>BSBK01005909.1:0-602500 GCA_027943335.1 Chamaecyparis obtusa
ATATATATATATACATAAATATATATACATATATATATATATATATACACATATATACATATATAGATATATATATATGTATATATATATATATATATATATATATATATATATATACATATATATGTATACATATACATATATATGTATACATATACATATATATGTATATATACACATATATATGTATATATACATATATATATATATATGTATATATATCTAGATATATGTATATATATTTGTATACATGCATGACTCTTCTCTCTCTCTGGTAAATACACAATAATATGTTGCCTTTTAGGATAACTTGATAGACACGACCCAGTTGGACTCAACTGAGCCATACACAGTAGATTCCAGCACGACTGAGTACACGTAGGCTCCATGCGGCGCTGAATGGCGCCTATGTGGCCTCGTTGATTGGGTTGAGTGGTACCAGTTGAGTAGGACTCAATCAATTCCAATTGCTATTTTAAATAGTGAAAAAGAGTCCCAAGCCCCTCATTTTTACATTGAGGGGCTAAGGGTACTTGACCCAGTAGGACTTTGTCAAGTCTGCCTAGGTGGCATGCCATGTTGGCATCCAAACCTCCAAAAACACAAAATAACCAAAAGTTTGCACTTTTGTTGTTCCTTTCTCTGCTCAAAATAGAAAATGGAAAAAAACTAACTACGATTCTGGACATATAAATTTTATATTGTTTCAACTACAAAATGTTAAACAATTTGCTAAAAACTACATGTAGGTATATTAAACTTTGAGAAGACGTTGATTCAAAAAATATAGAAAAATGCTAAATGAATTTAGAATTTTTTTAACATCATATACAACACTAGAGAAGAGAGTCCTCTTAAAAAATATTTAATTTATTTGGTTTTTGGTATAGTTTTGATAGGGGAAAAGTGGCGGGAGACAAAAACTGTTGATTTCATGTAAGTTTGAAATCCTCGGTTGACAAGAAGTTGAAAATGTCCCCAAAATTTTAACACGTGGTGAGTGCAGATGAACTAAATGTGGTCCCGATGGTGATAGGTGGTGAGATCCTATGATCCTACAATTAGAATGCCAAGGAGAGAGAAGATATTGTGGGAATACAAGATTGCAACACATGTATCTATACAATAGGATAATTTGATATTTTATCAAGTGTAAACATCGTGCAACTCAAGGGCTTATCATTCATCACATGTTTTTAATCAACATAGATCTTTTAAATGGAAGATCAATTTTCTCGATGGTTAGTATCTCTTTGATCCTTCACGCCAGTTAATTTCCTACATAGATCAATGGCTATTGTAATCCTATGAACCAAGATGCCTGATTTTTATTCACTATGGGATCACAAGATGTTGACGTGTGGCAAGGCCAACTAGTGAGCAAGGATATGTGTTGGTTGATGTGTATGCTAGGTGATGCAAATGTGGATCTGTAGACAAATCAGAAGCTTCCGCATGGAAATCAAGGATAGTGGACTGAGTTGACTAGTATTACCTGAGCTTGAAAGTGAGCATAATTTAGAAGGGGCTAAGGAAGAAAATGCGGAGAACAAAGGTTCTTTAGGGGATATTAAAAGAGGATTTTCTTAGAAAATAAAAGATAAAATAGGATGAGACAAATCAAATGCAATCCTAGAGAATGAGTACAATGAGTGGGTGCATATGTATGTAGAGGAGTGCAAGTACTATGTCATACTAATAGTTTTGCTAGTATTACATCATTTTAAAAAGTTAAATCAACACCTGAAGCCACTGTCGAATCATCATGGGTCTAATTGACAAGTATACATCAACAGGGATGTTCTTGAAGATGTGTAAAGAATACTCTTTTATTGCGACTACTATCTTGTACTATCTAAAGTTTCATTTTTCTCAAGAATGTAAAATTTTGACAAGTTTCATCTCTGGCCCGTAGCTTGTTGCTACCCTTGTTCCCATAAAAGAGTAATCAAGGCCATAAGAAGGGGTTCCCTTTTTGGTTTCCCTTTATCGTTCCAGTAGTAGGTTTTTCATGGATAAGAACTTTTGTAAATCTTCTAGAGAGCAAGTATTATGTGAATCTGGGTTGATTCATTTTGTTGGTTTTTGGGTGTTTATGGTTGTATCTATGTTATATGATAGAAATAGCTTAGTTTTTTCAATGAAATATAATACTGATTCAGATCTCTCTTGTGTATGACTTAGTCAAATTTTAAATGGAGTTAAACAAAGAGTTATTCCATTTAGTGTCTCATTTTGAGATATGTGACTTTCTTTCATGCTTTAATTCAAAGAGTTAATTAGAATACTTGATAGGAGTTGCAGAATTGCTGTGCTTGTACAAGGATTTTGATAAGTAGGTTGGGTTGGGATTATTGTTAAAGAACATTGTAAGGCAATATTCGTAGATCTTAGGCTATTGATGAAACTTTGTTATATAATGTTGTACTCCTCATGACTGCATTTCCCAATGGGATGAGGCACTGATCTCATCTAGTTGTGGTATTTACATGAGTTTTTTTGTTCCTTTCCAGGTGGTCCTTACTGCAAAAAAATGATTAAATCATAGAATATCTTTATTTTATGTTTTGTAGTTGTCTTACCTAGATCCCATGCTCCATTTAGGTCAATATTCAGTGGGTATTTAGCCACTACCTAGTATCTCCCTCTTATGTTGATGCCTCATATGAGATCATTAGCTTTATGTTAATACCAGTTGTGAGTCTTTAGAGTGTGTATTAAAGGGCATTAAAGGTCTACCTGCCTTGGTTTTGTAGAGCCTAAAGTGCAAAAGGGTTTACTAGTCGATCCTTGTCAGTTGGTCCAAGTCTTTAAGATTTTTTATTACTAGAGTTGGCTTCTCCATAGGAAATTATAAGATCAACTTGGTAGCTATTTTGTAGCGTAATCCATTTTAGGAACCAATAATTCCCAAAGTTATTGAACCCCACATTTTATTTGCATCATGTTTTCTTCAAATCTCACAAGGCATTAATTTCAAAAACCCCTGAAATCCATGAGGTGCATTGATAGTCCTACTATACATGTTAATTATTTTCTAGAATATACTCTTATTTGAGGCAATTCACTCCCTACTTTAGTTCATAACTAAAACTCAAAAGTTAATTGATCATTGTAGCTCATCTTTTTCAGGTGATCCACATATACTCCTTTCAAAGTGGATTATGGAACAATTAAATATAGAGTTTGCAATCAGCCTCAAGAAGCTTCATGTGTTTTTCCTATAGCAAGGAACCACAATCTCTTTGGGAAATTCTAGGTTTCTAGGATACCAAATGGATTAACATTGATCACATCAAAATAGTTGAGATAGTGAAAATTCCGGTTGAATCCAAAGAATGGCATAAGTAGGTAAGAGTAATTTGCAAGTCCAATTTGCAATATTGAATACCAAATGGAGTGGTCACATCCACAACAACTAGGTGATTGGGTTACTCCTAGGGCTGGGTATGTTGGTGTTATAATAGGTGACCAGTGGTATATTGTAGGTGGAGAAGATAATAAGAGAGGTAGCCTTGAATATTTATAAGAATATATAGACGTGCACATTACACACCCACATCCACCCACACACACATTTTTCTAATCATAATCTCAAGTTTCAACAACTAATGTTTGGTAGGTGTATATGAGACCCTAGTTTTGAATATGTCCAAGCTTGTCAGGTCTATAGTCATAACTGTACAAGGAAGGGTACCGATTGCAAGTGAGGTGAACTCTTTTTTCTTTGCCACACTTCTATCTTTATTAATTTTTTTGTTTCACCTAATTTCTAAATCAAGGAAGCATTGGTGAAGAGAAAATCACCGCTTTATCTATGTGTGTAAGTTGGAACTAAAAAAGTGTCCATCATAGATTTAAATATTTTTTGGATACAAATTTAACCATGTTTTAGAAACTAAATTAAATTTTGGTGCCAATATCATAGAGATCATGATTTTTTAATAAATTTCTATAAATATATTCATACATTATTCAAAAAGATATGTTTACACATTTAAAAAATGGCAAAGGTAAAGCCAATTATTTTTATCACTGCCAAATTATACACCAATTTGGTGAATGAGGCTTCCTTATGAATGCATTATACAGTGGTTTCTTTTTCAGTTTACCTTATATAATATTTAATGAGTTCTAACTTTTCTTATTTATTTATATTGTTAAAATCTTTTCGTAGATCGTTGAGGGTAGTTTGCCAATTTTCAAAGATATATCCTCACCAAGAAATTCTTCATGGTAGAAGTCATCCTCACCATTACACTTGACCCCTTTCTACCATTGTAATTGTGCCTCTCAAACAATTAGTCATTTGTCAATTTAAGCAAAACCCAGAATAAGCATTTTCTTACCTAGTACAAATTCTCACTCTCTCTTGAGAATGTATACTTCAAGTATCCCAACTAATAGTCCTATTGGTTCCTTAAAATGGACTTTATACTCTAAGAGACACCAACATACCTAAAGATATATTTTAAGGGAAGGTTAATTCCAAATGTGGCGAGGTCTATTAGGCAACTGGACCAACTATAGGGACAAGACTTCCCTCTGCACTTCTAGCTCTGCAAAACCAAACAAACTTTACTTAAATAATCACAGACTGGATTTTAATGCAACAGATAAATGGTAAGAAAATACTAAATGATAACCATTCATTTATTGATTCTCCATTACCATTTGATAGGACACAACTTGTAGGTCATAATACCTCAAATATCTTTCAGACAGATTTTTATCAAAGATAGGAATACAACCAAATTGTATTAGGCAGTCATTACTGCAAAATAAAACTCATTTATGATCAGTGCCTTATCTATTGGGCTATACTTTGCTACAAAGAAAATATACAAAAACCAGTCAAAGCTATTGATTTAGGATCCCCTTAATATCACCACCTTATGATGATATTTGATCAAAATATCTTTGAATCTACACTACTTACTTATATCCCCATGCAAACTCCCAAAAATCTATGCCCTATCCAAAGTCTTTAATCTGATCCTTGATCAGTGCAAAGGAATAACAACATACACATGGAGGAACTCATATGCAATTAATTTCAATATTCATAATCCAAAGAGATGCTACACAAGGAGAGAAGTAAATCTTGGATTTTTGTATTCAAATTTACTGAACCATGTTCCTATATATACTAAGCTTTCAAATATACACCACCTCAATAATGGCTAAAATCAAACAACTCTATTTATTTCTCATAAAACTTGACCTAATATCTGCTTATACCCTAGAATCCGAACTTGGAAGCAAAAAGAATCCAAGTCCTAGTCCTTCTTAGAAATGATCTAGGAAATCCTTTTATATAACAAGGACTGCAAACAAGCTATAGATCACTTAGGAAAATATCAAATATGACATAGATAAGACAAAGGACATAGAGCACACAAAGATTGCATTCAGTTGCAATTTTCAAAAGTGTATGTTAATTTGAGTGCCAAGTCTTCTGCAACAACTTCCAAAAATAGTTCAAACCCCGCCAAGTGCTTCCTTTGCATTTGTGACTTCATAGTCCTTCCTTTCTGCCAAAATATCTAATCAATTTTCATCTATTGAAACATCTTATTATAGGCTTCAAAGTGCTCCCCATAACCATCCTTGGAATAGAAAAATCAGTTTCAGCTTGTCATTTCTAGTTCATTGTATCAAACCCTACAAAAAACCCTTAATCATATTTGAAATTCTGGTAACAATGGCTAACTAATTTAGTTTAAAACATGACCGTTGATCTTAGTCTTTCCCAGCACATTGGATGGTCCTTATCAATTTAGAAAAATCACTTAAGCTTTTGAAAATGTCCAGCCACATCATCATTATTTGATGACCAATCAGAAATGAACACCTCACCACACCTAGCAACTGTCTTTATCTTTAACCTTGGAAAGCACCTTAACCCTAAGTCATCTGGAGAATACATGACTAAAGGAATTCGCTAGGTCGCACAATATTTCACTTAACCTGGGTCTAGTCTGGAGATCTCCCGAACAAAGCATTCGCAAGATCGCTCAATCTTTTCATTAACTTGTTAATCTCTATTGAGCATTCAAGGTTGTCATTAGTATCAAAGGCTATCAAAGAAATCGGTCAGGCACTTACATTGAGTTAGTCGATAACCAGAAGCAAGACAGACTAGTCGGTAAAGCTTACACACTAAGCACTACATAGTTTACTGAGCACCAACAAACACCAACACCGACAGATAGTAAATGTCGAGCATCATAGTATACACCGAGAAGTCTACATAGTGTTTACCAATGATCATAGGAAATGACATAGTAATAAAAAATGGCATATTCTTCTATGCAAATGGTTACAACAGATTGTAAAATGGTTTACCAAGATCAAGGAACATTTATTGTAAAAGATAATCATTAAATGTAATGTATATCTTATTATAATATTTGATCTAGGATATTTTGCACTGTAGATCTTAGGGTTATGATTGTGTATTGTAACCTAATTTTGTTAAAGTGACAAAATAAGAACACTATATATTTTGTGTGTTCGCACCATTTTTGTAAGAACTGATATATGAATCAAGGAGCACCTGAAGCTATTGCCTAACTTCAAGTCAATCAGTTAATAGAGAAGAACAAAGTACAAAGGTTATGAAATTAGCAGAATCAGAGAAGGCTATTGAGAAGATTCAGAGCAGAGATTCATCACAGTTAAGGTGATATTTTATGAGCACTTATAGATCTGTTTCAGACAATTGAGTTGTCAACTAGTAGATAATTACCTATTGCTTTCTAAAAATTGTAATAGAGCTTTGGATAAATCTCTTAACCGAGTAGACTTAACAGTCTTATGTAAATCTCTTAACCGAGTGCACACTTCATTAGTGTTGTTAAAATCCTATAACTAGGTAGATCTAGTTGATCTAACATATTACTCCTAACAGGGTAAGATCACTAGAAGTGATCAAAACTTGTAGCCCTAATAGGCAAACCTTTTCTATCTGTAGTAGTGAAGAATTTGTGGGTGTCATCCACACCGCAGTTTTTACCTTCTAACAAGGGTTTCTGCATTACCAAAATAATTGTATTATGTGATTGTCATATTGATTTCATGTTGTTTACTTTCATAAGTTAAATGGATGATTGATGCATGCAATTAGATTCAAGTTATTTTGGTCGGTTATCATTGTTTACAGTTTTAGATCTGAAAGGTTTACAAGTGAAGTTTTAGAAGGCACTGATTCACCCCTCCCCTCTCAGTACCTATCTCTCCTAATTCCAATAATTGGTATCAGAGCTCAGTTGTCTTGTTGAACAGTTTAACCACTGAAGGGTCAAGATCTAAGTCAAGGAGAGATATAAGCTTGACAAGACTATCGAGAATCAAAAGATATAGATGCAGATGTTCGTGGAACAGTATAAACAATCTAGGGAAGAACTGAAGAAATTACTGGTCAAAAGGAAGAACCTTGCAATTCTGCAAAGTGAAATCGGTTATCATGAAGAACCTATTGATGATATATTTGATCTAGTTCTAGAAGCACCTCTGATGGATTTGAAATCATAATTACTAATTTATCTGAAAAGAATCAACATCTATCCGAGCAAGTGAAAGCACTTCAAATCGATCAAGAACCTCAGATGGTGAGAATGGTGGAAATCATGAACAATACTAGACAAGATAAACAAGATCAGAATCTGGCTATTGAAGACCAAAGACTGATGACTAAACAACTCCAAGCAAAAGAAAGTGAAATAAAGAGACTCACCGATCGTCACTTCCAAGTATCAAATCAGATGATGACTGTTAATCAAGAAGTGAACTGAGTAAATGGAGAATTATCAAGAAGACTTGAAGATGTTGCAATACTCAAAGAAGATAATGAAAAATTGAGAAATGAGATAAAGATACAAAAGCAACATAATAAAATGATGAAGATAGATGAGGACAATTCTAAAAAGATTGATGACTTCCTGACTAATCAGAGAAAATTTGGAAGTAAAGTCGGTATAGGCTACACCGGTGAAGGAGAATCATCACAACAAGCTGAAAAGGTCAACAACAATCAAAACCAAAGACCTAAAGTGTTGGCATGTTATCATTGTGGAAAATTGAGACATACATCTAATGTGTGTAGAAGCAAAGCACAAGGTAAACCTCTTGTCACTCCTAAGTTTAATGGATATTGTTACTATTGTGGAAAGTTTGGACATCCAACTTATGAGTGTAGAGCTAAACAAAATGATATTGCTAACAATACTACTATGGAGAAAATATGCTATACTTGTAATAAGCATGGACACACTACAAGGGAGTGCAAGGAAAAAATGAAACAAATCTGGACACCTGAGGAGAAACCACAACGCAGGCCATATCAACCGAAGAGACAAGGTAACTCTTATGTTTGGGACTATAATACATGGACTAACTATGTTGTATGTGGTCAGTATGGCCACATTGCAGCAAATTGTTACAGAAAGAGTCAGATTGGACAATCAAGAAGTTGGACAAGCACTAGGATGGCTTGTATGCACTGTCATAAGGTTGGTCATTTAAGCAAGAACTGTAGAGACCGAGCACCAGATGAAAACCATATATTTAAAAGTGGATATACCATTGCAGATATCACGAAGTTAAGGAACACTATGTGGAAGAAGGCATCATATAAGAATGTTGAATCAAGTAACACTGTCGGTGAAACCTCATCCATTGTATTGGGTGACATTGGTACCTCCACTTAAGGTGACAAAGGTATGTATGGAACTGACATTTCAAAATGATCACATTTTACATATAGTTCCTTATATATGATGTGCAAAATACCAAATATACATGAATAAAGATGCTTTATGGTTTATGTGTTATGAGCTAACAATGTTATATAGTTGGTAAAAGAAAGACTGAGAGTTGGTTACTCGTTGGTAATCACTATACAAGGTTAACTGAACAACAATGCAAATCGATGAAGAAATCCTATGTTAACCGAGCAGATAAAATCATAGACATCACTGAGTTGACAGTTGTTTCCTACCGAAAGTTAGGTCATGCATTTAATGGATGAAAGTTTGAGTGGGAATATCAAAAAGTCTATAAGTACACGAAACAGAGTTCATTGTTACATTGTGGTTTCGAAGAATGAATATTTCACATAGAAGAGTTCGAGCTAAAGATTTTTCAGAAAGATTCAAAGCTACTGTAGATCGAACCGACAACATTCTTCGACGACTCCGAGTAAGTTCATTTTCTACCAAACACTTGTTATCCTATTGCTTTTCAAAACCCTAAAATCAATTTATGGCATCAACATCATCTGCAAGAAAATTGCAAAACATTGAGGAGGAAGTAGAACTAATCATTAGGGTAAATTTCGTCGAAGCTAAATTCAAACCACACCCCAAGGTTGTAGCTCAAACGGATGATATGGGTGCTTTTTTGAGTATACTAGATAGGGTTTTATTGATAGAAGATGTAAGGGCCTATATACATTGCAAAATTGGAGAAGTAGGTGATTTTGAGACTATTGTTGCATATCAACAGGTTTGTGGACCAGATGGAAAATTAAAACCTGAATACAAGAAGATTGAAGAATCGGGGTTATCTTGCTTCACATACTACCTGTAATCATTCAGTACAGACTGGATAAAAATCATGTTGAGCAGATTTCATGATGGTAAATTCTGGTTGGACAAACCTATTGAGGTCACAAAGAAAATTATCAGTAAGGTTACTAGGTATCCTACAACCGACAAGGCAAAAGCCTTCTGTAGTTCGTCTCGTCCTGATGTGGAAAAGAATACTGGAGCTCAATGGGACATAAGGGCACTAAAAATTTTGATAATCAAAGACCCAGCAGTCAAATTCATAGCACATGTAATTGGATACAAAATATTCCAATCAAGCAGACTCAACAGTGTACCTTGCAGTGTAGTAGACATGGCGCACAAAATTGTGAAGAAAGATCACCAGGTAGATCTTGCTAAAATTTTACTACATCAACTGCAAGAAAATATGAAGACAATAAGAATAAAGAAGTCTAATACATGTAAGTATGGATCACTACTTGTCTATATATTTTTCTATCTACAAAAGTATGTACCTAGTATCGGTAAAGTAAATTGGCAAATAGACAAACCAATAACTGCACAAATTAGTGAAATGATGAACAGCTTAGGAAAGAATCTGAATGTGGAATTTGATGCATACTTCAAAGAATTTCAGACCAAAATGCATCAAAGGAGTAGAATTCCAAGGGAATTAGTGGACAAATTTGAGAATGATATATGTTTTGTAGTCAGTACAAATTATTCAATGATAAAGGTTGTTGAACCTAGATAAAAATGGCTGGCACCAATGGGATATGAAATGAACTATGATTTCACTTTGAAATCTATTAATGTGTTGCTTGCATTACTAATAGACATCACTGCCACTAGGTTTGGCACATATGAAGAGGCTAAATCAAGGATCACTACAAACATAGAAATTGGGAAAATGTCTAGAATGGCAAAGAAAATGAAGAAAGATCTTATAGCAAGATATGGAAATGTATCAGACTCCTCTAAGGAGTCACCGGTTAATGCTAAAACTGAAGGTCAGTTACAGTTGGCTGACAAGCCTTATGATAGTGAGGAGACCAAGTCAGAAAAAGAAAAAGATCCCACACTGGTTCCTCCTACCAATGTTGAAAAGGAAAAGCAGTTACCAATACAAGAAGGTATGAAGACAAGGTCATCAACTACAACCTCATCACCTCCAAAGAAAGAAGCTATAAAAGTTACAAAACTGAGAGCAGCTACACCAACAAGGAAATATGTTAAAAGAAAGAACAAGGCTATAGCTGAGGCACCAAAGAAAAGAAGAAAACTAGTAAGAAGTAAAGAAGATCTAGAGGAGACTGACAATGAAAATGATACTAATCAATTCAACGTGGTTCACAACAAGGTAAGCACAATAGATGAAATAATTGAAGACATAATTGAGAATGGAAATCTTGTTGATCCAGGAATAGATAGATTTGACAAGATTTCGACTGAGGACCAAACAAAGTTAGAACATGTTGTCATCCAAATGATGATAAAGTTCAAGAAAGTACCAATGGAATTTTCCTATGCATTACCGAAGGAATTGGATGATAAAATAAATGAAAAATGGGCTATTGCACTAGATGCCGAAGAAAGGAAAAGAGAGAGATCATTAGTTCGTGCAGCCCCACACCTAAGTTATGGAGAAGTTAGTGAATACATGGATAAATACCAAGCAAGATTTATAATCAAGAACCAAGCCATGATGATAATGGATGAAAATGTGGCTGATATGGATATCACAAGTGATTCCTTATGGACATCAATTCTGAAAGCCGAAGAAAAAGCTGAGCAGGAAGCATTCTTGAAATTGTCTAAAAGGAGACAAAACTCCAAAGGTAAAGGTATTTACATTGATGATGACAAAGGAAAGAAGTCTAAGGACACCGGTATATCAGTTACCAAGGTAATTGATATCATCGAGCAAAAGGAAGAGATAAGTGTTTCACAGGATGCACCAGATCAAGTAGAGATCCAACTGCAGAAGAAAACCGATGATGATGTACTCATTAAGGACATCACAAATGGTGATCCTGATGATAAGGATGATGCAGATGTGAATATTGCACCAAATCAAGATGAAGCACTAAACAATAATAGTGTATTCACATCTTTACTGGGTAAACTTCCTATACTTGCAAAAGCAGCTGAAATACTTTCCCAAGTACAACCCGATGACTCACATCCCAAGCAAAACAAGGACACAACAGGGACACAAGAACCTGAGCAACCTACAAATACAAATGATCCTAACAAAATAGAGGCACTGTCTACAAAAACTAAGGAAATAGAAGAAACCAAGGCAACTGAGGTGAACCCACTTGACACTACATCTAAGGTTCCCACTCATTCAATTGAGACAATGGCCACCGAGGAGCAGAAGAAGGAAGAAACTGTGTCAACCAGGAAGGATACTCTGAAGAGTGGAGATAAAACAATTTTTATTATTGAGAAGAAGTCATCTCTCACACCGAAGAAGAAGAAGAAAGGAAAAGGGCCGGTCACTATAGATGAAGTGATAGTTATACCTGAATGTGACCCGAGGACTCTAAGCCCCGAGGAACTGAGTAGATATGGGGAGTTATGTTCAAGGAAGGTGGCACAAGAAAAGTTGAAGCAAGAGCACAAACTCAAAGAAGTGTTAACTGATGTGAGGGATATTCTACAACAGGTAGTACCTAAGGTAAATATTGATGAGAATACTCCCATCATAGATCAACTTGCTACACTTGTCGAGAAGATCAATGCCCCGAATATTGAAGCAGATAAAAGGATTGAAGAAAGGACAAAATCCAAGATTCAAAACCAATTAGTAGCTAAAATCAGCCTAGATGTGGCATTACAGAAGGTCAAATTATCTAAGGTAATTACTAAAATAAAATCTATCACCTAGACAATTTGTCAATTCTTGATAAAGCTTTGTACTTCAGACACCTTCACTGTAGAAGTCAGTGAAAAGATAAAAGGGCTGGAAGCTGAAATCAAGCTAAGTACAATAGTAGCTATAACCGAGCCCTATGCTTTCTCACAACATATTCACCGAGTTCAAGAACTCTGGTGGTTGATAGCAGATTTAATTCACCAAGAAGAGCACATCATCGATCAGGTCACAGAGTTGCAAACTAAACTCATTCCATACCTGAAAATTTTTGAAGCGCATATTGTCAAAGCCGAGACACTAGTTGCAACACCAAAAATTTTGGTGTTAGAAAATATCTTTGACATGCATGCACAAGTCGGTCTTGAGCATATTGCTCTTACCAACTTGAAAGAGGAGTGGGAAAACCTCTTGGAGTTAGGGAAGAAAACCCACCAACACATTCTTGACAAGATGTAAGTATACTGTATTTTTTTGTATTTGGCATTATTATCAAAATGGGGGAAAACATGTATATGCCAAATAAGTATGCTTTTTCTATGTATACTACATACTATCGAGAGCATGCTCTGAGGGGGAGTACTTAGTACTTAGAAATTTTTGATGTGGATATGTATATGATAGAGATATAAGGTATTAAGAAAATTTTTGTCTATATACATTAAAGAGTTTTGATACTAATGCCAAAGGGGGAGATTGTTAATCTCTATTGAGCATTCAAGGTTGTCATTAGTATCAAAGGCTATCAAAGAGATCAGTCAAGCACTTACATTGAGTTAGTCGATAACTAGAAGCAAGACAGACTAGTCGGTAAAGCTTACACACCGAGCACTACATAGTTTATTGAGCACCAACATACACTGACATCAATAGATAGTAAACACTGAGCATCATAGTATACACCGAGCAGTCTACACAATGTTTACTGATGATCACAGAAAACAACATAGTAATCAGAAATGACACATTCTTCTATGCAAACGGTTACAATAGATCGTAAAATGGTTTACCAAGATCAAGGAACATTTATTGTAAAAGATACTCATTAAATGTAATGTATATCTTATTGTAATAGTTGATCTAGGATATTTTGCACCGTAGATCTTAGGGTTATGATTGTGTATTGTAACCTAATTTTGTTAAAGCGGCAAAAACATAACACTATATCTTGTGTGTTCGCACCATTTTTGTAAGAATTGATATATGAATCAAGGAGCACTTGAAGCTATTGCCTAACTTCAAGTCAATCAGTTAATAGAGCAGAACATAGTACAGAGGTTATCAAATTAGCAAAATCAGAGAAGGCTATCAAGAAGATTCAGAGTAGAGATTCATCACAGTTAAGGTGATATTTTATGAGCACTTATAGATCTGTTTCAGACAATTGAGTTGTCAACTAGTAGATAATTACCTATTGCTTTCTGAAAATTGTAATAGAGCTTTGGATAAATCTCTTAATCGAGTAGACTTAACAGTCTTATGTAAATCTCTTAACCAAGTGCACACTTCATTAGTGTTGTTAAAATCCTATAACTAGGTAGATCTAGTTGATCTAACATATTACTCCTAACAGGGTAAGATCGCCAGAAGTGATCAAAACTTGTAGCCCTAACAGGCAAACCTTTTATATCTGTAGTAGTGAAGAATTTGTGGGTGTCATCCCCACCATAGTTTTTACCTTCTAACAAGGGTTTCTGCGTTACCAAAATACTTGTGTTATGTGATTGTCATATTGATTTCATGTTGTTTACTTTCATAAGTTAAATGGATGATTGATGCATGCAATTAGATTCAAGTTATTTTGGTTGGTTATCATTGTTTACAGTTTTAGATCTGAAAGGTTTACAAGTGAAGTTTTAGAAGGCACTGATTCACCCCTCCCCTCTCAGTACCTATCTTTCCTAATTCCAACAACTAGGGTTTCATCCAATGAACTAGAGACCACCATCCGATCTTGTCTTCATCAATGGTCTACGCTTAATCTCACAACCTTTATCTTAACTCATCTCTAGTATAGAGAATACATGACTGAAGGAATCTCCCAATCTCTAAGTCTTGACCTTAACACATGTCTGGTTTAGAGATCACGCGAATGAAGGCATTCTCTAGATTTCCAGATACTTTTCTTAACCTTAGTCACATTAAGAGAATATGTGCCAGCTGTTGATCATGTCTCCATCTACAGTCCTCATTCATCACCCAAAGCTTGGTCTTAACTCAACCTAGATCTAGAGACTAATTGACTGAAGGCTTCTCGTGATCACTTTACATATCACTTAACCCCAGTTTGGTCTGGAGACTCAGTGACCAAAGCATTCACGTAATCTCTTGAATTTCACTTAACTCATGGTTTGATTGGGAGATCATGTGACCACCATTCAATCATATCTGCATCCACAGCCCACGCTGAATATCTAAGCCTTTAACTTAACTCACCTCTTTTCTAGCAATCCAAGGACTAAAGACTTCTCATGATCGCTCAATCCTTCACTTGACCCTAGGTTCTATTAAGAAAACACATGCCAGCTATTGATCTTGATCAACATCTATGGTCCATGTTTAATCTCTGAGTGTTAGCATACTTGACCACTTGATTTGGAGATTCAACGACTGAAGAAATCCTTAACTACTCATCAGATCACTGAATGTTTGGCCACTAACCACCAAGATCAGGAGATAAATAGAACACTATATTTGCTAGAGAAAAATAGCTAATTGCTAGGATTAAGAGATCACGCAAACAAAGGAAAATAAAAGGCACGTGTAGAAAAAGAACTTAAATGGCCCAAAAAGGTAATGAAGAAATAGAATTGGCTAGGGTTTTTTGGACTTAGACAAAATTTTGGAAACCCTTATTCATGGAATAGACCTATTTCTCAGACCTTCAAATAGCCATATCTCTTTGGTTTTTTCACTTAAGCACATGCGATATTAACTGAAGCTTGTACACATCTTAAACTATCCTAGACTAAGCTCGCAAGCCATAATACATCATAAATATTTTTCATTGATTAAAACAAGTTTGCAGTAGGACATGGCAACTTTCTAGGGCTTTGCAAGGATGAAGACCATTTTCTTAGGATTTTGCATTTTACAGGAAAATGGGCTAACAAGTCCCACCAAGAAGTTGAACTTGTCCAAGTGCTTTCTTAAATAACTTATCAAAATATTAAATAGGAAACCCATACTTGGCTAGGTATATACTATATGGTGCCACCTTACTAGATCTCAATTTCAAACATCAAGGAAGAACACTTACACGCAATACATATTCTAGAATTAATTAATTTTGATACAATGCCTTAGTCTTTGTAAACTTAAAGAATAATACTCAAATTTTAAGACAATCATAAGCAATTTAAATTGCAAGAGCACTTTTTCTTTCACTTCAACAAACATTCTTTTAAACTTTTTAAGTTCGACCATTGTATAAAAGATTATTTTAATATTACAACACTGAAATTTGAACATCAACAATAGTGGATAGTCTTCATGAGATTACAAAACTGATTTTGAATTACAATATCAAGAAAATCCATAGGAAAAATGTACCACAAAATACCTTTGATATTCCATACAATTTTGTGAAAACTCTATTGCAGCCACTGATTATTAATCTCCTACCTTATAAAGATTATTTAAATGCCAATAATAAATTCATAGCTAATATTACAAAATAACACAACTGCAACTTCACCAATAAAAACATGGAAAGAAATATGCATCACAATGACACAATATTTTTGGACAATTGTCCCGGAAAAACCCCGAAGGGAAAACCAGTACTCCATGTGAGAAATATATTAAACTTCAGAAAATTAAGAGATACAAAATTTCTTGCCTCTCACTAGAAGAACTCTAACAATCTCCCAATTCCTCCTTCTGATAATCCTCCAATGATATTCCCATTGCTATCACTATGCCCTTGCTAACATTGCAAGATTGTTTTCTATCACTGCAAACTCATTTTCTAACACTGCAAATTCTCTTCAACTTGTATTGGTGTATTCTCCAAATACCTATTGACCCCTTCTTATACTACCCTCATTGGAAAACCAACAACCGAGATTGATTCTCAATCAAGGACTAAGATTAATAACCTCCTAATAAATCCTAACCAATTAGTTACTAGAAGTTTCTAAAGAAATCAATTAATTAAAAATTTTTGTTTTGGTTCTAACTAAAGAACAACTATTTGCTAATTATTACAAATGGAGAAACAACTTCCTAGCTACCTAACTAACACTCCCTCTTAGTGAGGAAGTTGGTCTACATGACACCCATCTTATCTATGAAGAAGATGAGTTTTGTCTTCCCTAATGCCTTTGTTAGAATGTCTGCTACCTGCTCCTCTATAGGTATGTACTATCGCTGAACAATTTTCCATTGCACATAATCCCTGATGAAGTGATACATGATGTCTATATGTTTACACCTATCATGAAACACTAGATTCTCAGACAACTTGATGCAACTCTGATTATCGCAATGTATCATAGTAGTCTTAACTCTCTGACCAAACAAGGCCACTAGCAACTTCCGAAGCTATATAGCTTCACATGTCACCATGCTAGTTGTTACGTATTTTGCTTCTGCAAAACTCAAAGCCACAAAATTTTCTTCCTACTAAACCAATAGACAACTCCTGATCCCAATCTAAAACAACACCCTAAAGTGCTTCTCTTGTCTATTGTACTACTTGCCCAATCTGCATTAGTATAGCCTATCAACTTGATACCTTCACCTTGAACATATCTGATCTTGTACTCAATTGTACCACATAAATAACACAACACATATTTTTCCACCGTCCAATGCACTCTCTTTGGCTCCACCATGAACTGACTAAGAGATTTTACTACAAATTCTATCTAGCTTGGTGTTGACCAAATACATGAGAAAACCAAAAAATTATCTATATAAGGTGGGATCTACATCCTTCTCCCTAGATGTATTAACCTTCCTCCAATTTGTGATCATAGGTGTAGACATGGCTTTTCAATCCTCCATCCCAAATCTCTTCAAGATTTTAATGCAATATTTCTCTTGCCCAAGGAAAATATCTCCATCTATCTGCCATACCTCCATACCTAGAAAGTAGTGCATAAGTCCCAAATCCTTCATCTTGAACTCTTTTGCAAGGTCCCTCTTGCACTCCTCTATGAGCCCTAGTGAACATGTTAGAAACAAGTCATCCACATATAGAAAAATAATAAGAACCTCACCCTCAATCACCAAGTAGTAGAGGTTATAATCTGCCTCACTCTTCATAAAGTCCATTTCCTACAAGTATTGATGCGCTCATACCACACTATGGGAGCATACTTGAGTATGTACAAATCTCTCTTCAATTTACACATGTGGGTTTCTTTGTTGTGTGCTACAAAGCCTTCTAGTTTCTCTATGTATACCTACTCCTTTAAATCACCATTGAGGAATGTTGTCTTGACATCCATTTGATGGATCTGTCATCTCATTTGTGCTACAAATGAGATCACATCTCATATAGAAGTATACTTGGCCATAGGAGCAAATATCTCCTTGTAGTCTATTCCATCCTTCTGAGATAACCCATTTGTAATGAACCTTTCCTTGTATTTCTTAATTCTACCATATGCACCATGCTTGATCTTATATATCCAATGTGACCCAACCACTGCCCTATCTATTGGTCTAGGCACTACCTCCCACACATCATTCTATATTATTGAGGTATATTCCTCAACCATTGCATCTCACCACATCTGATGTTTTGTGGCCTCCTGATAACTGGAAGGCTCACTATCTACCAACTAGCTGACTAAAGCCACATAGTCATTGAACTTGGCTGGTTGTTTTTGCTATTTAGTACTCCTCCTAGGAGTTCCCACAAACTCTTAAGTATCTCTTTGTTGAACCTCATGGTTCCTGTTACCAACTGTAGAGGATGAGATATAAATCTCCATATCTTCTTGATGCATATCCTATTACACCAGTTTCTCCATACTCTGTGAACTCTCACCACTTGAGCCTATGCTTGTACTAGTAACTATACTTTATCTTTGTTGCTCTCAAGACTTAGTTGAGCTATTCTTGGAGCTTCTATCAGCTGCTCACTCTAATCTTCTGCTAGAAAATCTCTAAACCTTTTGAATGCCTTGTCCTCTAAGAACTTGACATCGCACTTGACTATAATCCTCTTAGTCCCTAGAATAAATATTTGATATGACTTTGAGGTTTCATTGTACCCAACAAAGTACCCCCTCTTTGCAGTCTGATCTAACTTAGTATGTGTATCATCTGGAATATGACAATATGCCAAACTTCCAAATATCTTGAAGTGACTGGCATCTGATTTCTTCTCCGTGAAAGCTTCCTTTGGTGTCATCTTCCCTAGTACCTTATTTGGAACCATGTTTTGTATGTACAATGATGTACTACATGCTTCTACCCATAAGTAGTGGGGCATATCTTGGTCATGTAGCATAGCCCTTGCTACCTCTGATATAGACCAATTCTTCCTCTCAACAACTCCATTCAGTTGTGGATTATAAAGAATAATCCACTCTCTCTTGATTCATTCCCTATTACAGAACTCCTGGAATTCATTTCCTTTATACTCACCTCCATTATCTAACTGAAGAACCTTTATCTTCTTTCTTGTTGAGTTCTCCACAAGAGCCTTGAACTCTTGGAAGCGACTAAAAACCTCATCCTTGGTCTTCAAGAAGTATATCCAGGTCTTCCTAGAGAAATCATCAATAAAAGTAACATAGTACTCATATCCTCTGAGAGACTTCATCAAAATTGGTCCACCTACATCTGAATGTACTAGATCAAGAACACCCTCAGATCTAGTGTCACTCCTTGGAAAAGATTCTTTCACAAACTTTCCCAACACACATCCATTACATACATCATCATGCTCTTTTCTCACCTCAAGAACACATGCCACTGTTTCACGAAGCAATTTAAGTGCTCCATGATGTATATGGCCCATCCTCCTATGCCATATCTCTCCAAGATCTCTAGGATTATTGTTTATCATGAGTGCCTTAGGAGTGTCAAACTATAACCTATAAAGGCGTCAGCTCCTAACTCCAATAGATATAGGTGATTTCCAATCCTTGTACTTAATCAACACCTATGTTCCTTTAAAAAGTACATTGTACCCTTTATCCTGAAGAAAAGATACAAAAATCAAACTCATACCTAATCCTGGCACATGCAACACATCACAAAGGGGAATAATCTTCACATTCTCCCTCTGAAATTGAATAGTCCCTTTCCCAACTGAGTTGAGTTTGGACAAGTTTCCCAGAAAAATCTACATACTAGTGTTCTCCTTGTAACTAGATAAGTACTCTCTAACTCCTATCATATGGATCTCTTCTCTCTTCTCCTGGGATCTCTTCTCTCTTCTCCTTTACCAAGAGTTTGCATTGAATCCATACTCTTGCTAAAGTGGGGGCTTAATGTATCATCTTAAAATGGAAGCACTTCCATGTTAAGAGCATTTATCCCTTTGAGTAAGTGGTTTAGGGTCATGATTGGCATCTTTGCATTCTCCCTTGTCTTCCACTTCTTCTCTGCACTTGATTTCTACATTCTAGGTGAAATTAGGGTTAAGGTCTTAAGGACTTTCCTAATTTTCCTCTTTCCATGGCTCTATTTTCTAGGTAGGATTTAGAAATGAGACCTCCTAGTCCATCATCACATCATTCTGAGGATTTTCTATCTATTCCTGACACTGGGTCCTATTTAGACATCAATTTCTAAGTTTCTAGCACCCCTGGAACTCCTGTTGCAAAATCTGGCAAAGTTAGGGTCTGAGGTCAAAGTCAACCTTGACCCTGACCAGGTCAGGGTTGACCTCGACCTTGACCAGGTCAGGGTCAACCTCGACCTTGACCTCTTCCCGCCAAGATTTCAAAGTTTCATTTGCCGGTAATTTATCTTTCAGGATAATTATTTCCCACTTTCGGGTCAGCTGTTTCAGGCTCTGAAATGGTAAATCCTTTAATAGTATTTAATCAAGGTATATTTTCTAAAGGTGAGGACCTAATTGTGATTTAATTCTTCAAGGTGTCCCATCTAGAGGAGTGTGCCCTAGATCACTATAAAAAGAGGCCTTCCTCTCTCATTTTCACATCAAGTTTTCATGCTCAAGCTCTCAAGCTCTCAAGGTGATCAAGCAAGCATTCATTCAAGTATTCAAGTCTTCTTCTTAATCCAAGTTCTCCATTGAAGATCAAGGATTTAAAGCATTCAAGCTATTGAAGGGATTTGGCTCAAGCATTCAAGATCTATCATTCAAACCCTAGATCTAGCCACCATGTTGGTGTGATCTTTCTTCAAAGATCCTTTTTTCATCTTCAAGATCCATATCATTGTTTCCTCAAGGTGGATTTCAAGCATACTATCATGGAGGTTTGGTTATGTTCAAGCTTTCATATCAATATATTTGATTACATTCCAAATACATTAGCATATCTATTGAATTGCATAGCTTCATTGTTAGATTCATTTCTACTACTTGCTAGCATTCTCCTATTTCAATTTCAATATTAAGGTTGATTCCAAACTGGGGTTTGACCAAGGAAAACCCCCCAAACAAACAACAAAACCATTTTTCTTGTAGGCAGAGGTGTGGAATCTTGGACCTAAGAGAGAATTTGGATACCCTTTTCGGCAATCTTTCAGGATCTGTGAACATAATCAAAATCGGACTTCAAATAAATAATGGTGTCTTTGACCTTTTAAAAGGTCAAAGTTGACCTATGTGAATTTGGAGAAAATATTTATGGGTTTTGTCCGCCTCAGCATTTCCAGTTTAGAGCTAGTGACAGAATCTTCAGAAAGTTCATACAGAAGCTAGAATTCAACATTTTTCAGATCTACCCTAATTCAAGGTTAGTATTTGCACTTCAATTATTTCAAATTTCAAGCTTAATCTAACTATAGGGAAGTATAGGGTTTCTCTCTCTTTTTCATATTCTTCATAGATTGATTCAATTGTGTATTAACCTCTTGGTTGATCAAATTGGATCTCTCCTTTGGGAATTTGGATTTAGGAATAAATCTTACATTTTCCCCACACACTTACACAAATAGAGGTGATTCCAAATTAAATCTATTAATTTTGGTGAACCCGACTAGCTTACTGTCTTTCTTTTTGGTGTTAGATTTACATTTTTCTCTTGCATCTATACTTCAAAAATTCAAAAAAATCTATATATTGAATAAAATACAAAAACATATTTCTTGCATTTTTATTTATCATGAAGATTGTTAAGATGTTTTGGTGCATAATCATGTTTGTTATTACTCTTCTTCTAGCATCTATTTATAATGCATATGATGTTTATGAGGGTATTATTCATTTCCTAACATTGATGACCCTTCACTTTGCTCTTGCTTATGCTTTTGTGAAGTTGACTCATACTAGTCTACCTACATTTAAAAAATTTCTTAGGGATTTATTTGGTAGCCTTATTCATCTTTTGGATTATGTGAAGAATTTGGTAGATGATACACCATCTCCTAATCTTCCTAATCTTCATCCTACTCTTCATCCTAATCTTCCTATTCTGATACCTGATTCTCCATCTGTTAATCCTCACTCTTCCCATACTTATGATGGGATTCAAGCTATAGTGCAGGATGCGGATGTGCAAGATTTCTTTGATTTACCTTCTCCTCCTAATCCTAATGATCTTAAAGGAAATGGTAAAGAAACTTCTTCCAAACCTATTATCCCACCTTATATGACCTTTACTCATGAACATGATAAACAATCACCTCCTGCAGAAGCTTTGCATGATATGTATACTACTGGATATAATATGGTGACTAAACAAGGGTATAACGGTTTAGGGTTAGGAGTTAATGAGCATGGTATTAAGTTTCCCATTAACATACCTCCTAAACTGGATAAGAGTGGTCTCCAAACTTCTAAATCTCAAGTCAAGTTAAGTGGTCTGGATCTTCGTCCTCCCCTTATCGCTCATCTCTATACACCTCTAATGGATAATCCTAACACTCGTCAAGAAATTGCTAAGACAGTATATGTGGAGCTAATGAATTCTAAGAAGGAAAGATTTAGATCTATGCCTATTGATGCTTTGTACAAATTTAAATGTCCTTTCCACTATCGTAATACTCATTTTCTTGCCAATTGTAACCACTTCAAATTATATGTTAGGGATAGGGCTACGCAAGGAATTATACCTTTTCTCACTCAGTCTTACAACTTCTTCATAATTTTGATATAGGGGATTCCCCTCCATTAGAGATCGATTAAATGTTCCTATCCTCTTGTCTCATGACTGGGGGGGAAAGAGGCATAATTTTATCCAATCTTTTTGGATCCATTAGGTCTTTTTATTAAGATTTAATTGGTATTCTTCATATTTCCTTCTTCCATAATCTTACATGATGTTTTTATCCATTCCTAGGAATTATATTTTCTTCTTAGGAAATCTTTTCTAGGACATGTGTTTTGTAAAAATATCCCTTGTCTTTCATCCCTCGGGGGGGGGGCAAGGTTATTCCTTCTCTTTTTTTAAGGGAACTTCTTTCCTTAGTGGTATTTGTTTATATTGCAATATTATTTCATCATATTGATAGATATTTTGACTATGGATAACCTTCTTACATGAGAAGTTGTTGTCCTAGGTCATCACTTCTTCTCTATGTTGCAAATTATGTTCTTTATAAACTCTCACCCTTGCTTTAGTGTTAGAGTTGTTTCCCTTATTCCAAAGATTCCTCTTGCTCTTCTTCACTGTGGGCTTGATGATTGAATCTTTGTTCCCTCCTTTTGAAAAATGATATCTTATCTAAATGTACTCTTCTTTGATGGAGGTCTTAGTGATAAGATCTTTTTCATTGAGGATCCTTTTCCATAATTGACATATCCTTCTCACGATTATTTATACTCTTGGATGTAGGGGTCAATATCTCTCGCTAAGGATATACTATACATTGTTGTAAACAGGATATCTCCTTGCTTTGTGAAGTAGGTATCCTCTTCCATCTTTATTCCTACACTTGGGGGGCAAGGATACCTTATCCTTCTTTTCTATCTTCAAACATTCCCACATGGAGTCACAAATACGGGTTGACAGTTTGGTAGAAGTACTTTAGCCTTGGAGGCTTGGTATGCTTTTTTATCTTATTCAAACCTATGCATTGTTATTTCATCTGGTATTCTCTTCTTTTCTAGGGATTCACCTCTTTCCTTGGTTAAGCAATATCTATCTATTATGTGATATCCAATCATACATGAAAATTATGGTTTGCATTTGCGGACCTATGTCCTTTATGCAAACCTTATTTGTTGTTTGACATTGGGTTTCCATGGTCGATACATCTCTCACCTTGGAAACTAAATAGTGTGCTATCTCTCATTAAGGGTTACTTTCTTTTCACTTATTGCATGATATCTTTTACATTCATCCCTTCCATGGCCTCATAGGAGCTATGACCTTCTTGGCTTGGACTGGGTGTTGTCTATGGATATTGTCTTGATGCTAAAGAAGGCTTTATCCTTGTTCTTTCTTTCCTTAACATGACAAAATAGTATGCTTTTTTCCATATTAAGGAGGGGGCATATGAAGGTAACGCACATAAGTTGCTAAATCCTAAAAAGACACGTACCTATATGCTAAATCTTCTGAAGGTAACGCACATAAGTTGCTAAATCCTGAGGAGACATGCATTTCATATTCATAGTGATACAAGAAGGTGGATCTATATATATTCCAGAAGCTGTCAAAAGATGCATTACAATTGCAAGCACAGTTTATGGGTGAACCTGTTGGGCTCTCCCTCCAGGGTGATTCACGGTAAGGTAGGCATCTTACCGGGCAAGGTAATCACTTTCTCTTTTCTCTCTTTTCAATTTCATGATAGTAGGATTGGATCATGAAGCTATGTTGTCTATAGTGTTGCTCTTGTCTTTCTTATGTAATCATTTATGATGTTATGATAGCTTTTCAAATATGATATTGGTATGAGAAATATTTCTTAGCAAGGTTTCTTATGCTAATTGATTTGGGTTGTTTAGTAATAACCCTTGTTATTTTGTATACTCTCATGTATGTATGTTGAGTTAGAATCCTTGGTCTGGGGGCTTATGTCTTCAACTAAGTGTTATTTTATCTCATTTTGAATCCACTGGGATCTCTTCTCTCTTCTCCTTTACCAAGAGCTTGCATTGAATCCATACTCTTGCTAAAGTGGGGCCTTAATGTATCATCTTAAAATGGAAGCACTTCCATGTTAACAGTGTTTAGACCTCTGAGTAAGTGGTTTAGGGTCATGATTGACATCTTTGCATTCTCCCTTGTCTTCCACTTCTTCTCTGCACTTGATTTCTGCATTCTAGGTGAAATTAGGGTTAAGGTCTTAAGGACTTTCTTGATTTTCCTCTTTCCATGGCTCTATTTTCTAGGTAGGATTTAGAAATGAGACCTCCTAGTCTATCATCACATCATTTCAAGGATTTTCTATCTGTTCCTGACACTAGGTCCTGTTCAGACATCAATTTCTAAGTTTCTAGCACCCCTGGAACTCTTGTTATAGAATCTGGCAAAGTTAGGGTCTGAGGTCAAAGTTGACCTCCACCCTGACCAGGTCATGGTCAACCTCGACCTTGACCTCTTCCTCTTCCCACCGGGATTTTGAAGTTTCATTTTCTGGTAATTTAACTTTCGGGATAATTATTTCTCACTTCCGAGTCGACTATTTTGGGCTCCAAAATGGTAAATCCTTTAATGGTATTTAATCAAGGTATATTTTCTAAATGTGAGGGCCTAATTGGGATTTAATTCTTCAAGGTGGCCCATCTAGAGGAGTGTGCCCTAGATCACTATAAAAGGAGGTCTTCCTCTCTCATTTTCACATCAAATTTTCATGCTCAAGCTCTCAAGCTCTCATGGTGATCAAGCAAGCATTCATTCAAGTATTCAAGTCTTCTTCTTCATCCAAGTTCTCCATTGAAGGTCAAGGATTTAAAGCATTCAAGCTATTGAAGGGATTTGGCTCAAGCATTCAAGATCTATCATTCAAACCCTAGATCTAGCCACCATGGTGGTGTGATCTTCCTTCAAAGATCCTTTGTTCATCTTCAAGATCCATATCATTGTTTCCTCAAGGTGGATTTCAAGCATACAATCATGGAGGTTTGATTATGTTCAAGCTTTCATATCAATATATTTGATTACATTCCAAATACATTAGCATATCTATTGAATTGCATAGCTTCATTGTTAGATTCATTTCTACTACTTGCTAGCATTCTCCTATTTCAATTTCAATATTAAGGTTGATTCCAAACCAGGGTTTGACCAAGGCAAACCCCCCAAAAAAACAACAAAACCATTTTTCTTGTAGGCAAAGGTGTGGAATCTTGGATCTGAGAGCGAATTTGGATACCCTTTTCGGCAATCTTTCAGGATTTGCGAACAGAATCAGAATCGGACTTCAAATAAATAATGTGGTCTTTGACCTTTTAAAAGGTCAAAGTCGACCTGTGTGAATTTGGAGAAAAGATTTCTAGGTTTTGTCTACCTCGGCATTTCCAGTTCAAAATAGTTGATGGAATCTTCAGAAAGTTCATACAGAAGCCAAAATTCAGCATTTTCCAGATCTGCCCTAATTCAAGGTTAGTATTTGCACTTCAATTATTTTAGATTTCAAGCTTAATCCAACTATAGGGAAGTATAGGGTTTCTCTCTCTTTTTCATATTCTTCATAGATTGATTCAATTGTATATTAACCTCTTGGTTGATCAAATTGGATCTCTCCTTTGGAAATTTGGATTTAGGAGTAAATCTTACATTTTCCCCACACACTTACACAAATAGAGGTGATTCCAAATTACATCTATTCAAACTTATAAACAAATTTTAATCTCCATAAACCCATTCCTCGTTCTTTAGAATGCGAAGCCAAGTTTAGTTCATAAACATATATAACAAAGTAGCCCATGATTTCTATTGATCATTTTGATCTCTAGCTTTTCATTAGTTGTCAAGCCATGGTTGTTATTGATGTCATAACTTTTGCTCATTCATATTGGGCCTTAAGTATAAAGACAAATGATGGGTAATTATTCATCAGTTCAATATTATATTTATGCACAGGTTGAGATCATTACACATAATAGTAAGAAACACAACATAATAGCATTGATAATATTTCTTATGATTGAGTCTCAAGGTGGTGATAGGGATTTTTATATTCACCACTTAAAAAGATGTTTAATAGTGTCCTTATCAAACCTTTAAATCTTTCAATATGGAGCATCTCTCTCTTTTAATACAAACCACCTTTTTCCTTCTAAGTATACATTCCTCTATTTAAAGTCAATTGCTAAAGCGTGGCTTAGGCTCTACTTAAATCACCATAGGTTTTTTCTTCACATCAAATCTCAACAAATAAATTATAATCACAATATTAAGGTTCCAATATTTTAATTTATTTCTATCAGTTTAGGTTAATATCCTCAACTATAGTCCCACCATATTAGTATATCCTATAGGAGAAAAATTATTTTACTACCATGTTACTTGAGCTTTATGCTCTCCCTTTTTCTAAAAAAACTATCATTTGCCCACCATGACTGACTGAATGAGTTTCAAAGAGTTTAATTCCAATACAGGCTAAATAAATTGCAAATAAATAAGGCTGCAAACATCTATAAAGATACAAACATTCTAGATAGTTAAAGCAAGCATGGTTGATCAACATAAGATTTCAACAAGTCTAGTTACATAAATTGCAAACAAGAATGAGGAGGTTCATTGCATTACAAGGAGAATATGATCGAAGTTTGGACATTACAAATTGTTCTTTTGCAATGATGCAACTACAGTCTTTACCTTCAATAGGTTTTGGTGACAAAAACACATCATGATATCAGATCTTGTAAAGGCTCACTTTTCATCCATCCACCACGATGTCTTTAGCATTAACTAGCTATGAACATTAACTTTTTCAATATGACTCACTACAAGAAAATGCATATTATAGCAACAAGAATATTTACATGATTTCTGATTTCAATTTTTTGATTGACGGAAACTAAATCCCTTGTATAAATGGTGAATACTGATTTCAACTGACATAAATAGCAGTTGATTTGAATAGGCAAAAATATATGTTTGTGTGACTGTGTAACAGTTGGTTAATAAATAAGAACATCAAAATGCTTTCCTTTTCACATTCTCAATGCTGAAGTTTCTAAAGCAGAGTGAAATAATACAAATTTTTGTTTCACTTAAATAATTTATTTTTTATTTTGTAAAATCCAACCATTTTTCCTATCTTTTCTTTTGTTGAGACCCAATTCATCGTGAGCAACAAATGAAACAACTTGTGGGGGTTTAGGACGCATCTTCTAGCATGGTTATCAACAAACTTTGATTTATATGGAAATAATCCAAAAATATAAAAGCAACAAACATCAAGCAAATGATCTTCGATGAGTCTTGGACCTTGGTGAAATTGTAAGGAATATCTTTCTTAGTTTCACCTAGCTCATCATGAGTATAACCAATTTACTGAGATGGACCAAACATTCTTTGGAAAGGTATATGAATGGCATCAACTCAACAATTGAAAAGATAAGAACCATCATAAGTAAGATTAGGATCCTCAAGTCTTCCTTCAACCAAGTACAAAAAATTCTTGTTAAACCTTTTTTCCTTTATATAACTCCAAACTATTACTTGCATCAAGGTCATTTATTTGCCAAGGGGCAAGGGTTCCCCATACAAAAAAGAATTTGCATTGAGAATAAGGAAGTTGTGATAGAATAAATTGAATAAGTGTTGGTGAATGCTGAGGAAGAGTTGTGCAGTTTAGCTAATGAAAAGAGAATCTTGGTAGATGACAGTACATAAAATATTCACAGATTACTTAAGAGTGCGCAGAAAACATAGTAGAGAGAAGATTTGGTTTGATTCAAGGAGATTCTATAAATCATTGTTAGTGAAGGGAAAACCATTATTGGCCAAAGTAATGTAAAATTATTGAATGAAGTTGTTTGTTTGTGCTACAATTTGAATTTAATCTAAGTAGAGAGTCTCGAAATTGCTTATTTTGCCTCAAGTAGAGTAGTGAGTAATGTTTTAAAAATGATTGGAATTATCTCTATTACATCAGAGTTGGTTAAAGCGGTCAATACAAGGTCAATGTCTGTAATTGTGTGTCTGCAAATTAGATAAATAATTTTTACTATTTGGTGGCATTCTGTGTGTGTGCAAATTAAGAACAATGATTCTTTATTCTGATTACATGTCTTTTTTTGTTTCCAAGTCGAATGGTGTAGGCAAGAGTGCTTCGTCATTTTCATCATATGAGTTTACTCAAATGATTGTGATCTTCTTAAATACAGAGATACTGATATCTATGTAATCTTTGTCGAATCCATTTAAAAACTGCCAAATCAAGATTTAACCTAATAAATCTTTGAGGAAGATTCAGTGGTTTCTGTACCAATTATAAAGACTCGTTTATAATAAAACTTAATTAAATTTACATTTAATGCATGAACATACATAAATATTTTGTTTAAATTCAGGACAGAACAATAAAAATTCATCACAATTAAAGGAAAAAAAATGGATTGCAGTAAAATGTAGGTTTAGTGGATATTATTAAGAATTAAAAAAAAACAATCTAAAAAGAGGGGAAGAAACACAGAAAACATGACATTTATGAAACATACAAAAAATCTCTTTTTATTGATTCTAGGGGAGAATTACATTGTGCCTCAGTTATGAGGACTCTTCTTTTCCTTACAAACTTTTTATTCTGCCACAATTACAAATCAGTGACCAACAATTATATAGAATTGTCATCTAAAAATAGATTGTCATGCAAATCTCTGAGCTACTACTAGTTATGCATAAACTCTGTTTGAACGATGATTAATTTTCAGTTAACAACATCTTGACAATATATAATTGTTCAATTGCATGGAATTTCCTTGAATTAATCTATTCAAACCAAGTGCTTTAAAAAGGAAGTGTGCATGATAGTTAGCATGACTCGCATGGTGGTGAAACTGAATTGAACAACAATAGCGATGAGACTTTGACTTAGCATCAACTATCTTCTACAGATATTTGAAAATTCCTCATTAAGATCAATAAAACATACCTTAAAATGCCACCTAATTCATTGCAAACCACCGTTCAATTCCAAGTTATCTTAGGTGAGTTGTTAAAATTTCAGCTACTTCAACATCCACCGTCTTGTCCTTGTATTTTTCATATAAATTTTTGACCTCAGGACTGCTGGACAGAAGCCTTTTAGTGAAATCCTCCTCACTTATTATCAGACATGTACTCAGACCCATGCTAAGGTCATGGAGATCTTGCAATGAATTTAGATACTAAAAAACCTTATACCATGGTCTTATCCTTCTCTACTTAAGTTTACTAATATGGAATATTTAACCACAACATTTGGTTTTAACCCTAGAGTACATGTCAAGAACTTCATGTTCTTCTCTATCTTACCAATGGTGGCACAAAGGAATCAAAGATCCTTTTCAACAATGTGTTTAATCTCATGCTCTAGGAGGCTTGCATTTCCCAAAATCTTCCATTTATTATTCACTAGCTCAACGTAGACAACATCTCAGGTGCCTTCCTAAGAGCCTTAAATAGGTTATCCTTTGACCCAAAAAACTTGATCAGGAGTAAGATTTTCAGAGCAAGAGTTTTATCCAAGTTTTCATTAAGAATTATGGGAAGTTGGAGATGATATTGTTCACATCTTCTTCAACAAACCTTGACTAGAATTGTGTATGCATCTAGAGGCAAGCTGTCTTGGCGACATCAGTGGCCACTTCTCTATATGCCCGAGGGTGGTGCGATCACAAGCAGCTCTATGTCAACAATCATGGCGGAGAAAACATTAGATTTGTTCGAATTTGCACCAATGATGAACCAAATAAAACATTTACCAAAATAGTGGAACAGATTTTTTTGATCGGTTAACCAAAAAAATTCCCACCACAAAAAAGACCGTTCCTGGCGTCAAAGAGGTTTCCAACATCCGACTTGACAGTTTGCCGGCCAAAGATCCTCCGTAGGGGAGTAGCATATGGGATAAAATATTATTTAAAAAGTATTTAAAACTTTAAATAAGGCTCATCTTTTATTATGTTGAATTTTTATATTTTCATTCCAATTAAATTTTCAATTTGTTTTTTTAAGGAGCAATTTTTTGAATTGGTAGTTGAATCTTTTTTATAGTAAAAATTACAATAAAATATGGGTAATTTAAGTTTAAAGATTAATCTTAAACTAATGGAATGGATATCATTAAGAAACTTGTAATTTGTTTGGAGTTACTATATTCTAGGAGTTTTTTAAAAATATGTATGTAAGAAATTTGAATAAACTTTACATAGAAGAATTGGAAATGTGTAAATTTGAATCTTATAAATAAGTTGAGATTGGTTAAATAATGTAAATGTTAATTTTTTTTAAATATGTGAAGGCCTTAAGATTGCACCGAGAGGCAATGTCTCTAGCGGCCAAATGGGCCACTTATGTAGGGTACCATGAGGGGGGCTTAAGGTCTCTAGATTATGACCAAATTCGAAAGAAAAAACATTAGAGGTTTAATAGTCATTTATTTAGTCATTTTTATTTGTTTGACTAATTATTTAGTTGTGATTTTACCCAATGACCAAATTAGTCATTTATACTTGTGAATTGTAAAAAATTAGTAGAATTTGATCATTTTTTAGTCACGTAGTCATTTATTTGCCAAATTCTACTAGTGCATAAATTACAAAATGGTTTCGAAAACCACTTAGACACAAATCACAAAAGATAGAAAACTTCCTCTTTCAACTTCTATTTGTATCCGCCTTTTGAAAGAACTCCCTTATCATATCCATGCTCTCAATTATCTTTCCCCTTTTTCATGCTTTGACTATTTTGACAATTTAAAAAAAAATCCAACAAGTTGTCACAATTGTATTTAGCAACTTTCATGACAACAAAGATAATTATAATTTTCCAATTAATAATTTAATTCTAAAATAGAAATAGCAAGGTTGAGATATTTTAACAACATTATTCTTGCTTGGAAATCGATGGGATTTGTGTGTAGTTGCAAGAGAGAAGGATAAAAGTTAGAACAACCTACCTTGTTTCCCAACCATACAAGGTAAGCACAATATTATACAAAGATTTGTATTTAATGTATACTAGTGTGAAACTATAGTAGGGAAAGGTTGAATGTGAAGGTTAGATGAATATATAAGATTCTAGGAACATGTATTCCAATTAGTTCATTGGAGATTCAATATTGAAGAAAACATAGAAATTATTTCCTAAGGTACAGTTTCATTCCTAAAGTTTTGTGAGAAACACTCAATTTCTAGGCATATTAATTAATGTTTTTTAATTGTTATTTTTTTCTTTCCACTCTTGCACTGGTAATCCAGTGTGAAAAGGGAGAAAGATGATAGTGAAATATCCTTAGATGTGTTAATCTTATGCTATTGAATTGATAAATTTGTGCATGGACATAAATTACGGCCTGCAAGATATTCCCCTCATGAATGATGTCAATCAATACTTGTACAAATTCTAGGCCTTGAGAGATATTTCAATTCAAGAAAGGAATTTCCTTTGTGCATGGTGAATGGAAAAAGGGGACAAGATGGAAAATAAAGGGAGCATGTGACAAATTCTAGTAGTGCATTGTCATAGTAGTAGTAGTAGTAGTAAGATTCATATTTTCACATAGAAGATGCAACTTGAAATGAAAAAAGAAGATGTAACTAGGATTACCTAAGAAAGTGAATTTATGAATTTTGAAATGGATTTACATTCAATAGAGTTATGCATTATTTGATTGAAGGTTTGGGTTCATTAATACCTTATATTCTCATACCCACTCCTAATAATGCACACTAATGGTGATATAAAGGACATTTTATGTAAAAGTTTGATTTAAATATGTTATGAAAATACAAGGTTTTAAAATTATTCTACTCGGGATTGAAGTTAATATCATTGTCATGGGGACCCAATTTATCACTACTGAGGCTGTTTGTGGTGACCTTGATAAAGAACCCATTTAGAAATATCTTATCATTTTTTTTGTACTTTAAAATTCATCTTTTATACACTTGATAAGGACTTCATAGATTCATCTAAGACATCAAATGGATAAACTGTAATTAGGTCTTTTTAGAGGCTGGAAGCATCGAAGGATGGAGAAATTTATAGCATCTCAAGTCATCTTCTTGCTTTGAGATGGTATTTTTCTTGAGAAGCATATTTGGCATTTTTGTTTTATGCTTTATGTTTTCTTTTCTTTGTTGATGCTGAAAATTTTAAAGAATGCGTGCATTGGGGAGATTTATTTTGGAAACAGGTTCAAGATTTGGTGTTGAGCTTAATATGGATTATTTTCTAGGGAGGTTCAGAGTATATGATTGATAATTATACCCTTTTGTGGTCATTATACAATGATAGGGATCTATCATATCTCTTAGAGATCATTGTTAAATAATTTAAGACTTTATGATTCAAGAGTTTAGGACTGACAACTCAAGAACACATCTCGAAGCTACACCTTTCTGAGGGTCAAGAGACAACTTGATGGAGCCCTGCTTGATTAAGGGTTTTCTTCAAGTTAGGATAATATCTTCTAAAAAACTTGTATACTAATATTATGTAATAAGTAAGTTTTTTTTATGTAAGCCTTAAGGGGGAATTTGAATTTTTAGGATCAATTTAATAAGGTTTGGGGGGAATGTTGGTGTAGCTATGACATTTTAGTTATGTTAATTGTTCTCCCTAAACCCATTTATACACTTACATTGTGGATGTTCTTCTTTTATAAATTGTTTGTGCCCATGAATAAAGATTATCAAGTTTTTCCCTTTTATAAATATAGTCTCTACTAATGTAAGCATGCTCCAAATGAATATAAATCTGGATAAGCTCCACTACTTAAATGTAAAAATGAGTCTATTTGAACAAGTATTTAAAATTTATATGGTTAAAAATGACCATAAGCAAGCATATTATAATGTACTTTCATTATGGTAAAAATGACCAAGAATAGTCCTCAATCACTTTAAGCATAACAAGAGCATGTTATAATGTATGCACGTTATGGTCTTTGGTGAAAAGAAAGTGGGGTGGAAATTGCTACCCATCTTTTTGTATATGCCCTTTCTCATACATTTTTGCTTAAACTATAAGTTGTAGCTCCCAAATCTATGAAGATTTAGTTCTTCCTCTTGACACAACTCTTCTTACTCACAAGGACAATCTCTTTATTGCCAACATGTCTAGAATCTTGAGACATCTCACTTCCATGATATTCAATGGATCAAGTGTGGAATATTTCCATGCACTCTATTGATAGATTCTTTTTCATTTCTTGTTGTCATCTAGCTTTCTTTTTCCATTTCTCATATGAGGCTACCACCTAGGAGTTCTACCAGGCTATCATATCTTTGTAATCTCAAATATTTTATCTCATTGCCCAAATCTAAATTTGTCAACTACAATAAAAAAAGAAAATTTAAAATGCATATTCTACTTGTGGTGCTCAAATTAAAGCTAGATTGCACTATCTCAAAATTGGCAGAAAAGTTTCAAAGGAGGTTTTCTAAGCCTTTCAATCTCATCATACCTATCATACTATCAAGATAATTTTTTAATGTAATCAAATCCTTCATGAACTACAAAATATTATCCAATATTTTAATCTACATTACAAGAATATCTTTGTAACCTAGGATATTAATTCTACAAGGCATCTTGCACTATAGCATTTTCTTGAGGTTGTCTCTTGCTAGTTGTCCAATTCTTAACATATTGTCTATGTCAATCTTTAAACCATAAAATATTTGAATATTTTTTGGTTAATAAAAAAAGTAAGTCCTCTCCTAAGTAGACCTTAGTTTCTCCTTCACTTCAAAATGATGGGGATGGACCGACCACCACGGGTAATAAAAAGAATCAAGTCCTCTCCTAAGTAGATCTTAGTTTCTCCTTCACTTCAAAATGATGGGGATGGATGGACTACCACGGGTAATAAAAAGAATCAATATTTATTTTGATAGAAAGATGTTATTCCCCAAACTTCCATAGTTGGGCCACAAAATTAAAAGGATTCTAAGGTTATTGAGGATAAAGACTCTTATCCCTAGGGGAAGAATCTTAGGGGGTTTTCATATTACAAATCAATCAAATATTTTTGTTATCAATGTAAACTCTTTAATCTAAGACTAGATCTCCATCTACTTCAGCCCCCACTAATCTTGTAGCCCGGTTTATGACATTGAGGAAGTAGAATTGCAATAAAATAGAAAAGGAATTCCTTGATTCATTTGGTTTGAATTTAGTCTCCATTTTTTTAATATACAGATAGAAAATGCTTTCATGTCAAATTGTTGTGGAGTTCTTTATGAGCTTCCAAATGGTGACACAACCCTTGACCCCCACAAGCTCCATGAGCTTTATTCATGAAATTTTAGCGGTCTCATGGATCCCATAAGAAAATATATCATGTGGTATATTTTTCAATGATTTCTTGATATTGATGTTCTATGTTTACAATAGTTGAAACTAAATGGCTTTTTATTTTTTGTTTTTTGCCATATATTTTGACCAAAATTAACTTTTTCATGATGACCATGATGTTGTGGAAAGATCTCTTCTCAAGCATTGAATTAGAGTTTTTTCCCACTATTGTTCAAATTATATTTGGAAATTTTAATTTGGTTAAGATAGCATTTAATTAAATGCAACAATTTCCCTATTCATTGGGTAGCTAACAAGTAGTAGGCTTGGTATTACATGTGTAGCAAATTGTCTTTTTAACTTGAATGTTGACTACCACTTCCCTTATTATTCATAATTTATGTGGAATGATATACTTGTGGGTATAATAAATATAAGAAAGTTATAATTGAGGCCTATTAAACTCATCCTTTTTATCAATTTCTAATACTATAACTTCTTTGGTATGGTGAATGGTGGGGCTAAAGGATTCTAATAAATACTTCTAAACACATCATTGTTGGATCATAAACCATAATGGTCCATATCTACACATATATAATATTTAACCATGTCTAGCCCCCAAGATTGGTTAGATTGAATGGTGCAATGTCGTGCAATCAAACACATTAATTTATTTATCCATATTTATGGGTGCTAGTAGATACTTTTCTTCTACTACTCATATGACTAGTTGAAAGACATGAAATTAAGAAACAATGAGATATAAATCTGATAAAAAAAATAGAGCATAGATCTAGAAAGGAGATTCAAAGATGAACCTGTAGACACCTAAAAATCCTTTGCTAAATAAAAGTATTTTTATTTTCCAAAAAACCCTTGATGACATCATCATTTGTTAATTATTTATTTATTTATTTTTATGCCACTGAATCCTCCTATTTTAATTAAAAATATTTAATTAAGAAATCCCTTCCAGAAATGTTTAAATCTTATTTAAACATCATCCCCCCTAAAATTTATTAATTATTTAATAAATTGACCAAAAATCCTTTAAATAAATAAAATATTTATTTAAATCCTAAAACCTTATAAATGTTCTAGAAATCCCTAACCTCTTCTAGAATTTCCTAAACTCATCCTAAACTTGATTAAAGGGTGATTTCTACCCTTTTTAGCCTAACCCTTCAAACTTTGACTTTGGGTCAAAACCCCTCATAAATACTTCTTACATCCTCATTAATGACTCTTACAAGCCATTAATGAAGCCCATGTCTCTTCTTCCATTCCTATCCCCTTTGCACACTTCCCTAGTGTTGCTCACACATGTGTGAGAAAACTTAACTGAGGTTAATCTAACCTTGCCCCTAACTATACCCCAAACTCTACCCCAAACCTTACCTTTGACCCTAACTCTCCTTCCTAACCCAAGCCCTTCCTCAAATCCTATAAATACCCTCCTCTTCCAAGAGAAAAACACCAATTCACATATTTTACATTGAGTAGTGTTTAATGTTAGATTGTTGCTAGATCCTAAGCTTTTAATTATATTTGTTAGATTAACTCTATTTTATGCTTTTATAGATCATCTTAGAATAGATTAATGGATTGAATCTAGTTCTTTGTTAAGCTTTTATAATCATTTCAGCATCATATCATGTTTCATTTGGATTAAAATTAGCTCTAGATTAATCATTTGTAGCCTAGTTTGCATTTCATTCTCATTTGGATCCTTGAAGCCTTAGGGGCAAATCAGGTGTTCTATACCTGATATTGTGCCATCCATGGGGTTATCATGGATCTCAATCCTTCCTAAAATGCATTAGGGACAAGCTCCAAGTTCTTAGAGAGCACATCCACATCCTTTCTATCAGAGAAAATCAAATAGTGCTTGGATGCATCTATTTTGGCTCAATCTGAGGTGGTCTGGTTCTGAACTGATAAATGCTAGATTAAATCTAATGTTTTCCCTATTTATGCCTGTTCTGAATAGATATAGATAAACCATAGTCTACATTTTGGCACGCCTAGTGGGACCCACTTCATGGGTTCTTCACTAGCATTCTAATGTGGTTTGGAGTGTTTTTTCTAATTTTTCAATCTTGTAGGTTGAGGGAGAATTTGGAATTCTCCTTCCTCTTCTTATTCTTATTCTTCTTCTATTTCATCTACTACTTCTTCTTCATCTTCTTCTTCTTGTGGGATCTTAGCTTATTCTCCAGAAAAAATCCATAAAGAGGCACTTTCACGAAAAAACCTTTATAACTTTTGCGTACAAACTTTGTTTCTACCATGTTTCACTCTGTCAGGGATCTCATACAAGAAACGAAATCACAGATAGGAAGAAAGCTCGCACCCCGCATTTCTTGGATCGCATCCAAGATTTCTTGGATCGCATCTGGTCTTGTATCGCATTCGTTCGAATTTAGGATCGCATCTGGCCAGGTATCACATCCATTTAAATTCATGATTTCATTCAGGGTTTCCCATATCACATCTTGGGTTACAGATCATCATTTCAATTTGGGCTTAAAATTGAACAAGGTAAAATCTTACACACTTTGTCTAAATATTTAAAATGAACCTCAAAATCACTCTTGAATACCTAAAAAACTAACAAATCAACTCAAATCATTCCTAATTGGTCCTAAAACACTCAAACACACTTCTAATGTTCTTCATTTGGCTAAAAAGAACCTTCATGCTTTCAAAATCTAGGTGTTTTTTTAGCTTCATGCAAACTAGGAACACTTTAACTTTTTGGTGCATAAAAAGAGCTAGAAATTTGCATATCATTTCTGAGTGGTTCCTAATCAATCCTAAATGCATCCTAAATGGTCCTATTTCAAAGTCAATGCTTTGTGCTAAGTTAGATTAAACTTCTTTTTGAAAAATCTCAAAGAAAATCTCAAAGTTTTATGCAAATTAGGAGCAAATCTGCATCTCATTTCAAATGGGTTCCTAAACTTTCATAAATCAATCCTAAAATCTTGATGAAAACTAATGTCTTGTTGCAAAATCTTGAATTTTTTCCAAGTTTTCATGCATAAAATCAATCTAGGAACCTCATTTTGGGCTTAAAAATGCAAATTTAGAACATCAAAATCTTGAGTGAACCTAAAGGGATGAACCAAAGGTCCAAAAGTCATTTATTTTTAGTCTCAAAAGAAAAACAAACACAATCTTGAATGACTTAAAGAAAAAGAAAGTTCTTTCCATCAGATTCTTAAAGTGAAGCACAAACTCAATCTTGAATGCCCAAAATTATATAAATCTTTCAAAATTTCTTGTTTCAAAGGAAAGAAAAAATAAAAAATTTAAACATTTGTGCTTGCAAGTTTGAAACTCACTAATCAATTTGGGAAAGAATAAATCTTCTTGGTGTGTCTTTAAAAGTTCCTATTTTTGCAAAATCCTCTTAATCTAAGTGACATAAAACACTTGAACTCAAACAAGTTCACTTGTTTTACTTCTAGTGAAGCATGTCCAAAGAGAAAAGCACTTCCTCTTTGGAGAATGACTTCAAACTGGTACTTCCTCGGTCGGTATAGAAATAACGCACTAAGAAAACTCTCGCTTCATCCCCTCAAGATCGGGTGATGTGTGTTGATGGTAGCCTCAGGTAGGTGAATATCCATACTATTTTGGCATGGTCAACTAGGCTATTAAGTGAGTCATGCACATACAAACTGATTGGGAGGACTCCACAGATCAAACTATAAACTTGTTAAATCAGAAGCTACCCGATCTACTCCTGAAGGTATCAAAATCTTTGTGCAAGGACCGATCCCTATGGTTTCCCTGATCACCTTAAGACACTCACCATATGTATCCCTCTTTCGAGGTATCAAGTTGTGGGAAAATATTTTGATACTAGCCTTCTCCCTAGGTAGTTCTGTTTGGTGTGTTCTTCAAAGTTACAAGCTCAGTTACAACATTTGTCAAAACATACACACTTTTTGGAATCTTTATCCCGCAAAGTTGCTTTGTCCTTTGTCAGGATTGCTTTTAGAAAATATTTGTTAAGTTTGTCCTTTGCCATTGGAAGTATCAAAGTGATCCACAACTTGATCTGATTTATTCAGATACCCTTGCAAAGAGAGCCTTCAAAATCAGACACTCAGAGCTTTGTTTCAATCCAATTACCAAAATCTCCCCAAGCTATGCCTGATTTGGCCAAACATAAGAAGGCTAAACTTCCCAAATCCCAAGTTTATCAAGAGAATAAGGTTGCAAAGAGGAAGCTCAAAGATCACCAACCTACCCTAGAAGCAATCAAAGCAGAAGAGAAATATCAGCAGTTACTTGACAACATGGAATATAATGCCAGAGTAAAGCAGTTTGCTTACTGATTCCAAGTTAACCGTTGCTATGTTAACCTAGAGAGAGAAGACTAGCGTGGTCCATTGCATATTTGTCATTCCTTCAAAATCTCATAATCCTATCTTGACATTATTTGCATCCTAGATCATTCCTAGTCGCATCATTGCATCACCATCCATCCTTAGTTGCATCCCAAGTCATTTGTAATTGCATCATTTCATTCTTTATCATCTTCCTATTTGCATCACAGGTCATCATTTTTAGCTGCATCTAGATCATCCTCTTAGAGATTGCATCATTCAGTCATCCTTCATCATCCCTCCATCAGTGATCTATAATCATAGTTTCAAATCCTTGACCCATCATCCTTGATCCACCATCCTAGTCAAAACCCATCATCCAAATCAGAATCCAAATCCAGTGATCCAAATCTATCCACTTCATGTCTTATCCTTTGAGTTTCTTCCAATCCTTATCCCAAATCAGAAATATCCCCCCTTTTTGATAGAGCATTGTCTAGGGAATCCATACTTGTCCTTGTTAACCTTATCATCTCGAGCAAGAGATTGGCCTGCATTGAGAAGAATCCTATCAGCTGAAGATCATCAGTCTATCCTAGGTTGACAATCCCCATTAATCCTACATCAGGAAGCAGCAACTCATTTGTTGACACTTAGTACAAATCTTCCACCATCTTTTGCCAATCTTCCATCATCCTTGATCCAAATCAAAGCATCCCAATATCCTTCAAACATCTCATCAAATCCTTTAGCATTCCACCATCCCTAACGTTGATCCAAATTCTTGCATCACATCTTAGAAATCCACCATCTTTAGAAGTTCTTTAGATTTGCATCCACCCATCATTTGCATTATCATCTTTAGTTTTGCACTTCATGCCTATCGAGAAAGGATCCAGGAAGAGAAGGAATATGGATCCCAATCAGGCTACTAGCTTGTCCAATCCTAACAATCCTACTAGCGCGATGATAACTTACAATCCTCAGAACCCACAAGTTGATAATGTGTGGGAAAACCCAAATGAACCACTCACTTCATTCTCCATGGAGACCTTCATGAACCATCCAGGGCATGCACAAATAGTAAGTACACTTATTGATCAGAATCGGAAAGCCATATTGGCCAACTTTGCACAGGAGGGTACTCTTATTCCACCACATCTCCAACCCCTCATACTCATCAAATCCATCCAAATCCTAGCACAAGTCTACACCCCCATCATCCGAAAACTTACTGATCCTAATCTACAAATGACTCAGGAAACTGCATCCATCCCCCACTTCTTGCAAAGCAACTTTGCAAGCCCCACAACACAATCCATAACACAGTCCACTCCATTTTCCATCATGGGAACACCATCATCTTCCACAGCGTCTCAATCCATCACTCATGCCCAAAGCTTTGCACAAAACCAACCACCACCTCCCACATAGGTCACTACACAAACATTTTCTCCACCTTCCATGGGCCAAGAAATGTCATCCTTTTTGGGGGCAATGCAATTGTTTCCCTCTTTCTCCCAGCAAGACTCTATAGCAACATCATCCTTTCTAGGGGCAACGCAATCGTTCCCCTTTCCTACTCAGAAAGCATCCACATCAGCATCACCTTTTATATGGGGAACACAAGCATCTCCTTCCACTTCCCAACTAGGATTTTCCCAAGCATATGTCCCACTTCCACCTTTCATCCCCAATACGCAAGCCCAATAATCATCCTTCATAATTGGGATGCCTCCTATGGGATCTTAGAATCCCCCATCTACATCCCAAACTCCCATCACATCTACATTTCTAGCATCCTTCGCATTACAATTCCCACCACAAACTGGTTCTCCTTGGGGCCTCACTCAAGAAGAAATGCAAGCCTTAGGCATACCTCCCCAGTCCCACATATCCATGCCTTCAAACCAACAAGCCATTTTCTCTCAAGCAGTGCAACAACAACAATCCCAACCTCCACCAGCTTCATCCTTCCCTCCATACACTAACTATCTATGTGCACCACCTACCACATCTCAAGTAGTTCCACCACCCTAACAACAGATTCCATCTCATCTCACCAGCTACCTTTCTCAACCACCTCATATCACCAGCTTCCCAACATCAATTCCAACTCTAACCAATGAAAGCATGCACATAACCTACATTAGCCAAGTACAACAAGGACCATCCTATCAACAAGTTGCTTCATTCCATCAGCCTCCTCCATCGCAACAAGACTTTTCAGCATAGCAGCAACAACTATTGGAAACTGCAATTGAAGCAATTGTTGTGTTTTCATTGATGTCAAAACCTTAACTGGTAAGACTGTTGCTACTTAGGAAAGTACTATATCTATTTGAGTGTTGCTAAGGGGATAGGCAAGCTTGGTAACAATAGCACCTAAGGAAAGGTTGAGTTATCTTGATACTACAAAGTGTACTTGACTATGTTGTACAATGATGAGACAATGTATTGTTTATCTTAGTAAGATTGAAGACTAAACTGGTAGGCTTGACCGAGCAAAAATGGAGAATTCATGTTCAAGCTGAGTAATGTTAGTGTCGACCGAGTCAGTATATGCCAAGTAAAATTCTAGAGTCGACCGAACATCAGTTAATTACCGAGAAGACAATATAAGCCGAGGAAACATTTTTAGTAATGACCGAGCTTTCTACATGAAGACCGAGTAGTTGATCACAGTATTGACTGAGCATCAGCATTTTTATATTTGAAGAGAATTCAGATTTGGAGCAGACATTGTTGAATTCTTGGATTATGTAAAATGTGTTGACTTTATTTATTGATTGTTTGAAAGCATTAAATGCACTGAAAAATGTTTTATTGTAAATCTTTAAGAGATTTGAGATGTTTCTAGAAAAGGATCCGAAGAACATAAAGTGGGTAGATTCAATGAATCTAACCTAACCCTAAGATCTATGAAGGAGATTGAGCGGCAAAAGATGAGTTAACCTAATTGAGGAAGTATTAAGGGAACCTAATTATTAGGTATGTGTATGCATGGGTGAAAAGAGGATGATGGAAGATCAGTAGATGTTATTGACTGTATAAGTAGAAAAGGCTGAAGGAGAAGTGTGGTGATTGCTTGAAGAAAAGTTCTGAGCATATCAGAGATGGAGATGGAAAAATTTCAAAGTCAGTAAACTAGCATTTGTGTACGGAATTGGATCTGATATTTACAAAGTGAGTTATATGTTTTACAGATCATTACTGCTGCTACTTTCTAACCATTGTAACAATCAAAATCCTTTTAACAGAGGTTGACCTAACAGTCATATGTTTAAATCCTTTGAACAAGGTTGCATTCTAATGGAATGTATGTAAGTCCTATAACAAGGCTCACTTCTAATAGAGTGATTGAAATCCTTTAACCGGGTCACACCTAACAGTGTGTATTGTAACCTTTGACAGGGTTGGCTTTTAACCGAGCTCACTTTAGAAGAGTGAAAATAATAGTAGCATGTTACAAAGTGGTTTTTCCCAGATTGGGTTTCCACTATAAATCCTAGTGTTAATGCTTGTGTGAATGTTTTGGTTTGAACATTTCTATGTTTTACAAGTTAGATACAACCGGGTAGTGGATTGCAATGTTATATGTTTCTATTATAGAATCAGTGATGGCCGAGTTGGTTTTGTTTGTTAGATCTGATTTAAAGAAAAGTTTTTGAAGTTTGTTTTATACATCAAGACCTGAGAACAACTGATTCACCCCCCCTCTCTGTTGTTCTAAATCATATTAACAATTGGTATCAGAGTTGTATTGCTTATTATTGGTGTTTACAGAAATCAAGTTTAAAGGGACTTGAAGCAAATGATCAAGATGTATAAGGAGGTACCAAAGTTGAATAAAGAAAACTTCCCTACATGGCAAAGCTTGATGAAGCTGCATTTGATCGGTATTGGTGATTCTGTAAAGTACTACATTGAGAATGACTATGTCTCACATATCGCACCTTTGACTACCGAAGAAATGAGATCTAAGCAAGAACATAATCAGGCAATGCTAGAAATTGCATCTGCCCTAAGCTATCCATGATTTGAGGACATTAAGGATTGCACACGTGCTAAGGAGATGTGGGACACTCTTGCAAAGATCTATGGTGGTGACCTAAATGTACTGAAAGCTAAGGCTAAGAGTCTCAAAGGTAAGTTTGATGAAATGAGAATGCAAGAAGGTGAGAACATTGCACAATATTGTGGTAGAATAAAAGAAGTTGTGAATGCTATTAGAGGAGAAAATGGGACTATTGATAATGAACTTATAATTGGAAAAGTACTAAGAACTCTACGTCCTATATATACTATTAAGATATCAGCTATTCAGGAATCTAGATGTAACTCTGCAAATGTGCTTACTTTGGAAAGTTTGGTTGGCAAGCTGACTACTTTTGAACTCTCTAACTATGATAACTTCACTGTTGGTAGTATTGGAAATGTTGAATCTGATTTTAAGTCATAATTAGTTCTGGATAAGCAAAAGAAAGAAAAAGAAAGATGCATCAGTGAAAGTGAAAGTGAAAGTGAAAGTGACAATGACACTTCTGATGAAGAACTTGAAGATCTAGAAGCTCTTATGGCTAGAAGACTGAGAAGGGGAAAAGGAAAATATAAAGGTAAACTCCCTATTATATGTTTTGCATGTAATAAAGTTGGTCATATAGCTGCTAGATGTCTTGATAGGAATGATAAAGATGAAGAAAGAAAAAGCAAACACAAAGATAGAAAAGATGACAGAAGCTACCAAAGGCACAAAGACTACAAAGGAAAAGGTAAGAAATCTTGTTACATTGCTGAAGAAGAAACTAACACTGATAGTGATGATTTTGAAATTGAGGTAGTCTATGTTGCAATGAAAGATGAATCTGATGAGGATGAGAAAATTGCATTAATGTCCTATGTGAACAAGAATGAAAAATGGATTATTGATAGTGGTTGTTCACATCACATGACTGGTGACAAGAGTAAGTTTGAGACCTTACATCATTATAGAGGTAAAAGTGTAAAATTTGGTAATGATACACCATGTCCTGTTAGAGGAAAAGGTTTGATTAAACTGACTGATAAGATCTCTTGTGAAAATGCATATTGGGTTGAAGGTCTAAATTATAATCTACTAAGTGTTGCATAGCTCAACAACACTGGTTACCGAGTGGAATTTCATCACAAGAAAGCTAAAATATTTGATGCTACTAATGAACTGATCGGAAGTGGAGAACAGACTAGAGGTAATTTGTTCTATCTTGACCTATCTAAAGAAGCATGTATGGTTGCACAACTTGATGACATTTGGTTATGGCATAAGAGGCTATGTCATGTTAACTTTGATAATCTGGTAGAAATAAGTAAGAAGAAGAAAGTAAGAGGTCTACCTAGATTGAAGAAACCTCAAAATTTGATGTGCAAGGAATGCCAATTAGGAAAAATGACAAAGTCAAGTTTTAAGAGAAAATCCTTTACTTATGAAAACATTTTAGATTTGGTTCATACTGACCTTTGTGGACCTATGGGTGTACAAAGTTACTGTGGTGCTAGATATTTTATCTTGTTTGTTGATGATCATACCAGGATGATGCATGTAATGTTTCTAAAAGAAAAATCTGAAGCTTTTTAATTTTTAAAGTGGTATTTGGCTAAGGTTGAGAAGGAGACAGGTAGGAACCTGAAATGTCTTAGATCTAACCGAGGTGGAGAATTTACATCAAATGAATTCAATCTATTTTGCAATGAAAGAGGGATCAAAAGATAGATGTCTGCACTTAGAACACCCCCACAGAATGGTATAGCAGAGAGAAGGAACAAATCTATCTTGGATTGTGCAAGGACATTATTGATTGAAAAGAATGTGGCACAGAAATACTAGAAAGAAGTTATAAGTGCAATTGTCTACACTCTGAACCAGGTACAGATCAAGAAAGGTACAAATTTGACACCCTATGAATTATGGCATGGGCATGCACCGAGTGTTAAATACTTTAGAATCTTTGGAAGCAAGTGCTACATATTAAAAGACAATAGGAATGGAAATTTTGATGCTAAAAGTGATGAAGGCATATTCCTAGGGTATTCCACAAAAAGTAAAGCTTATAAGTGTTTGAACTCTAACACCAAAAAAATTGTGGAAAGTGTGAATGTCAAAGTTGATGAGTATACAGAAAGAAATGAAGTTGACAGCAAAAGAGAACCAGAAGATTATAGATCTTTTGTGTATATTGAAGAAGAAGAAGAGGCAAGTAACAACCTTGCACCTGATGCCGAGTCTCAGGTAAGCAATTTCTAGCGATAGGAAGATGCTGTCGAGCATTAGGAAAATAGTGTCGAAAGAGAACAGAAACATGTCGAGCGACAAGATAATGCTTCCGAGTACCAGGAAGAGGTTGCCGAGCATTCAAAAGTTGAATCTAACAATCTTGTTGAGGAACCTGATGAAATAGAGGAGAGAAGAGCTGAACCTATTTTGGCAAAATATGTAAGAAGACATCACAAGCCTGAATAGATAATTGGAGACAAACATACTGGAATTCTGACTAGAAGTAAGACAAAGGATCCAACATGTTTACTGTGTGAATTTGAACCTAATTCAACTAGAGAGGCATTAGAAAATGAAGGATGGATACAAGCAATGAATGAAGAAATAGACCAGATAGAGAAGAATGATACTTGGACTCTGGTGCCGAGACCTAAAAACAAAAATGTTATAGGAACAAAGTGGATGTTCCTGAATAAGTTGAATGAAAAAGGTGAAATAACTAGGAACAAAGCTAGGCTGGTATGCAAAGGCTACACACAAGAAGAAGGAATAGATTATGGGGAGACATTTTCCCCTATAGCTAGATTGGAAGGAGTAAGAACTCTGCTTTCATATGCTGCTTATAAAGATTTCAAGGTTTATCAAATGGATGTCAAGTCTACATTCTTAAATGGTATATTAGAAGAAGAAGTTTACATAGAATAGCCATAAGGTTTTATTGATCCAAACAGAAGACACATGGTATGCAAACTGAACAAAGCACTATATGGATTAAAACAAGCTCCCAGAGCATGGTATGAGAGATTGCATAACTACTTGATACATATTGGATTTTCAAGAACAAATGACACAAGCAATCTGTACATGAAAGATGAAGAAGGTAAAGGTATTCTGTTGGCAAAAATTTTTGTGGATGATATTATTTTTGGTGGACAAGATGCTTTGTGTAAAAGATTTTCAAATGAAATGCAAACTGAATTTGAAATGAGCATGTTTTGTGAGATCAAATTCTTTGTTGGTTTACAAGTATATCAGATGAAGAAAGGAATTTTCATTACACAGTCTAAGTATGTAAATGAAATATTGAAAACTTTTGGGATGGAAGACTCTAGACCAGTGAGTACTCCTATGGCTACTGGACGAAATTTATCTAAGAATGATGATGCTGTAGAAGTGAACCATACTTTGTACAGATCCATGATTGGAAAATTGTAGTATGTTGTACATAGTAGACCAGATATTGCACTAGTTGTTGGGATTGTCGCAAGATTCTCTGCCAATCCTAAGGAAACACACATGATGGTTGTGAAAAGAATTATGAGATACTTGAAAGGGACTGCTGACTATGGGCTATACTACAAGAAGGATGAAAGATTTGAACTAAGAGTATATACAGATGTTGATTGGGCAGGAAATGTAGATGACAGAAAGAGTACTAGTGGTGGAGCTTTCTTTCTTGGACAGAGTTTAGTCTCCTGGATGAGCAAGAAACAAAATTACATTTCCCAATCTACTGTTGAAGCCGAGTATGTTGCTACTGCAGTAAACTGTTCAAATTTGGTATGGATAAAACAATTGTTGGTAGGCATGAAAGAAGAAATCACTGAACCTGTTGTTATTTTCTATGACAACACAAGTGCTATCAACATCTCTAAGAATCCAGTGATGTATACTAAGACCAAGCACATAGCAATCAAGTATCACTACTTGAGAGAATTGGTACAAGATAAAGAAGTCCGAATGGAATATGTGAATAAAAAGGAAAAATTAGCAGACATATTCACTAAAGCTTTACCTAAAGAAGCACATGAGTATTTGAGAAGTCAATTAGGGGTCCTTCCCCTAACTAAGGCTGCCTAGTTAAGCTAGGAGCATTGCATTAAATATGCTACAACATAATATTTGACAGATTGATGCAAAAGATTGTCACACTTTAGGATTGGCCTAAAGTTGTGAAGAAGAGAAAAGACAAGGAATCAATCATAAGCAAGATGACAGAGGGAGAAACACTGAGCTGCATAGATAATATCTACATCTGATGGATGTATGTGTTAGTTGTTTCTTTGGCATTTTTTTTCAAAGAGGGAGATGAACTCAGATGATATAATAACACATGACGCTGAAAAGAAAAGTAAGGAGATGATGAACTGAAATGAAGGATCAGGATAGAGGGAGATCTGGATATTTCTGACAGTCATAGAAGTGAGGCTTATAGATTCTGAATTAGAATGAAGCTAAGGATATTACAATTTTTTTTCTGATGGAAAAATAAGTTTTTGGATTGGTTGGTAATCCATGTATTATTCAAGTGATATCATATGGTGTTGCCATCAATGCCAAAGAGGGAGATTGTTGGAAACTGTAATTGAAGCAATTGTTGTGTTGTCATTGATGTCAAAACCTTAACTGGTAAGACTATTGCTACTTAGGAAAGTACTATATCTATTTGAGTGTTGCTAAGGGGATAGGCAAGCTTGGTAACAATAGCACCTAAGGAAAGGTTGAGTTATCTTGATACTACAAAGTGTACTTGACTATGTTGTACAATGATGAGATAATGTATTGTTTATCTTAGTAAGATTGAAGACTAAACTGGTAGGCTTGACCAAGAAAAAATGGAGAATTCATGTTCAAGCCAAGTAATGTTAGTGTCGACCAAGTCAATATATGCTGAGTAAAATTCTAGTGTCAACCGAACATCAGTTAATTGTCGAGAATACTATATAAGCTGAGGAAACATTTTTAGTAATGACTGAGCTTTCTACATGAAGACTAAGTAGTTGATCACAGTATTGAACGAGCATCAACATTTTTATATTTGAAGAGAATTCAGATTTGGAGCCGACATTGTTGAATTCTTGGATTATGTAAAACATGTTGAATTTATTTATTGATTGTTTGAAAGCATTAAATGCATTGAAAAATGTTTTATTATAAATCTTTAAGATATTTGAGATGTTTCTAGAAAAGGAGCCGAAGAACATAAAGTGGGTAGATTCAATGAATCTAACCTAACCCTAAGATCTACGAAGGAGATTGAGTGACAAAAGATGAGTTAACCTAATTGAGGAAGTATTAAGGGAACCTAAGCATTAGGTATGTGTGTGCATGGGTGAAAAGAGGATGCTGGAAGATCAATAGATGTTATTGACTGTATAAGTAGAAAAGGTTGAAGGAGAAGTGTGGTGATTGCTTGAAGAAAAGTTCCAAGCATATCAGAGATAGAGATGGAAAAGTTTCAATGTCAGTAAACCAGCATTTGTGTACGAAATTGGATCTGATATTTGCAAAGTGAGTTGTATGTTTTACAGATCATTACTGCTGCTACTTTCTAACCATTGTAACAGTCAAAATCCTTTTAACAGAGGTTGACCTAACAGTCATATGTTTAAATCCTTTTAACAAGGTTGCATTCTAATGGAATGTATGTAAGTCCTATACAAGGCTCACTTCTAACAGAGTGATTGAAATCCTTTAACCAAGTCGCACCTAATAGTGTGTATTGTAACCTTTGATAGGGTTGGCTTTTAACCGAGCTCACTTCAGAAGAGTGAAAATAATAGTAGCATGTTACAAAGTGGTTTTTCCCAGATTGGGTTTCCACTATAAATCCTAGTGTCAATGCTTGTGTGAATGTTTTGGTTTGAACATTTCTATGTTTTACAAGTTAGATACAGTTGGGTAGTGGACTGCAATGTTATATGTTTCTATTATAGAATCAGTGATGGCCGAGTTGGTTTTGGTTGTTAGATCTAATTTAAAGATAAGTTTTTGAAGTTTTTTTTATACATCAAGACTTGAGAAAAACTGATTCACCCCCCCCCCTCTCTGTTGTTCTAAATCATATTAACAACAACATCCCATTATCCCACAACAACAAGCATCACCCTACCCATCACAACAACAGCATCCCATCATCCCCCAGCAACAATAATCCATTCCATATCCGCCATAGCAATATGCTCCTGCACCTCAGCAGCAGTATAATCCCCAACAATCATCGCCTCAGCATCCATTCCAATCTGCCTATCTTTTTGGATAGTCTCCATATCCCACTCCTCAATATCCACCACAAAATCACCCTTAGTCACCAGCCCCATTGGATCCTTTCCAAATGGGAGTACCCACTCAAACGTTGATCAATGCTGAGTGGGAAGAAATGAATAATTCTCTTAAGGAGCTAAAAGATGGCATAGAGAACAAGACCTTCAAGTTTGAAGAGGTGTGTCCCTATCCGTTTGATTGATCGATCACAACCGTCCCTTTCCCTAAGCATTTTGAGACACCCAAATTTGATAAATATCAAAGGAAATGTGACCCCGTAAACCACATCAAAGATTTCTATATAGCATGTCAAGAGGTGGCATATAGTGATAATTACCTCATACACCTATTCTCCAAGAGCTTGCGAGGAACTACTATTGAGTGGTTCTATAAAATACCCTATGGGATAGTCACAACATTTGTCGAGCTTTCTAAGAAGTTCATGGCCCAGTATGCCCACAATGTCGAGAATGAGTTGTCCCTACTAGACCTTTGCAATTACTCCAAGTAGAAAGAAGGAGAAAGCCTTGTCGACTATTTTCAATGATGGAAGAACCTCACAACTAGGTTATCATACCAACCCCCTGAGAAAAATCTTACAAAGATCTTTATCAATAACCTACATCCCAAACTATCTCACTTCTTGAGGATGAACTACATCCAAACCTATCAAGACATCAAAGGAAAAGGCATAGATATTGAAAAAGGCCTCCTAGATGAGGGCACAATCTAGCATTACAAGGATGATTCCCATAGTAAGTCGAGCAATGAAAAACCTCATTACTAGAATCGAAACAAAATCATTGTCACTAATGGAACCATAGACACCAAGCATGTCCAAATCATTGTGGTCGGTCCTACACAAACTCTTGCATATCACCAACAACAACCCCAAATCAATTAGAAACCTATGCAATAATATCCGCATCAAATCAAATAGCAACCCATGTTTCATGCTCAAAACCAACACATGAATCCAACCAATCAGGCCAATTCCATAACCACTACTCCAAATCAAAATAGGCCTCGAGTCTAGACCCATCAGCGATGAACCTTCACACCTCTTGGTGAACCTCTAGACATAATATTTCATCAAATGGATAAGGCCAATCTCATCATTTACCCACCAATGCAACAATTTGATGACACAACTCCCAATCCTACCTAGTACAAAGATCACAAATACTATGATTATTGTTACCCAAAATTTTCACATGCATAATGATAGACACAAATAGGAAAAGGGTGCATATACGTACTTCCATTTAACACTATTTTTCAGGAAATGTGGATTGATATTTTGTTATTGCATTCAATATCAGATTTTTAATTTGTACTCTAAGTATTGATCACATTTCAAATATTCAAATTCATAATTGATCATTACATTGTGCATTCAAACTGAATGTAATTTACAAATGTTCTTTCATACTTCATATTTCATGACAATAAACAGAGTACAAAGGGCAGAATAGAAAGATGAGATAGAGGTATGAATAAAGTCTTTTGCATTGCCTTAAAGATTCGTCTACATATCAGGAGTTGGTTTTCATGTCTGGTCTAAGTCCTCTGGTCCTTTGTCTGAGTATTCATGTGTCAGGTACTAGGTCTCAGGGTTTGTCTTGCATCATGGTGAGAAAGTGTGTTAGATCCAATTGGATCCAAGCAATGCAAAAGAACGTAACATCATACAATAATCAGAATCTTTCATAGCTGCATATATATATCTAGTATCTAATGCAATAAGAAAATGTGCATACACATAAACTAAAAAATAGTGTTAAAGGGACATAATTTTATGAAACCTTTTACTATTAGTGGCCATCATTATGCATGTTTTCATTATATAAACCAAATGTCTGAATCAAAGGGACTTAGTTTTAAAGCTAAGAAACCTTTTTTAGGGAAGCAGGATAGCATTAGGTTAGTGAGCATAGTAGTTGACCGATTAATGCACAAAATTGGCCATTTGGTCATGTTCACTAACCTAATATAATGCATTTGATTGGTTGTTGTTTCTAGCTATTCACAGATGCATTGCTTAAACAAATTGTGTGTCACAGTTAAAAGAAGATGATGGTGTTGAAATGCTACAAGTACAAAGTCATAGAAGTGTGTTTATGGGTGTCACGAGCCCATGCTCAAACCCCATAAATAAATCTCATTGTTGGTTACATCTATTTAAGTCTCGTCATATCTGAATTTTGGGTCTACAACAGAGTATCAAATGGTGTGCAATCATCGATTATAATGTTCACTGTCAAAAGTACTAAAGAATGATATAGCTTATGACATGCTGCCAGGAAAGCATATTGACAAAGAAAGTCAAAAAATATGGTGGCTATAGTTCAGCAAATAAAACTAGTCATGCATGTTTTTACAATTACAATCAGGCTAAGCATTAAAGGAGAATCCAAGCAGCATGAGGGTGTACGCAAGCACCTCTTTAAAGACCAAGAAACATTACAAAATCTACAGCTCAAAGGTCGGCAATAAAATATGGTGATTTTGTGTTAATTTTAACAGAATGACAAATCGTATACATGGTCACTGTCAAACAATGAATGTTACAGTTAGGGGAAAATGAGAAGTCTGGTAGTGATAAGTAGGTAATAGTCAATAGCTAGTTACATCATAATAAGTATATAGTTGTTGTTGAAGTGGCTTAAATTTGATGAGACCCCAAAGAATCTCCAACATTTGGCATGAGCAAGTAAAGAAATTTCTGAATTTTTCCACTTAGTCTATTCGGTTTCAACAAGTGTTTTTAAAGGCTAAAATCTATTCAATAAAGAGATGAGAAACTTGGCCAACAAAGAAGAAAGCAAAGAAGAAAGAAAAGAAGAAGGAAAAGAAGAAAGCCCTAAAGTAATGAAGGATGAAGGGTAAGGTTAGCTACATCTTTCATCCATTTATCAAAATGTTCATGGTAAACAGAAAGCAAAAATCCAAGATTTGCACAGGCAAAGGAGAAGGAAAGATATACTTATCTAAAGATGCTTCAAAATTTCCAGCCCGTGCTTTAAGGGAAAAGCTCAAGTTTTAGAAAAACCATGAGTTAAGGTCAAGCCTTCAATAGTCTCCAGCCCGAGCTCTTGAAAAAAACTCATTATTACCCAAGAGTCTGAGATCGAACACTAGAATTCTTCCAGCCAACATCAATCACAAACCGAGATCCAAACAAAGGAAAAATCAAGTTGTGTTTCAATATCAATCAATCATGAGCTCCCAGATAGGCTTAGCATTCACATTTAGTTAGTCAGAGTGCCAGATCACAAGCCATGCCTCAGTATGAAACTCATATTCCAATCAAAAATAGTGCTAATCATGGTCGATCCTTCAACAAGTTGTAGCTTGAACTTGCTGTTATAAAGTTTGGGTTCTAACATGTCATGCCGAGAAGCCTCAGCTTGGGCTTAATACTCAGGGATCAATCACAAAGTGCAGGAATGGATTGCATATCGAAACCACATCAAATTATTAGTCACCAAGCCCAAAGATTTGTACTAAGTTGAGTGCTAAATCAAAGAAAATGCTATCAAAATCAAAACTTGTGTTCAAACTACTAGTCAAAAGCCTGAGTGCTTCAAGCTAATGCCTCAGACTATTAAAAAATGAGTTCCAAATCTCAAAGGTCGAGCCTTTAGTAGGTCACAGATTGAGATCCAAGAAAAGGACAAATCAAGTTGTGTTTCAATATCAGTCAGTCGTGAGCTCCCAGATAGGCTCGACATTCACATTCAGTTAGTCAGAGTGCCAGATCACAAGTCATGCCTTAGTTTGAAACTCATATTCCAATAAAAAATAGTGCTAATCATGGTCAATCCTTCAACAAGTCACAGCTTGAACTCACTGTTATAAAGTCTAGGTTCTAACATGTCATGCCAAGAAGCCTCAGCTTGGGCTTACTACTCAGGGCTCAGTCACAAAGTGCGAGAATGGATTGCATATCGAAACCGCATCAAATTTTTAGTCACCAAGCCCAAAGCTTTGTACTAAGTTGAGTGCTAAATCAAAGAAAATGCTATCAAAATCAAAACTCATGTTCAAACTGCTAGTCAAAAGCTTGAGTGCTTAAAGCTAATGCCTAAGACTATTAAAAAATGAGTTCCAAATCTCAAAGCTTGAGCCTTCAGTGGGTCACAACCCAAGTTCTTGCAGTCAAAGCCCATGATACTTCCAGTCACATGCACAATTGAGCTCAAGAAAAGGAAATAGTTTTATTTCTTGGTAAGACAAAGCTAACAAGGTCGAGTTCTAGCAAACCCAAGATCTAACAAATGGAAGCAGTTTTCTCTATTTTAATATCAAAGAAATCAAAATCTAAGACACAAAGATTAAATATTTGTGGAAGTTAAGACTTCAAAAGTCTAAGCTTGAGTCCAGCTAAGTCTAAACTCAACTTATAGTTTGAAGCCGTAAGTTGCATTAGACAAAGGCCGAACTCTAGATATGAAGGGGCTAAGCTCTCCGGTATATGATGCAGCTCAAAGATCAAGAATAAGTGCCAAGTTGAAGTCTGGTGATAGTAAAGGAATTAAATGACAATTAATACTGTAGTCATCTCCAACTAGCTTCGAGAATGGAAAAATGCCAACTCACATATGCCTTCAAGAAATTTTTAACAATGATTTTTGCATTGTATTTGAATGGTCATGTTGAACCAAGTTTGAAATTTTTAATAGTTTAACTTAGGTTTAATAATTTTATAGTGGGCTGGGTTTTTGATATTGAGTTTAACTCAATTGCTTTGTAATATATATTGGTATTAATCATTTTGATTAGTATTTTAAAATACCAATATTAGGGGATAGTTACCTGAACCAATTTTGGCTATTTTTTAGGAGCTTGATTTGGGGCTAAATTTGGAGGCTATTTTATAGCTAGATTTGAGATTTTCTAGGAGTGATTTTAGGAGTCCTGGATGATCAAATTCAAGCTTGGAGGGCTTCATAATGGAGAGGTTTTTCATTTTTAGGGGTTCAGAGTTGTGGAAAAGGAGGGCTTAGTGAACACTTTCGTTCCTCTGTCCCCTTTTTTGCATTTTGTAACCATTTTTAGAGCTAGAAAGGATAATAAAGCAGGTTTTTCTCCAAATTGCATCAATTTATCAGTATCAAATTCAATCATGATCTCCTTTTTGCATTTAAGTGTTGCACGTTTTGTGTAATCAATTTGAGTGAATTGTTTCTGATTCCTTTTCTAGATTATCAAAATTTAGGCCTTTTGCAGAATATGTATGTCTTCTGTCAGATTTTTACTATTTGTGGTATGAACCCTAATAGTGAATTCTAGTCAGCCTATATGTTGATCAGTGAATGATAGTGCAACTCAATAATTTTGTAATTGTGAATGCCAGTTTGAAGATCCTGGTAAGTCTGGATCAAGTTTTGGTGTATCACCCCATTTCAATTTCAAGTTTAAAATTTATCTTTCTCTCTTTCCTCATTCAAGTTTCAGTCAGGAGGTGATATTCCAAATCAAATAGGAATTGGCCTAGAATTTAGAGATTCCTTCTTAATCAGAGTCCACCTACAACTCGAGAAGGTTTCCATTGTTAGGATTGAAATGTCAGAGAGCCCTAATGCCTGAGTTAGGGTGACATTTTAAAACCTCAACAATTTTTGGCATGTCCAATGGGACACATTCTTAAACGAACTGATCGAATTGGATTATATTACTTGTTGGTTTTGGTGTGCTATCAGCAAGATTCAAAATTTAAAGATGTCACATTTCACATATCTAGTGATTCCATGGAGGAAAGTCAATTGGTTTCACAAGAAGTATTGGTATGTTTCAAATTGTTTTAAAATCTAATTTCCAGCCTTTCAAATGAATAAAGATGTCAAATTATCAAGGAGGGTATGCTTATCTAGATGGTCAATTTTCATGTTTTCCATCATTTCAAAAGAATTCTATTCAAGAGAGTCATTGTCAATCCTCTCAAAGTCAGCAATCACAATACGATTTCCATTATCCTGCAAATGATAATGGTTCACAAAATAGAGATACTGCAAGTATGTTGCAGGATATGCTTATGTAGGTTTATGAGATTAAGAGGTAGAAGGAATTCAAATTCGAGCAAGAGGTAAACAAGTAGCTAGAAGAGCATGTTTATCAAGCCCATATTCAACAACAAGAAGCATTGGCTCAACAGGATCAAGATTATAAGAGATATTTGGTGGAGCAATACAAGAGGAATGAGGCTAAGCTTGCAAGAGTGTTGGAAGCATAGAAGAAGGTTCATGAAGGAGAGTTGGAAGCTTAGAAGAATGATTATAAAAAGGTGGTTCAAGACCAAAGGGATTTGATAAAAGCTATGTTTTATAGAGGCCATGAATTCCAATAGGAAAAAGAAAAGGAATTAAGAGCACATCAGGAGTTTAATGAGAAAGAGCTACAAGATCAAGAAAAGGAGATAAGGATCCTGGCTTCTACAGCTGAAACATACAAGAAAGGTTATCAACTTCAGATTGAAAAGTGTCTTCAGCTAGAGAAAGAAAAGGAGAACATTGAACATAAGGTTGCAACTAAGTATAAAAAGGATGATCTTTCAGATGGATCTTGTATGGTTGAAGAAGATGATCTTTTTTGGGATGAGTTGGAGTAGGTTTTCTTACATCTTGATGAAGGGGCATTCTTGGATACTCAGTGAATCTACATGGGAGGTGTCTGTTTTTCCAGTGCTACTCGGTTGCAGCCTTGACCAATGGTCTCAGTCATTGAAGGAATCTCAGTCACTGATGAGAACTCAGTAATCTCTGGCACTCGATGAAGTGTTACTCGGTGATGCACATGCGGTGCTCAATCGACACTGGTGCTTGGTGATGCTTGGCATGCTCGGTCATTTCACTGGTGCTCAGTAGTTCTAGTTTACCAACTGGAGTTCTATGTGATTTGTTGGGCTGACTTGGTGCATTTATTGTTGGTAGCTATTGTTATAGGCTGACATGTTGAATTTAATGTTTGTAAGGCAATTTGAGAGCTGACTTGTATTGCATTTAATATTTGTTAGGAGGAGTTAATGGTTTCATCTAGCTAACTTGTGGCTAATGATTAGTATTCAAGGGGTGTTTGGGTAGTTGTTTTAGAGAGTAGATCTGGATGATTAGATAGGAGATTATGATAGCAAATTGAGTGGTGAAGTTGTGGAAAAGATCCTGTGAGATCTTGCAGATCAGATTGATTTCTAATAGTTTGTTTGTAGCAGATCTAGTGGTTGAGGCTTGGAAACAAGGATATTGCTTGGAGTCTTGTGAACTCAAGTTTAGATCTACCTTAGGGTTTTCATAAGTTGATGATAGTTTTCAAAGCTGAACTAGCTAGAGTTGTATTGGATCTTGTTGATCTTGCAGAATTACTTCTAATTGTAATTGTCCCTAACCTGGAAGGCCTTACAGCTGGGCATGTTAATGAAAATTTAAGTTGAAAACATTTGTTGTGTTGAGTTATCCATTGTGTTTTTCTAAAGTTGCAAGGCTAGTTTGTCCTTAATTGGATCCTCCCTTCCTTGGTCTATGTCAGGTGGTATCAAAGTGAAGGTTTGATCTTGTTGGAGTGAAGTTTGACCTAGCAAGGCTGATCTTGTGAAGTTGGTGAAGAGATCGTATGATTTGGATTGTAGATCTATGGTACTAAACTTGTGGATCTTGCCCTAGTTGTTTGTGCAATGTGGCGGGTTGAGATCTGACTTGCATACAACTTGGAGATTGCCACAAGGTGGTCAATGTAGGGTTTGTTGCAGAGAGTTTCTCTTATCTTTAAGGATGCCTCTGAGAAGATTGGACCCTAGAGTAATTGTAGACCTCTGTGATACTATGGAATCTAGGATTACAGAGAAGGTGAAATCAGATTTTAGATCTAAGATGGAATTAATGAAGAATGACATGGTCGCTAAGATCATGAGAGTTGTTACTGGTGTATCCCAGAATGTTGGTACTGAAGATAGTTATGAGGAAGTTGTTGAAGACTTTGAACCTGCTGAATTTAGTGGTGATGACTGAAGGGATAGATCTGGTGAAGATAGAACTACTTGGTTGCCTAGATCTGTATCTCAGTTAAGTAGTAGTTATCGAATGGAAGTTTCTACTTTCTCTAGTACCTTGAAACCCAAGAACTTGATTGATTGGATTGGTGAACTTGAAGATTTATTTGAGCTGGAAGAAATTGAAGATCCTCTTCAGGTGAGATTGGCACAGACTAAGTTGAAAGGACATGCTTCTCTTTGGTGGAAAGAATTGCAAAGAGATAGAGAAGATGAAGGTGAAATGAAGATCAATCGATGGAGGTTGATGGTGACTAAGTTGAAAGCTAAGTTCATACTGGTGGACTATGAGCTTGACTTGTTTAAGAAGTTGCAGAATCTGAAACAAAAGGATTTGTATGTTGAAGATTATACCAAGGAGTTCTACAAACTTACTATTCAGTTTGGACATAGAGAGCTTGGTAAGGAAAAGGTAGCTTGGTATGTGAATGGTTTGAGATTCAATATTCAAGATGAGCTTGGTATGCTGAAGATTGATTCTTTTGAAGATGCTTATCAGTATGCTCTGAAGGCAAAAGATAAGTTGAAGAGGAAACAACATAGTAACTCTCGAGTGAAGGAAAAGATTGATCACTCGGTGAAGGATAAACTGACTAATGCAAAAGATGAATAGAAACCTATGGAACTGAAGAAGAAGATAGGTAGATTTATCTTTAATGGTACTTGCTATAACTATGGAGAGGAAGTACACTGTTCTTTTGAGTGTACACAGAAGAAGCTTGGTGACCAACAAGCCACTATGGTGAATGAGAATGAACCTGAATCTGAGAACTTCCTAGTTCAGTGAACATTGCTCGATACAAAGGAGGAACCTTGTCAGAGGAGTAACTTGTTTAGGACCCGATGCAAGTCTAGAGGTAAACTCTGTGATGTAATTGTTGACAGTGGTAGTATTGATAACCTTTTTTTTGTGGACATGGTTCAGAAACTTGGGTTGAATAGAATGAAGCATCCTTGTCCTTATAGGATTGGCTAATTGCCGGATGTTCATGCTCTAGAAGTAAGAGAAAAATGCTTTACTGATGTTCAGATTTTCCAGTATAAGGATCTTGTGTTGTGTGATATTGTGAAGATGAATAGTTGTGATATATTGCTCGGTAGACCTTGGCAATATGATTGCAGAGCTATGTATGATTGTGTTAGAAATGTGTTTACTATTGAGAAGGATGATAGGAAGTTTTCCCTTATGCCTTTTTTGGATACAATGCTCGATAGAAGCCTGAGTATTGGTAGCTGAGTTGAGTTGGTGGATCCTAAAAGTATGGTTGATCATTGTGAAGGATAGACCTATGTGTTGTCGAGGAAAGACTTGAAGAGACAAAGAAAGTTGAAGTGGAAAAGTATGTAAACTGAAAAGGTGGAGGACTTGTATGTGAAGAACCAGTTTGGGGTTTATGTGTTGAATCCCAGAAGATGTTCTTCTCACATATGAACATCTTTTCGAACCTGGGGTGTTTGATGCAGGAGCATTCTTGGGTACTCAGTGAATCTACATGGGAGGTGTGTGTGGCTGATGTTACTCAGATGTAGCCTTGATTGACGATCTCGATCATTGAAGGAAGCTCGGTCACTGATGAGAACTTGGTAATCTTTGGTGCTTGGTGAAGTGTTACTTGGTGATGCCTGTGGTGCTTGGTCGACACTAGTGCTCGGTGATGCTTGGCATGCTTAGTCATTTCACTGGTGCTTGGTAGTTCTAGTTTACCAACTAGAGTTCTATTTCATTTGTTGGGCTGACTTGGTGCATTTATTGTTGGTAGCTATTGTTACAGGTTGACATGTTGAATTTACTATTTGTAAGGCAATTTGAGAGCTGACTTGTATTGCATTTAATATTTGTTAGGAGGAGTTAATGGTTTCATCCAGCTGACTTGTGGCTAATGATTAGTATTTAAGGGGTGTTTGGGTAGTTGTTTTAGAGAGCATATCTGGATGATCAGATAGGAGATTCTGATAGCAGATTGAGTGGTGAAGTTGTGGAAAAGATCCTACGAGATCTTGCAGATCAAATTGATTTATGATAGTTTGTTTGTAACAGAGCTAGTGGTTGAGGCTTGGAAACAAGGAGATTGCTTGGAGGCTTGCAAGCTCAAGTTTAGATCTACCTTAGGGTTTTCATCAATTGATGATAGTTTTCAGAGCTGAACTAGCTAGAGTTGTATTGGATCTTTTTGATCTTGTAGAATTACTTCTGATTGTAATTGGCCCTAACTCGAAAGGCCTTATAGCTGGGCATGTTAATGAAAATTTTTGTTGAAAACATTTGTTGTGTTGATTTATCCACTATGTTGTTCTGAAGCTACAAGCCTGGCTTGTCCTTAATTGGATCCTCCCTGCCTTGGTCTGCGTCACATCTTGATGACAAGCCCACATTTTTGAAAAGTACCCACAAGCTACAGGAGGTAGTTATTTCCAGCCAGCATAAAGAGGAGATCAATCAGATTGAAGTGATTTCATAGGAACCTAATTCTATCAAGGAGAGATCCAAATTCACTATCTCTCATGGCTGTCCTATCAGGCATTTTTCTAGGATGGAGGCCAACAAAGAAGAACAAATTATACCAGCACATCTGTATGATGTTCTACCAAAAGATGAAGCTGAGAATGAATCAAAGTAGCTTGTTGTCCCACTTGACCAAGTAAGTAAAATCCTTTTGGATCTTTACAAAATGTTGTTGGTTGTTGGTTTTCTTTAGAATGATGGTGTATTAAATCAGCTGGATCAAGTAAGTAAGATCCTTATTAGTGAGATTTTTGTCAAGCTGGAAGTTTCTCAACAAGTGACCATGTATATCTCATATGCTCATTTCATGATGATTATTCATAAGCATGTGGACTATTGTGAGCTGAAAAGGATGGGCAACTATTTTTCACAATCTGTAAATGGTTTTGTCTAACCAGGCTTTAAGTTGGTTAAAGTACGATAGTTTAGGTGTTTTATTTCAATAAGTGCATTCAAGCACTAGGTATTTAGGTTGCATGAGTCTTAGTTTAGGTGCATTTTTTTCATTTCAATAAGGTTGCATTCATGCAAGTTCTAGTTTTCTGACTCCATTGCCCAATGATAAACTCTAGAGTTCATGTCTAGCAGGAAGACATCCAATAGAAGTCGCCAAAATTAATACCCAAAATTTCAACATGTAGAATGATAGACACAAATAGGAAAAGGGTGCATAGAGGTACTTCCATTTAACATTATTTTTTAGGTGATGTGGATTAACATTTTGTTATTGCATTCAATATCAGATTGTTTATTTGTACTCTAAGTATTGATCACATTTCAAATATTCAAATTCATAATTGATCATTACATTGTGCATTCAAACTGAATGTAATTTATAAATGTTCTTTCATACTTCATATTTCATGACAATAAACATAGTACAAAGGGCAGAATACAAAGATGAGATAGAGGTATGAGTAAAGTCCTTTGCATTTCCTTGAAGAGTCATCTACATATCAGGAGTTGGCTGTCATGTCTAATCTAAGTCCTTCAGTCCTCTATCTGAGTCTTCATGTGTCAGATACTAGGTCTCAGGGTTTGTCCTGCATCATGGTGAGAAAGTGTGTTAGATCCAATTGGATCTAAGTAATGTAGAAGAATGTAACATCATACAATAATCAGAATCTTTCATAGCTACATATATCTATTTGGTATCCAATGCAATAAGAAAATGTATATACACATAAATTGAGAAATAGTGTTAAAGGGACATAATTTTATGAAACCTTTTACTATTAGTGGCCATCATTATGCATGTTTTCATTATATAAACTAAATGTCTGAATCAAAGGGACTTAGTTTTAAAGTTGAGAAACCTTTTTCAGGGCAGCAGGATAGCATTAGGTTAGTGAGCATACCATTTGACCGATTAATGCACAAAATTGACCATTTGGTCATGTTCACTAACCTAATATAATGCATTTGATTGGTTGTTGTTTCCAAGCTATTCAAAGATGCATTGCTTAAACAAACTGTGTGTCACAGTCAAAAGAAGATGATGGTGTTGAAATGCTACAAGTACAAAGTCATAGAAGTGTGTTTATGGGTGTCACAAGCCCATGCTCAAACCCCATAAACAAATTTCATTGCTGGTTACATCTATTTTAAGTCTTGTCATATCTGAATTTTAGGTCTACAATAGAGTATCAAATGGTGTGCAATCATGGATTATAATGTTCACTGTCAAAAGTACTAAAGAATGATACATCTTATGACATGTTGCCAGGAAAGCATATTGACAAAGAAAGTTAAAAAATATGGTGGCTACAGTTGAGCAAATAAAACTAGTCAGGCATGTTTTTACAGTTACAATCAGGTTGAGCATTAAGGGAGAATCCAAGCAGCATGAGGGTGTACTCAAGCACCTCTTTAAAGACCAAGAAACATTACAAAAGATACAACTCAAGGGTCGGCAATAAAATATGGTGATTTTGTGTTAATTTTAATAGAATGAAAAAGTGTATACATGGTCATTGTCAAACAGTGAATGTTACAGTCAAGGGAAAATGAGAAGTCCAAAAGTGATAAGTAAGTAATAGTCAATAGCTGGTTACATCATAACAAGTATATAGTTGTTGTTGAAGTGGCTTAAATTTGATGAGTCCCCAAAGAATCTCCATCATTTGGCATGATCTGGAAAAGACATTTCTCAGTTTTTTGACTTAGTCTATTCGGTTTCAACAAGTGTTTTTAAAGGCTTAAATCTATGCAATAAAGAGATGAGAAACTCAGCCAACATGATAAGCCGCTAAAAATGGATAGCTACATGCAAGTTTTCAAAGGAGATGACTGTCAGATTCCCATTTGTAAGCAAAGAAGAAAACCCTAAAGTAATGAAGGATGAAGGGTAAGGTCAGCTACATCTTTCAGTTGTTTATCAAAATGTTCAAGTTAAACAGCAAGCAAAAATCCAAGATTTACGTAGGCAAAGGAGAAGGAACAATATACTTATCTAGAGATGGTTCAACATTTCCAACTCGTGCTTTAAGGGAAAAGCTCAAGTTTTAGAAAAATCATGAGTTAAGGTCGAGCCTTCAACAGTCTCCAGCCTGAGCTCTTGAAAACAACTTATTATTACCCAAGAGTCTGAGATCCAATGCTAGAATTCTTCCAGTCAATGCCAGTCACAGGCCGAGATCCAAGAAAAGGATGAATCAAGTCGTGTTTCAATATTAGTCAGTAGTGAGATCCTAGATAGGAACATTTAGTTAGTCAAAGTACCAGATCACAAGTTGTACCTCAGCATGAAACTCATATTCCAATCAAAAATAGTGCTAATCATGGTCGAGCCTTCAACAAGTCACAGCTTGAACTCGCTGTTATAAAGTCTGGGTTATAACATGTCATGTCGAGAAGCCTCAGCTTGGGGCTTAATACTCAGGGCTCAATCACAAAGTGTAGGAATGGATCGCATATTGAAACCGCATCAAATTTTTAGTCACCAAGCCCAAAGCTTTGTGCTAAGTTGAGTGCTAAATCAAAGAAAATTCTATCAAAATCAAAACTCATGTTCCAACTACTAGTCAAAAGCCTAAGTGCTTAAAGCTAATGCCTTAGACTGTTAAAAAAATGAGTTCCAAATCTCAAAGGCTGAGCCTTCAGTGGGTCACAGCCTGAGTTCTTATAGTCAAAGCCCGTGATACTTCTAGTCACATGCACAATCGAGCTCAAGCAAAGGAAAAAAATTTATTTCTCGGTAAGACAAAGCTAACAAGGTCAAGTTCTTCCAGCAAACCTGAGATCTAACAAATGGAAGTACTTTTCTCTATTTTAATATCAAAGAAATCAAAATCTAAGACACAAAGATTAAATATTTATGGAAGTTAAGACTTCAGAAGTCTAAGCTTGAGTCCAGCTAAGTCTAAACTCGAGTTACAGTTTGAAGCCGCAAGTTGCATCAGACAAAGGCTGAATTCTAGATATGAAGGGGCTAAGCTCTCGGGTATATGATGCAGCTCAAAGATCAAGAATAAGTACCAAGTTGAAGTTTGGTGATAGTAAAGGAATTAAATGAGAATTAATACTATAGTCATCTCCAGCCAGCCTCGAGAATGGAAAAATGCCAACTCACATAAGCCTTCAAGAAATTTTTAACAATGATTTTTTCATTGTATTCGACTGGTCATGTTGACCCAAGTTTGAAATTTTTAATAGTTTAACTTAGGTTTAATAATTTTATGGTGGGCTGGGTTTTTTATATTGAGTTTAACTCAATTGCTTTGTAATATATATTGGTATTAATCATTTTGATTAGTATTTTAAAATACCAATATTAGGGGATAGTTAGGAGCCAATTTTGGCTATTTTTTAGGAGCTTGATTTGGGGCTAAATTTGGAGGCTATTTTATAGCTAGATTTGAGCTTTTCTAGGAGTGATTTTAGGAGTCTTGGATTTTTGAATTCAGGCTTGGAGGGCTTCATAAGGAGGGGGTTTTTCAATTTTAGGGGTTCGAAGTTGTGGAAAAGGAGGGCTTAGTGAACATTTTCATTCCTTTGTCCCCTTTTCGCATTTTGTAACCATTTTCAGAGTTGGAAAGGATAATAAAGTAGGTTTTTCTCCAAATTGCATCAATTTCTGAGTATCAAATTCAATCCTAATCTCCTTTCTGCATTTAAGTGTTGCACATTTTGTGTAATCAATTTGAGTGAATTGTTTTGGATTCCTTTTCTAGATTATCAAAATTCAAGCCTTTTGCAAAATATGTATGTCTGTTGTTAGATTTTTACTATTTGTTGTATGAACCATAATAGTGAATTCTAGTCAGCCTATATGTTGATCAGTGAATGATAGTGCAACTCAGTAATTTTGTAATTGTGAATGTTGGTTTGAAGATCTTGATAAGTCTGGATCAAGTTTTGGTGTATCACCCTGTTTCAATTTTAATTTTAAAAGTTATCTTTCTCCCTTTCCTCATTCAAGGTTCAGTCAGGAGGTGATATTCCAAATTAAATAGGAACTAGCCTAGAATCTAGAGATTCCTTCTCAATCAGAGTCCACCTATAGCTTGAGAAGGTTTCCATTGTTAGGATTGAAATGTTAGAGAACCCTAATGCCTTAGTTAGGGTGACATTTTAAAACCTCAATAATTATCATCGCGTCAAAGGACACGCAACCTTAAGTTGTATGAAATTAAAGCATTACATCCAAGATCTTATTGACAGAAAGGAGATCCAAGTGGACACACCTGTGCAAGGCTCGCCTAATTCCAATCTTCAGATCTATCAAAACATGTTCCCTCAACACAACACTGGGAAGACCCAAGTCAATACCAATCCTCCACCCCAAAATCAAGGTAAAGGCAAGAAAGGAGACCATGCTGACCATAAATATCATACAACTACCCATATCAACTATGAAAAGTTTGTCGGATGCATAACCTAAGTTGAGTCCATAGTCAATGTCATCCATGTTAGAGGAGTTGATAGTCAATGTGCAGTCACCACACAGAGGCTAGATATCTATCACCAGTGCTGCTCTAAGGCCAGTACACAATACACAATACAACCTTATAGAACATCTTGGGAATACGCCTACCTAGATCTCCATCCTTGACCTTCTCTGCACTTCACCCATCCATTAAGAAATCCTCAACTGAGCCCTTCATGAAGGACATGTCCCCACATATATTAATACCATCCAGTTCAAGAATCTTGTGGGACATTTATTAGTATCCTATGCTCTATCCTTCAAACCATCTAACATACCATCTATTGAGCCTGACCACAATCTCCATCTCCACATCACTGTTATGGTTAGAGATTTTTCCATTAAAAGGGTCATGATAGATAATGGCTCAGCCCTAAACTTATGTACTTTGAAATTCATATAGTAGATAGGGTTCATAGGGGCTGACATATCACATGAAGTAATCACCATCAAGGCATACAATAACTTGGAGTGTACCTCTAAAGGTACCATTCTTTTTCCTATCAAGATAGGCCCAACAACTAAAGACACCATCTTCCATGTTGTTGATCTTGACCTACCATTTAACCTCCTCCTTGTTTGACCATGGATTCATTCCATTAAGGTTGTACCATCCACTTATTATCAGTGCATCAAATTTCTGCATCAAGGCACTAAGGTTACCATCCATGCAGACCCCCAACCCTTGCATACTGTCGTGTGATGGAAGCATCATTCCCTCATTCCACTCATTGTCCTAGAATTAAAATTGGCACTTTTGTCACTAGATCTTCCCGATCCCATAGCGATCTAGAGAGCATCCTCACCTCCACTCTCTCTTTCGTCAAGATCAACAATTAGGATTGTGGTGAATATAGATTACATGATGCATTTATAGTTGGGGCCCTCCCACTTGATCCACATACACAAGGGTGCCCAAGCAACCAAAGAAATCCTACTGAAGCCAAGCATGAAATCAAGCAATTAGGCCCATTGACATTTGTGTCCCATGGAATCATAAACAGTCAAGAGATGGACCTTGACATCAACTGATGGTTGTACAAAGATCCCCCACCACCTGACACTAAACTCCTTGGCTACTTCAAAGAGAAATATCTAGCATCACAAAAATATACCACTGAATAATAGATATATCAAGGAAGTGGCCTAGGACCACACGAAGGCAGAAGAAAAGACCCCATCACTACATCAAAGAATCTAAAGCATCAAGTTCTTGGCTTTAATAATCCTCACCTACATATACAAGATCCTAATACCACAATTGGGGGTGCCAACATGACCAACGTTCCCTTCTTAAATAGCCAGGATGACCTTGTAGAGATCGAAGACATTCCTGAAGAGCAAGAAAAGAAATCCTATGATGACATCTTCGACAATGATACCCTCTTGGTCACTTATTTCCTCCACCAACTCACCATTAACATCATAGAACTTCCCCTCATCCATCTCAAACTCATAGAATGGGACCAACCAAGTGTCACACATATCAATGAGTTCCAAAGCACGAAAGCACTCCTAAGATTCATGGGGGCATCAGGCCAATAATCAGATCAGGATTTAGAATCAACTCATTTCTGTGAGCTCAACCCCAAAGCATATTTCAGGGAAGAGGCAAGCTTTAGCTACAAAAAGTGAAAGAGAAAAAGAAAAGAATGAGTCCTTATGTGAAAACCCCACTGGGGTGCATTCTAACTCTAAAAAAGATAAAATAAAGGGTGTATCTTTTGGTGAAAACCTCTCTAAGGCACTAGAAGATGGAGACTTTCCTATTCCTCCCATCCAAGATTACAAACCAGAGCAATCACCTATCATCATCAAGGAAAAAAACCAATCAACTTGGGCACAAAGGACTACCCAAGGATCACTTATATTGCAGCATCTCTAACAGAAGTTGAAGAAGCAGCTTTCACAACACTCTTTAAGGAAGCCACTATTAATTTTGCATGGTCATATGCACACATGCCAAGGCTTGATCCTAATCTTGTCATCCATCATCTAGCTATGGATCCGACCGCTAAGCCAGTCAAGAAAAAGCTAAGAAAAATGCATCCAAAAGTTACCTTGTTAGTAAAAGCAGAACTAGAAAAGCTCCTCCAAGCCAAGTTCATCAGAGCAATAGATTATCTAGAGTGGATCTCCAACATGGTCCCAGTCACAAAGCCTTTAGGTGATATCAGAATGTGCATGGATTTCAGGGATCTAAACAAAGCATGCTCAAACGATGATTTCCCACTACCCAACATAGCCATGAGATGTTGTCACTCATGGATGGCTTCTCAGGATATAACCAAATCAAAATTGTAGAGGAAGATCAACATAAAATAGAATTCACAACTCCATGGGGTACCTTCTATTATAATATGATGTCATTTGGGCTAAATAATTCAAGAACCACCTATCAACAAGCAATGACAATGATCTTCCATGACATGATACACAATATCCTGAAGGACTATGTGGATAACATTCTTGAAAAATCTAAGACATGATTGGAACACCTTGACATCCTCGAGTGTGTGTTTGATCACCTCCATCATTATGGCTTGAAGCTCAATCTAAAGAAATGTGTCTTTGGTGTAGCATCTGGAAAGCTGTTGGGATTCATTGTATCCCGACATGGACTAGAGATTGACCCCAAGAAGGTCAAAGACATAATAGAAATGCCTCCTCTAAGAACACTCAAATAGCTCAAAAGCTTGCAAGGAAAACTAAAATTAGTGCATCACTTCATTTCTCAGCTAGCAGACAAGTGCCAACCTTTCACGCACCTTCTCCGCAAGGACACCAACTTCAACTAGGATCCTATCTATCAAAGAACCTTTGAGAAGCTGAAGGAATATCTAACCAACTCTCCAATCCTCGTACCACTAATTTTAGGATTCCCTCTCATACTCTACATCTTGACGACCACTACAGCACTGGGGGCACTCTTAGCACAACATGAAGACAACAACAAAGAGAGAGCCATTTACTATATTAGTCAAACTCTTGTTAGCTATGAGCTTAATCACTCACCCATGGAGAAAGCATGCCTTGCAATGGTCTTCACCACTCAAAAGCTTAGACATTACATGCTTTGCCAGACAATTAGACTCATCTCAAAGTTGGACCCTCTCAAGTATCTACTATCCAGGACAACTCTCATAGGTCGTATGGAAAAACTAGTCATGCTACTCAACAATTTTGACATCCAATACATAGATCGGAAAGAAATCAAAGGGCAAGTAATTGCCAATCAGCTTTGATGGCTCCTACACATCACATGGGTTAGGGGCAAGAATCCTATTTGTCATACCTCAAGGTGACTATATTCCAAAATCATTCAAATTAGGATTATCATGCACCAACAAGATTGCAGAATACGAGGCACTCATCTAAAACCTCAAAACAACCATCCAGTGGAATATCACAGAATTGCAAGTGTTTCAAGATTCGCAGATGATTATCAAGCAAGTCCTAGATGAATTCTAGATAAAGGATGACAAGCTGCTACCTTACAAAGAATTGGTGGACAAACTGATAGAGAATTTCCTAAATCTACAGTTCACACAAATACCAAGGCTTCATAATAAAGCAGTCGACACAGTGGTAACCATTGGATCCTTATTGGAGATTCCTCATGATTTAACTCAGTACAAATTCTTAGTCGAGTAGCTACACACACCTACTTATGAGAATGTCAGTTCCAAAATGGTGTGTGTCTTGGCTGGTCCTCAGTCCCCATGGTACCATGACATCCATGCATATCTAAAAAATGGTATCATATCTCCCCATCTCACCAATAACCAATGCCAAAACCTAATCCCCAGAGCTTCTCGCTACACTCTTGTAGCCAACACCCTTTATCATCGAGGATATTACAACATCCTCTCTAGGTGTTTAGATTTGAATGAGGCCATCTTGGCTTTACAAGAGGTCCATGCTAGAATTTGCGGTGCCCACATGAGTGGCATGGTTCTAGAAAAGTAGCTGCTTTGAGTCAGGTACTATCGGCCAAAAATGGAACATGATGCTTGTGAAATTATCAGGAAATGTCTACCATGTCAGCAGCATGAAAATATGATTCATGCTCCCGCTCAAGACTTGCAACCCATTGCGCCACCATGGCCATTTTTATGTTGGGGCTTCAAAATCATTGGGTTAATCACTCCCCTTTCCTCAGATGGACATAAATACATCATAACAGCCATAGAGTACTTCACAAAGTGGGTTGAAGCAATTCCACTCACCCTCACTACTAGCATCCAAATATCCAAGTTTATCTTGTACCATATCATTTGCTACTTTGGCATACCATCCACCATTTTCATAAATCATGGCACTCCATTTGAAAACCAACATGTGAAAGACCTATGTACCAGACTCCACGTCCACCATCTTCTTTCTAGCCCATACTTCCCCCAAGGAAATGGCCAAGCTGAGGCAACCAATAAAACAATCCTAAAAATCCTCAAAAAGGTTGTCGATGATTATGGTCATGAATGGAACCTCCAAATAAATCTCACCCTCTAGGCCTGTTGTACTTCTTTTTGTACTCCCATAGGCACCACCCCATATTCCCTTGTATATGGTCTTGAAGTCATTCTACCCATCGAGGTCGAGCTCCCATCATTGCATGTCTCCATGAAGAACCATATCACAGATGAAGACTATTGCGTGGCATGCCTCACACAGTTGGACCTTTTAGATGAAAAGAGACAGCAAGCATATGCTCACCTAGTTTCATACTAGAATCAAATCAAAATGAGTTATAACAAGAAGGTCCATCCAAGATATTTCCAAGTGGGCGACATGGTCTCAAAGGAAAATCAGAAAGTGCAAGTGCATCGAGAGAAGAAAGGCAAGTTTGAACCTACCTGGTTGGGGCCTTATATTGTCACAACATGCTTTGGCTCTGGATCCTATCAACTATCAACACTAGAAGGTGAGACCCTCAATGATCCAATCAACATCATACATCTAAAGAGGTTTTATGCCTGAACCAAATCCTACATATTTCAAAAAATCCATAAAAAGTGGAAAATCCAGAAAAATACAAAAAAAGCAAAAAGCAAAGAAAAATCATTCATCCAATGGTGAAAACTTAGCAATTCAAGCACCTTGGACAAGTATGTTGGTGAAAACTTGGAAACGTGCATCATACATAGTGGACCAAGTCATTATCTATCAAACTCCCATCCCCCCATCCTACAATCCTTTATCTTTATCCCATCCCCATCCCAACCACCATCCCATTTCATCCCAAGGTGTTCTATCCTCAAGTCTATCCAACCCAACAATAAAGTCCAATCATATACATGTCCTTTATATATCTTGTATAGTGCAATCCTTCCTATATATATCTTGTATAGCACAATCCTTCCTGTATATATCCTATATAGCAAGATCTTCCTATCCCAAATCCTAAGATTCTGTACATATCCATTGTAAATCTCTCCCCAACACCTGTGCATATCATCGTGTTTTGTTGTGCATGCCCTCATCAGTCCTGCAGTAGCATTTGATCTCAAATTATCTTGTCCCATCCAACCTTGTACTTCAGAAAAATCAATTGTCGACTATCTTTGATCCCAACAATTATCGTTGATTCATCAATTTTTAGTAAACAACAACACACATTCTCTTCATCAATGGGTCTTTGAGGATGTATCCTTCCTCCTATTAGACCTAATCTTCCACCAATCAACCTAGGTCTGTGTCGATGTATCTTTCCACATGTTCAGACCAAATCTTCCCACCATCAATCAAATCAATCTCCCTCCTTGGCAAATGACATTTTATGGATTTATCACTTTGGTCTTGGATTTTGTCCTTTGGATCTTGTTAATCTTTTGTGTCTTTTCATTGTTCCTCTCCTCAAAGTCACCACATTCCTTTATATCATGGTGCGTTGTGAATGAGGGCAATCTGGGGCAAGGTCTTTTGATTTCGTATTTCTGCCTATGAGTCATTCAAACATGACCCTTGCATGTTTCACTTGTATTCTTCTAGGTTACATGGTGCACTTAGGAAATGTCATTTGTTTGTGGTTTCTCCGACATCATTTCTACCATGCTTCCTCTTGGGTTCATGTGTGATGCTGGGGCAACCCTTGCATGCATTTTTTGCGTCAGTCCTATGCAACACTAGTGACAAGGCCTTGTGATCCCGGTATCCTTGGCAGGTCTCTAGCATTTCTATATCAAACTAGGTTGTGCTCTCCACATTTACACTTGGAGCTCTCAAAAATCCCCCTCCTCTAGCAACATATAGATTAATCTTGCATCTTGCATCCTTCATGTAGCTGCATCCTGCATTTCACATCATCTTGCATTCATCCATCTTTGCTCTTGGAAGTTTGGTTGTTTATCTTTCCTTCCTCTTTTTCCTTCCTGCTTGTGTTCTTTTCGAGAAAATTCTACAACGTTTTCTCTTTGCATTATTTTCTCGAGGGGGCACAACCCCTTATTCCTCTAAATTCTAGCCTGGGGCATCTTATTTTCTTGTCTTTAATGCCACGCCACTTGCGGCATCACATCAAAGAGGGGCAAAATGTAAACACCTAAAAATCCTTTGCTAAATAAAAGTATTTTTCTTTTCCAAAAAAACCATGATGACATCATCATTTATTAATTAATTAATTTATTTATTTATTTATTTATTTATTTATTTATTTATTTTTATGCCATTAAATCTTTCTATTTTAATTAAAAATATTTAATTAAGAAATCTCTTCCAAAAATGTTTAAATCTTATTTAAACATCATCCCCCCTAAAATTTATTAATTATTTAATAAATTGACCAAAAGTCCTTTAAATAAATTAAATATTTATTTTAATCCTAAAACCTTAGAAATATTCTGGAAATATGCCTAACCTCTTCTAGAATTTCCTAAACTTGCCCTAAACCTGATTAAAGGGTGATTCCTACCCTTTTTAGCCTAACCCTTCAAACTTTGACTTTGGATCAAAAACCCCTCATAAATGCTTCTTACATCCTCATTAATGAATCTTACAAGACATTAATGAAGCCCATGTCTCTTCTTCCATTCTTATCCCCTTTGCACACTTCCCTAGTGTTTCTCACACATGTGTGAGCAACCTTGACCAAGGTTAATCTAACCTTACCCCTAACTATACCCCAAACTCTACCCCAAACCTTACCTTTGACCCTAACTCTCCTTCCTAACCCAAGCCCTTCATCAAATCCTATAAATACCCTCCTCTTCCAAGAGAAAAACACCAATTCACATCTTTTACATTGAGTAGTGTTATAATGTTAGATTGTTTCTAGATCCTAAGCTTTTAATCATATTTGTTAGATTAACTCTATTTTATGCTTTTATAGATCATCTTAGAATAGCTTAATGGATTGAATCTAGTTCTTTGTTAAGCTTTTCTAATCATTCCAGCATCATATCATGTTTCATTTGGATTAAAATCAGCTCTATATTAATCATTTGTAGCCTAGTTTGCATTTCATTCTCATTTGGATCCTTGAAGCCTTAGGGATGAATCAGGTGTTCTATACCCGATATTGTGCCATCCATGGGGTTATTATGGATCTCAATCCTTCCTAAAATGCATTAGGGACAAGCTCCAAGTGCTTAGAGAGAACATCCACATCCTTTCTATCAAAGAAAATCAAATAGTGCTTGGATGCATCTGTTTTGGGTCAATCTAAGGTGGCTTGGTTTTATGTTTATGTTTTGAATTGATAAATGCTAGATTAAGTCTAATGTTTTCCCTGTTTACACCTATTCCAAACAAATCAGATAAATCATAGTCTACAAAACTGGTCATTAAAATTCATGCTCAGAAATGTAGGACTAATTCACTAGGTTCCATCATCCTATTAAACCAAAAATGATATCATAAATGGATCCAAAACTATAATTATGTTCTAATGCATCCTTTGAAAATTTTCCAAAAAGGTTCTAGACTAGTTCGTTAACCATGAACTATGTGCAAAATTTAGATGTATCTCAATCCATATTTTAGAATTAGAATCTTCTTTTCTTTACATTATACCTTCTCTAGATCTCCAAAACTACACCTTATGATTTGTTAATCAGCATATAAGAGAGTAAAAAATAGTATTTTTGTTGTATAGGGGCTTGTCTTAGTCAAACCCTGAGAGGATTTGGTCTTCCCAACAATAATGATGATAACAAAATCCAAAGTACTATACTAAATATTGCAATATTTTAGCTCAAGCTTAATTATGTTGATAAATGTTAATAATCTCCTCACAAAAGTATTGATGCTACTAAATGATATCTCAAAACAAGATCAATCATAAAATATCCTTGATATCAAGAATATTGCAAATTGATGTTCCTTAATGCTTATCTATAAATTATTTCACCAATAATTTTTTCTCTCAAATACTTGTGAGTGAATGAGATGATGAATAAATGAGGAAAGGATTCAAGTATATAGGGTTCCCAATATATTTCATAAATATGGCTAACCTTCCAATGATCATATGAAAATATTGATATCAAATTACAAGTAGTGAGAACTGAAGTGCCATCATATTCAAATTTGGGCCCATTTTGGAAGGACTAAGGCACTTAGTGCCATAGTCCATTAATACCATGGTGCCTAGTGTCTTAGTCCACCAATACTATGGTACCTAGAACCATAGTCCACCCAAAATGGGTTGGTTTAGTGGCACAGGGAACATGCATGGTGTAGGATACATATTATGATCTTCATAGTGTTAGATGACAATAATTTAATATGGAAGCATCTATAAATAGGCTTGGAAAGATGAATAAGAAAGAAGACTAAGGTAATGATACAAAAGGGAGTTTGAAATGAAAGGGGTTATAATTTACAACACTACATTTAGACCACACTTTATTAGGATTATGTAATTGTACTCATAATCATGGTAAAGTAGAAGATATGAAGAATAGGGAGGAGGGAGAGAGAAATTGAGAACAAGATTATAAAGAGACAAGATGTCACTAAGTTTGAGGCAACAATCCTATAAGTATTGGATCTTGACTCACAAGATTGCATCTAAAGAAGTACACAAAAACAAAGAAAATCCAAACAAAAAAGGAAAATAGAGGTTAAAAAGGGAAAAATAGAGGAAAAGAAGGAAACAAAATACATACAAAAATAAAAGCTTCAATTCAACTCTTTGAAGAGATCTCAACAATTGAAAAATGTCTCAACTATTAATATCATTCATAGAATGATGTAGTAAGAGAAAAATAGATCATATAAAAATAGAAAAAGCACACATCATGTGATCAGACAAGAAACCATGATCCAAAAAGTAGAAATATGTATTATGATATGGGATCATGGGAAACCATGAATGCTATTAGCAAAAAAAAGTGTGTAGTGTTGGGTGATTATGCTAGAAAAGAGAGGCACATATTCCATTGGCTATCAAGCTATGATATGCTATGCGGTCTATGGAAAAGAAAGATAAGAAAAGATTCTACTGGAAAAAAATATTTGTAATATTTTGTGATCCATGTGAAATAGAGTCAAATTAGTCTGGCAAGGTTTATTTATTCTAGTTGACTCTAGATATTACAAAGAAAACCCCCTAGTTTTCTCAATAATCTACACCAAACTTAAAATATTTCCAAAAAAACCATCTCTTTGCAAGGAAAACTAAATAACAATTATAAAATGGATGTTGCAATGACACCAAGCAGAAAGATTACCAAGAAAAATCCTCTTTTTGAAAGGCAACCTAAAAACACAACTACAAGATGGGTGTTGTAGCAATACCAAGCACAACAAGAAGGAACCCTTATATTCCCCTCCCTCCCCCTAACCTTATCAATATATAAACATACCTCTATGTTTATATCTTAAGGAAGATAGATACCCACATCAAGAATAAACACATTTACCACCAAGGGGATATCCTTCACTAAAAATGCATGTGTTTAAGCTATAAAGAGGACAAATCTCTTTTAAAAAGGAAGAGATAGTTGTAAAAGAGAAATATGTTAGTCCTAAGATCATATTACTGAGAGGTGGGGTGAATCAATAATCAACCAATTATGCAACTTTTAACCTCCTATTCTTTGGCAACAACATTGACAAGATTAACTTAATAGCAACAAATGAAAATCATAACCATAAGAAAATCCACATATCAATGAAACATTTGACACTAAGATTTATCTCATGGAAACCCAATCTAGGAGAAAACCACAGTAGGAATTAGTACCCACTAAATGATGAACTCTATTGAAGTATGCTCTATGAGGAGCTTAACCCTGTTAGGAGCCTGTGCTACTCAATTGAGGGATTTACATTATGCATGTTAGAACCTTTACCCTATTAGGAGTAGCATTGTTATAGGACTTGAGAAACAAGATAATGTGCCACCCTATTAAAGGATTTACAATAGGGACTTTCTTGGATCCACCTGGTTAAGGAATTTTGACTGTTGTAACTGTTAGGGAACAACATAAAGAATGATTTATAGAACAACACTACCTCTACTTGATCAGATTCATAGAAGAAAAAAGTCATTTCTTAGAACTCTTAACTTTTCCCTTGCTTGATCACAACTTGTTATTCACAACCCCACTTCCCCAACATATGATCAACATCCAAAACTTTCAACTTCATCCATTATATATTGAACTTTTAAGCCTGTCACCTTAATCAAACCCTAAATCTGAGATAAATTTAAATTTTAAATATCCCTCTTAAATCAAATGAGCCACAAAATAAAATTCAATTTACAAAATAAATTTCCTAGACCAAACACATTTTGACCAAACACATGCTTCATCTAGAATCTTCTCCACACACTAGCATTAAATAATGTGATGCTAGATCATTACCTCTAATTACTAGGACACATCACCACATCATGACTGATTCAACCAAATTCACTACAAGCTCAACATTGATCACCGATCAAAGATTCATCAACTGTCTCTCAAGAACACAAACACTTCAACCTGTTACAACTATGTCACCTCTCACTAATCACCTATTCTTCACAGAGGTCACTCAAATTAGTTGTGATTACAACCATAACATTTGAACACTATTGACCACCATATCTTGTGATTGTGCCACAAGAATCAACAAATATTTAACAAACCAATCAAATCACCCATCACCTATCACTAACTATTCTAGCAGTTGTACTGTCAACCTTCATTCGATCATAAATTCTTTATCGGTCTACATCAATAGTAGTGGTCATACATTGACATTTAGAGACATCCCCAAGTATCTCATAATAATCACTACAACTGAAACTCTCTACAACACCTTGATCATCATACTTATACTTAGCAACAAACTAGGAACACTAGGTCAATACTTGACATCAATGACAACACAATAACTAATCATCATGTAATTAAATCTATATCATGAAAACTCCATAAATCACTTAACATCACTACATAAGCTATGCCAACAATCTCCCCCTTTGGAAATTATGGCAACACTCTCTTCAACACACACTTATGTCTTTCATCTATTATGCAAATATTCCCCTTTCACTGGACTTCTCTCATCTGCACATTCTCCTTACTTTGTCTCCTTCCTTTACTTATTCTCCCCTTTTCACAACAATGCCAAAGACATCAAATACACCTGATATCTACTTTATTGTACCTAACTAATCACAACTTATTACTACATAGACTTCTCCCCCTAATTAGGAGTAGCCTCACAATATCAATCCAAACATAAAGATACTTAATGGTGTAGACACCTAAAAAACCAACTTATTAATTAAATTTATTTTAATTAATAAAAGTCATGATGACATCATAATTATATAATTAATTAATTAATTATTATTGTCGTTATCCCCTCCCCTTTTAATTAAATTTATTTAATTAAAGAATCTTTACCAAAAATCTTTAAATTCAATTTAAATATTCATCCCTCCCAATTTATTAAATCAACCAAACCCCTTTTAAATAAATTAAATATTTATTTAATTCCCTTAATTCTAATATCCTTCTAGAATCTTCCAAATTCTATCCCCTTACCCTAATCACTTCTTAACCCCACTTAAGAGGTGATTCCTAACCCTCTTAGGCTTAATGGCTTCCCCTTCCCCAAAACTCAACTACCCTCATTAATGACCCCTTACACCCTCATTAATGGCTCTTACAACCCTCTTAATGGAAATCCATCCCCTTATTCCACTCATGTTCCCTTTACACTTCCCAAGTGTTTCTGACACATATATGAGCAACCTTGGTCCATTCAACCATTAATGCCCATCCTATCTCATCCTAACCCTACCTCTAACCGTGCCTCAAACCCTAACCATCCCTCCTAACCCAAGGCCTTCCTCAAAATCTATAAATAGGCCTCCTTCCAAGAGAAAATGAGTCTGAATATTCAAGTCTTTTATGCATTGTTATCATCTTCATTTAGCTCTAGCTCTTAGCATATCTAGCATGTTAGCTTAACTTTCTTTCATGTTTTTCAGTTTCTTAAACTCACATAGCTTAGATAAATGGATATATCTTAGTTTAATTTATTCTTTGCATCTTCATTTCTAGATACAAATCATATCCATGCTAAATTAAATGAACTTTCATTGCTTTTGTGCACAACAATCATAGCTTAATCTGTATTTGCACTCATTTGCATCCATTGGGATCCTAGGGGCAAAACTAGTTCCCTATACTAGGTTTTGTGCCACTTTCAGGAATCCATGGCTTGTATTTGGTCCTAATAATCTCATATCTACATTGGGGATACTCTATTTGTGCTTGGAGATCACATCCACATTCCCATTAAATGAGAAAATCAAACAGGGCTTAGGTGCTCCCATTTTGGCTAATTAGAGGTGGTGTTCATGAAAGATTTACTATATGACTTGTACGCTAGATTAGAACTCATGTTTGACTATCTACACAAGCTCGCGATAGGTTAAGTTCACAAAAATCACATTTTGGCACACCTGGTGGGACCCTTGTCCTAAAAATTTATAAAATTTTGTCAAATTGTCGTCCTCTCAAAAAAGTGTCATGCATTAGAATCAAATCCAATCAAACTCTTGAATGCCTAAAATTTAATCAACAAACAATCTTCACATCTTCATTTGGGCTTAAAATCAATCAAATCCAATCTTGAGTGTCTAAAAGAAAATGAACAATTTTCACATCTTCGTTTGGGCTTAAATGTCAATCAAATCCAATCTTGAGTGTCTAAAAGAAAATGAACAATATTCACATCTTCATTTGGGCTTAAAATCAACCAAATCCAATCTTGAGTGCCTAAAAGGAATGAAAAAAATTAAAACATTTCATTTGGGCTTAAAAGAATCAACATCCAATCTTGTATGCATAAATTCAATTGAACAACACAAATCAAACATTTCCTTTGGGCTTAAAAGAAACAACATCCAATCTTGAATGCATAAAGGTCAAAATTGAACAAATCAAACAAAACACTTCATTTTGGGTTTAAAAGGAATCAAATTCAATCTTGAGTGATTAAAGGATAAAACACTTGCAAAATTTTCCAAAGTTCCTAAACAATCTAAGAGATTTTGTTTCAAAAAGAAAATTTAGCCTTGCATCCTAATCATAAGTGTTTGAAGTTGTAAAATAGAGAACACTTAATCTAAAAAATAGGTTTCAATTGGGAATGAACTTTCTATGGTGTGTTTGAAAGGAGTGTTTTTCAACACTACCTTAAGAGCTTTTTTAGTTACTTGCAAATCCCATTAATCTAAGTGATTCAAGGGAAATCCATACCCTTTCCCCGTGCTTTCACAAAAATTGGGTGAAGATAAGGGTTGGATTGATTACTTGACTCTAGTGAGGCATGTCTAGAGAGAAAAGTGCTTCCTCTTTGGAGAAGGACCTCAAATCGGTAATTCCTCGATCAATATATAAACAAAGTGTTGAGAAAACTCTCACTTCATCGTCTCAAGCACAAGAACTATGTTTTGATGGTAGTCCAAGGTAGGTAATATCCCTATGATTTCGGCATGGTCAACTAGACTTTTAAGTGATTCATGCACGTACAAACCGATTGGGAGGATGTTACGGACCTTACTAGACACCTATAAATTAGAGGCTAACCCGATCTACCCCCGAAGGCTTTCTAATCTTTGTGCAAGGAGAATAGCAATCTCCCCAAGAGACTCATCATATTGTGCCATCCTTGAGCATTTGGAACTGGATAATATGGCATCATGACTAGAGCCATTGTGTGCTTAGTGGTGGTCATATTCTGATTAGCTGTTGGATGTATGCTTCCTAAGTCAATGAGAAAAGGTTTTTTAGTCATGCCAAAATCCTTAGGGTAATATTTCTTGTGCGTGTCTTCAAAGTTTTAGAATCAATGAAAAACATATATTGAACATACACAGTCCAAAAAGCGTTATCATTATCACCATTGCTTGTATCCTACAAGGTTGCTCTGTCCCTTGCTGAGATTATTTTCAAGACACTTGATTGTTATCTTTTGATTTTGGGTCCTTTTCCATTAGAGAAGAATCACAAATTGGAAGCCCAACTTGATCAGATTTATCTGAAAACACCTTTGAACCCAAGTTCTCTCAAAATGATTTTCTCAAAAACATTTCTCAAACCAATCAAGCACTATCCTTCTAAAGATATGACTGATTCAACAAAACACAAGAAAGCCAAGTTTCCAAATTCCTGCGTCTATCAAGAGAAGAAATTCATAGAAAGAAATCTTAAAGACCATCAATTTTCCCTAAATGCAATTTGAAAAGAAGACAAGTATCAAGAAAAACTAGATAACATGGATTACAATGCAAGAGTCAAATAATTTGCAGCACCCTTCTAGGTTAATCGCAGCTTTGTTGTCCTTGAAACTGAAGACTAGTTGGCCTATCGCACACCACATTCTTTTAGAATCTCATGAAACTATCTCAACACCTTTGCATCCTTGTATCATAGAGTATATCCTTAGTTTCATTTTCCATCATCCCCATAGAATAGCCTCATTTAGTCATCATCCACCATCCTTAATCAGAAAAATCCAAAAATCCAAGTCCAAATCCAAAATCCTTGAAAATCAATCCAACTATCCAACCATATGCTTAGTGTCATATCCTTTGAATTTATTAATCCTTATCCTAAATCAAAATTATCTTAGCTCCACCCTTTGACTAAGCATTATCTAGGGTAGCTCATACTTATCCTTATAGGCCTCATCATCTTTATCTAGAGATTGTCATGCAATGACAAGGATCTTGTCTTCCAAAGATCACAAGTATATCCTAGGTTGACAATCCCACCCACTTTGATCCTATACCAAGAAGTATCAAATCATTCTGACACTTAGTAAATCCTCATCATCCTAATCCAATCAACATCCAAACATCCTTCAATTCATCCAAATTTCATCCTAAAAACCTTTCATATATCCTTAGTTTTTCATAGGCTTGTCCTATCCACCATCCTTAAGTTCCCTTAGAAGCATCTTGCACTCATCTACCACTGCATCTTCATCTTAGAAACCTATATTTCATGCCTATCGAGACATGATCCAAGAAGAGAAAGAATATGGATAACAATTTTTCCACTAGCTCAACCGACCCTAATGATCCTAACAACGCAATGGTGACATATGATCCTCAGCCCCCACAAGTCAAGAATGTGTGAGAATATCCAACCGACATACCCACTTCATTTTCTATGGAAGCATTTGTAAGCCATCTGGGACATACACAAATGGGTAGTGAAATCATAAACTAGAATCATCTTGTCATTTTGTTAAACTATTCAAAAGAGGGTAATCCCATTCCACCACACCTTCAACCCTTCAATCCCTCAAATCCCATACACATCCTCGATGATGCCTATACCCCATTTGTCTAATAAATCCATGAGCCCAGCCTATAAATGTCCTAGGTAGCCTCATCGTTCCCCAATATCTTGCAAACCAACTCCACAAACCCCACAGTACAATCAACAGTTCAATCCACTTCCTTTTCTATCATGGGGGACCACCTCCACCTACAACATCTCAAGCTACCACTCAGACACAAAGCTCCATGTAAAGATAACCTCTACCTCCCACATAAACTGCCATACAAGCAGTACCTCCACCTTTCATGAGCCAAGCCTCGTCATTGGCACCATTCTTCCAGGGGGTAACCCATCTATTTCCCTCCTTCACTTAGAAAACCTCCACATTAGCACCATTCTTCTAGGGGGAAATGCGAGCACCTCCTCGCACTACTAAGAAAGCTTTCACCCAATCATTCATTCTACCAGTCACTCACCTAACTTATGCACAAGTTGCTCTTTCACCTTTTATCACCAACACACAATCCCAACAAGTTTCTTTCACAATAGGAATGCCCTTTATGGGATCTCAAAACCCACCATCCACATCACAAAATCCCACCATCACTATCACATTCTCAACTGCCTCACATCGTAACCCTCAATAAGAACAAGCTCATGTTGGGGCCTCACCCAAGCACAAATGCATGCCTTAGGAATAAAAACACAATAACATATATATAATCCCAAAAACCCAAAAGCATTCTTCCCTTACGCAACACAACAACTGTCATCGCCTCCTCCTCTAGCTACATCTTTTCCCATATTCACTAACTATCTATCTATGCCACCCATTGCTTCTCATACCTGGCCACCACCACAATAGCAGTGTTTTATCCATCTTGCCAACTATCTCTCACAACCACCTCCTACCACAAGCTTCCAAGAAATTGCTCCACCAGTCAGCAATGCAGGAATGTATCCCACATAAATTAGTCAAGCCCAAGGCCAAGTGCATCAACAATCCACACCATTTCACCAACCTCCTCCACAAGAGTACTACTTCCTAGCACAACAAAAAAAACATCCCCTCATCCCTCAACAACAAGAAGCATCACCATATGTCACACAAAAATATGCATCCACACCCCAACAGTAATATCTTCCCCAACAACCATCACCCCAGAATCAATTCTAGTCTACCTACCTAGCTAGGCAATCCCCTATCCAATCCCACAATATCCCCCGTAGAACCATCCATATTCACCTGCGCCATTAGACCCTTTCCAAATAGGAGTACCCACTCCAACACCTATCAATGTAGAATGGGAAGAAATGAAGAACACTCTCAAGGAGCTTAGAACCAAAATAGAAAGCAAGGCTTTCAAATTTGAATAGGTCTGTCCCTATCCTTTTGACAGATCTATCACAACAATCACCTTCCCCAAGCATTTTGGGAGTCCCAAATTTGACAAATATAGGAGGAAGGGGGATCTAGTTAGCCACATCAAATAATTTTACATGGCTTACCAAGAGGTTTCTTACAACAACAATTTCCTCATGTGCTTCTTCCCTAAGAGCTTGGGAGGAAGGGGGATCTAGTTAGCCACATCAAATAATTTTACATGGCTTACCAAGAGGTTTCTTACAACAACAATTTCCTCATGTGCTTCTTCCCTAAGAGCTTGGGAGGAACCACGAGTGAGTGCTTCTATAAAATACCCTATGGATCAATCACAAAATTTGCAGAACTTTCTGAGAAGTTCATCACATGTAATATGCCCATAATGTTGAAAATGAGCTATCCCTCATAGAAATATGCAATTCAAAACAAAAGGGAGGTGATAGCCTGGCTGATTACATGCAAAGATGTAAAAAGCTCACCATGAGGTTGTCATATCAACCGCCAAAGAAACATCTCACCAAGATCTTCATTGATAACCTACATCCAAAGTTATCCCATTTCATGAGAATGAATTGCATAAAAACCTATCAAGACATCAAAGGAAAAGGGATAGATATTGAAAGAGGTCTCATGGATAATGGTACTATTGGAGATTTTCCAGCAAGCCAGTACTGACTGTATGTTTGTCATTGATGACAACATATGGAAAGTAGCATGCGTGGAAGTCTTATGCAGTAAGCTTTTTGTATATGTAGCATGGACATGATATCATGGGTGCAGAGGTTAACTATTAGTACAGATAGTTATATAGCAGCTTGTGTCAGTAGTGTTCCTGACAGAGTAACAGGCAATGTTCTATGTATGGTTGTCTATACAATTATCATGGAGCTTTGCACACTTGAATTTATGTTGACATGTTAGTGATGTTTCAGTCATGGATGCATAGTCTGATATATAGTAGAAGTGAAGTTATGCAGTTGTTATTCACCAGTAGCAATTTTTTGTGTTTATTCAGAAGAGCCGACAAAGATTTTATTGGTTCTGGAGTTGCGCCTATCTTTTGGGTATGCACCCTTGGAGTTAAGCTTAGAGAAGAGTTATTGATGTTCAATTAAGAGCACATGAAGTAATTCAGCTTGAGGAGAAAGATACAGTTGTTTCGGTAGATCCGATAGTGTATAGCATGTGTCTACAATTATCTTATTGGACAGGTCCCAGAATGTGTTGCGTGCATAGTAGAGCCAACAGAATGTTTATTGGAGTTTGTTATGGTTTCTCTAATATGGTTTCAAGGTGGTTCTAACAGGCTGACTTGATTATATCATTTAGAGGAAAGATATTTATAAACAGTCATTTGTGATTATTTGAGTGTGGTTTATAGTTGATTAAGCAGAGCAGAGTAGAGTGTGCAAAGTGTTAAACCATTAGAGGAAGGTCTATGTGACCAAGTAAAGTGTTAGTGCTATTCATTGGAACTGATCTAGATAGCAGGTCTAAGCGCAATTCACCAAGATCCAAATATAGTGTGTATCTATTATTCAGAAAGTTGTAGCCTTCGCCCCTTTGAGCAGTGAGCTCTCAGACAGTGTGTCCTCTCCCCTAATAGGGATAATTGTAAAAGACTCCTAATAGGTTCCAACCCTTGACCAGGTCTATTGTACTTAATATATTGTAAAGCAACTCCTAACAGGGTTAAGGATCTTCTAACAAGGATCATAATACACTAGTGCATAATATTAGTGGGTGTCAATTCCCACTAGGGTTTTTACCTATTTGGGTTTCCCCATAACCAAAATATTGTGTTGTGTTCAAGTGTTCTTTCATTGTGTTTATGCTTTATGTTTAAGTATACTTAATTGTAAAAAGAATTGAAACTTGTAGATAACTGATTCACACCCCCCCTCTCAGTTATCTCTTGGGACTATTCCTAACAATTGGTATCAGAGCCAAGTGCCTCGGAGATAAATTTTAACAGCTTGAGGTTGATTAGATGGCTTACTTCAAAAAATAAAGTCCTAAATTTGATGGAGAGAATTATCTTGATTGGAAGAACAAGATGGTGACTCATTTGCAGTGCATTTCTTTTGAAGTTTTTGATGTAACTATCAAAGCAGCCAAGATTCCTACCTTAGAAGACCTTGCAAAGGATGATGCTACTGATAAGCAAAAGGAATTTTTTCATCAGAATGCAATAGCCAAAGAAGCTCTTATCAGCGCCCTATCTGATGGTGAGTTTTTAGAAATAAAAAAGGTAGATACAACCCACAAAATATGGAAGCACCTAGAAGACATATTTGAAGGAGACAAACAAGAAAAGGATGCACGTAGAAAGACATGGAAGAAAAGATACAAAGCATTATAGATGCCACCTAAGGAAAATATCAGAGCTTACAATCAAAGGATAAATGAAGCAGTTGCTGGAATCAGAAATAATGGTGGAGAGATTTAAGAGGAGGACATTATGGACAAGTTAATGACTTCTCTCACTCCTGAATATGAAAGTAAGATCAACATCCTTGATGAGACAATGCAACTTACATCAAATTTCAAAAGAGAGACCTTGATCAGCAAAATCTCATCTTTTGAGATTTCAAGATTGAAGACAGAACCAAAGAGTGAGACAGCCTTCAAAGCAACAGTTCGTGGTAAGAAATCTGCAAACACTTCTGGTAATTTTGATGATGATGATGAAGAGAAAACACTAGAAGATTTCATTTCTATGATTTCCAAAAGAGAAAATAAAGGAAAAGGGAAGTATGAAGGTCAATTTCCATTTAAGTGCTTTTCATGTAATAAGATCGGTCACTTTGCATCTAAGTGTCCTACTAGAGTTAGAAAATTCAAAAAGGATTACAAGCCTAAGTACTCTAAGGAATGTTACTATGTTGGAGATGGAGTTTCAGATGATGAATCAGGTGAAGAAGAAATTGGATTCATTTCTATTATAGACAAAATGAATAATAAGATAAATCATAAAGATGAGAAAGAGGAACAAGAGCTAACATTGATCTCACAAGCTGATATAAGAACAAACTGGATCATAGATAGTGGTTGTTCACATCACATGACAAGTGATAAAAATAGATTTTTTCATCTGGACAAGTACAATGGTGGTATGCTTAGATTTGGAGATAACACTCCTAAACCCATAGTTGGTAGAGGAGCCATCACCTTGGATGGAAAGAACAATACTGATGATGTTCTCTATGTTGATGGTTTTAAACATAACCTTCTTAGTGTTGGACAGTTACTTGGTAAAGGCTATCAATTGAAGTTTAAAGATGACAAATGCATTATTAACAAAAAGGATGGTGTTATGATTGCATCAGGCTCAAAGACAAGAGGTAATGTTTTCCAACTCAATTCAGAAGTGAGTTGTTTTGTTGCTAAAGTTGATGACAGTTGGTTATGGCATAAAAGACTATGTCATATCAATTTTAATAACATAGTAAAGATAAGCAATGTAAAGGCAATAAGAGATCTACCTAGCATAGCAAAGCCAGTTGATACTATATGTAGGGAATGTGTGATGGGAAAGCATGTGAGAAATTCAGTCAGGAGCAAGCACAATTCAACAGAGAACAAGTTGGATCTAATTCATACAGACCTATGTGGTCCAACTCAAACAAGATCATAATATGATGATGTGTGATGATGATAATCACCTTCATGAAATTAAGATTAAATTAGCAACAATTCTAAATTAAATACAATGCAAATCTATTTTAAAATGAAACTAAGATCTATAGCATCTCATGGCTCTCTAGAAAGAGGTGGTAAGTGAAGCTCTCAGCTCAAATCTCCACTAGTGACACTTCTAAAATGAGAATGTATGTTGTTTTATGCTTCTACAATGCTTCTATGATGATAATTCTAGCTCAAATTGACAAAAGTATAATGCAAATGCTCTAAATGCTCTTAATTGCTCTTAGAATGCTCTTCAATTGCCTATAGTAACAATGCTTGGCAATGAATTTCTAAGATGATAATTGCTCTCAAAATGCTTCATATTTATAGTAAATGTCCAAGGGTAGGGGGTGGAGTGAAGTCATCATGATTAACCTTTGGTTGAGTCAAATACTATGCTTTGTTCATAAATGGGCGGACAATTTAAATGTTTGTCTCAAAGCTTTGGACAAAAGGACAAGATTGACTGGATGAGATTGAAACTTTAAAATGAGTGATTGAGATTCATCCTTTTTGAGAGATTTGTATCTTTTTGTTCTCAATTTTCATTGGTTTCTCAACTTTGTTGAAAGATATTAGGAATTATTAAATTCAATTAATAAATTAAATTTAGCCATGTAAGGTTAATAGGTTCGTTTTGATTTTTTGATTTAAACAACTATACACTTAATTGATTAAAATCAATTATGTAGTGGTTTTCACCCCTTTAAGCTTTGATTTAATTATTTAACATCTTTATTTGATTTTTCCTTTGCTTTAATTGATTTTGTCCAACTTTGATTTAATTATGTCCATTTTAATTGATTTGATCCCTTTTTTATTGAATTAGTGCATTTTGATGATTTTGAGCCATTTTATTGATTTTTGCAATTAAAAAGCACTTGTCCATTTTGGCGTGTCTACAAATGCCCCTCTTTGAATTGATGTGTGAAGAACATTGATTCAAAGATTCTTTTGAGTCCTAATTGCTTTTTAGGTCCTAATTGCTGATTCACTGATTGTTGATTCACTGATATGCCTCTGATATGAAATTGATTGCTGATACTGATATGATATTGATTGCTGGTACTGATGATACAAAAAAAATTGTGATGCCCCAATGATTCCAATGATGTTTGATTTCAATTTCAATTTGATACCCTGATGCCCCCTCAGAAATTAAAACATATTGATTGTTTGATTTCATAAATTTTGATGAGGTTGATTCATATGTTTTCATTTATGAAAAACATTGATAATATGCCATGATTTAAAAATTGTGTCTTCGTTGATTTTGTTAGCTCTTTTTCATGTAGAATCACCAATATAGTTTTCAAACTTGACTCTCAGGTTCTCAACGCCGGATTCTCGCAGGGAAAAGGCTAATTGATAAGGACCACGTCCTTCTTCTACTTCGGGCTCCACAGACCCAGGCGGGTGTACCTATATTTAGACTTAATGTTCCATGATGATATTAATGGAAGCAAACATTCATTTGCAAAAAAATGGCAAGTGTGACAAGGATAAACTCCTTCTTTTTGAGCTTTGAACTCGGGCAGGTTAACCCCTTTTAGATCTACTTCATGAAAGGATCACAACAATAGTTTATATCTTTGATACAAACTTTATCTTCTCAATCGTTCAAAATATACATGAAAGTAAATTATTATTTGAAATTTGTTGAGGGTGAGATCTCTGCAAATCAAGGATAGACCAGTGCCTTATCTTCAGGTATAGAGTCAAATAGTGAAATATATACCTATAGAAATCTTCTAAATGAAACACAAACAAATCCCAGATGAAGTGCCTTACAATTCATCCTCTCTTAAACACGTTTGATCATCAAATTCTTGCCAAATTCCTAAGCTCTCAGAAATTAACCTAAAGACATTACCCTTTCCTTGAAAGGAGCTAGAGATTAAAATCACAGATACCTTGTAAATGGTATATCAAAACTACCTTATAGATTCAATACACAAAAGCCATATAATTCAAACAAGAAGACAATTGAAATCATGCAAGGGAATTCTTTTATATTCCAATAAAATCTCACTGTATCAATACACTTCAAAATCTGATAAAATATTCTAAGATTTCAACAATGGCGTCAAGCCTCTACTATATATTTCTCAACCTCCTTTGAATGAACAAAAGACTTACTATTTATAACATAGCCATCTTGGAATCCTCAAAAGGATGCAACAAGCTTGGGATGGCTAGAAAAGATCCTATACTAGAGACAAGATTACAAACTGACAAACAGATTGTAACAACACATTACAAAGATCTTTTTTCAAACAAATCCACAGGTGGCATCTTTGTCCAAAGATATTTCGGAGCAGTTGCTGAATTCACTGCATGAATGATGACCGCCATCTGGCTAATTTACATCATCCTTTGTTTGAAGCTTGCTCTCCCTCATTTATCGGATCAGATGCCATCTACAACTCTATTCCTCCTCTTCCTTGATAAGTTGGACAACTGGCTTCTTTTTCTTCTTTACTGTTAGCTTCTCCCAAGCTGCTACTTCATCATCTGCTGGCCAGTTGTAAGTCTACCATTCTTGTAACAAGCTGACTTTCTTGTCCCACATGGAATCAGTTACATTCTTGGCTTCTGCCACAAATCGTATGCAATCATTTTCAATTTTAAATAAACTATCAATGATGTTATTACACCTTTCAAAATCCAGAGTATTGTCATTATTAAGGAAAACATCTTGTGTAATCACCAACTCATCCATTGAAAACTTCCATTCTTCCAACTTGATCAGATTTCCATTGTCATCACATACCATAGGCAAATACTTGCTATAATGTTTATCAAACATTAACAACTTAACCCTCACCTGGTTAGACTTACCTTTAAAAAACTTTGAAACAGCATTGATTAAGCCAATCTTCTCAAAAATTTCTGTAACTACTCTAGGGATCTCAGGCTTATGCTCTTGTAAGCTATCAAGTTTATCAAACAAAAAATTTCTTCCAGACCAAACACTATGAAGTGGCTCCAAAGCAGCCAATGATTCATTTATCTTTCTATTTGTCTGGTGTAATTGGCTGACTGACTGATAAACTCTATCCATTTTCTCTATTATTTTATCTCACCTGTATTGTGTAATCTTTGACATGGTGTCCAAAGATGCCTCTATCCTTACCTTATCTGAATCTTCATTAGGTCCCTCAGGTACTTCTTATTCAATTTGAATTGGGACCTCAATCTGCACAGGGGGAACAACAACCACCTTCTAAGCTTCCTCTAGCTTAACTCTGATCTCTGCCAATTCATCTTCCAGCTAATTGATCTTCATCATCTTTAAATCTCTATCCTTGGCTACCAAGTTTGCACTTTCAAATAACTTTGAGTACCTTTCAGATAATTGAATTATTTTTGCCTCATTCAAGTTAGCCCAATGAGTCACTACCTTAGAAACTTCAAGGTCTGTTGTATTCTACACAGTCCAAATAATCTGATTCCCTTCCATTTTATCTTCAATACTCAATAAGGATGGCTTTTGAGTCCTAGGGGCCATGGACCACATTGCAATAGCTTGAGATTTAGGGTCATAGCCACTTCCTCTTATCATATCACCAATGTGAACCTCATATGATAGGCTGCCCGGCGGTTGCTTTCTTATTTGATCTATGATGAAAGCAGAGGTCAGACCCCATCCTGGATTCAATAGAATTCCACTTGACTTGACCAATTGTCTAGCCTCATCTATAGTTATAGGATCAAGGCTAGGATCATAGGAATTTAATGCTCCCAAAGTCTCTCCACTTGGCTCCATACCTTCAAGCAGAAGTTTCCTCACTTCTTGTTGCTTATTCCAAACAAGAAAACTCTTGAATTCATCAGTTTTAATAAACTGGTCATCACTCAAAAATTCCTCCTGGTAGACCTCTCTGATATCCCTTTTTGACCACAAGGACTATTCCTTATCTGCTTCATTAGAGGCCACCTTCTTTCCTTCTCTTATTGCCTTTCTCAATTGGTGATGGTAAACCCTGTCACCTAGCACTAGAGCAGATGCTCTATCAATTGTTCTCCTCTATTTTTCCTGCCTTGAAGGCTCTCCCACCTCAAGCCTCTGTCTCTTCAAGGGTGGCTCTGGAGTATCCCCTATTTTTGGTTGGTCTTCAAAAGGCCTAACACTTTGTACATCTTCCATTTGTGGCAGGCTGTCCCCTTCCTGTGATTCATCAGAAAACTCCTCTTGATCAGAAGATGAATACTCTTTTGTTTTCTTTGGTTGACTCTGGTCAATCAACTTCTCCAACTGATTTGATAGAGTGTCATGCATCTCTATCATCCTGTCAATTCTTTTCAAATATGGAAGGTCAGGGAAGAAACCCTCAAAAGGAAGCTGGGCTGCCTTTACTTGTTTTGACAAGTCTATTAAATCAAAGTACCTGTTCCATCTCCTCTTGACCTCATCATCATCGATGATATTTCTGACTACATCTTCCTCATCCAAGCCTTCATGTTCTCTGTTCACACCAATGTTTGGGATATACAGCATCCTGGAAATTTTGATAAAGCCCTCTAGATCTACATGCCTACAAGCACCAGTAGCCATTTTGAACTGATTTAACCATGCAGTAATCTAAGGAAATTCCCTCTTTCCTACCAGGAAGTCCCCTATCTTGAATTGCCTAGGTGTGAATGTACCCTTCTTGTGAGGGGCTAGAATTTCCCTATCTGTCCACATTAACTACCACACAAATTCCAAACAAGCAACCCTTGGAGGCACATACTTTGGTAATAGATGTGGGGGCTGGGGGCAACCGTAGACTCTCAAAATTGTAGCATTCTCCCCTAAGTAAAAATCACCCCAATTGTGATCTCCCTCCCAATTGTTTACAAACTGCACTGGTCGTAGGAGCCTGAGGACCCTTGGGGATATCCTTGTAGTGTTGATCCCTAACATCCTTACGAGAGGATACACAATGAATTTTTGAAAGAGACAAAAATTCCCCTCATTGGAAGTAGAATTCCACATCCTCACCCATAATTGCACTGGATTTATCATCAAAAGGTCAGCTGGTAAAAACTCTGCATCTCCATCAATTCCCAAAACCCTACACAACCCATAACAAGTTTGTTTCATGTAATGCTGAAGGGACTTAAATTGGTAAGGGGCATTCATGTGAGTAGGGAGGGGAGCTATATACTTATCCTATTTTGAGATATGCTTCCTCATTTGGTCCTTCACTATCCCTATATTCTTCTTATACCTCTCCTTTTCTTTGCTCAAATCAATTTCAGTAGATGTGGATGTAAGCCTTCATGAACGAACCCCTATCAAGAGTAACCAAAGCTGACTAGTCCTCTTTCCTAATAGTCTTAGAAATAGGGTCGTATCGCCTAGCTAGAGCAACAATTAAATCCACATCTAGGAATACATCATGCACTACTAATTTCCTTAACCCCAAAGCCCAACCATTACATATAGGTATATGACTATCTCTATTTTTATAAAAGAAATTGAAGATAGTATAACCTGTTGTGTTTGGTGTGATAGGATCTCTGCAAAACCCTAGAACATCTTCAAAAACATCATCAGGAGCTTGTTTGTTTTGATTGGAACTAGGTAGCAACTTCAAAAACTCATCTGAATAATTAGGCTTGCCCTTATCTTCACCACTTTTAGCCTTTTGCTTCACTGCTGGAAGATGTTGCGCTTCTCTCAGGTTGACTCATCCTGGCTTCAGAATTACCTTCAATCTCTGCAAAATGGATTCACTTGGCCTTCGAAAATCACTTCAGAATGACACAATTCTCTTCGAATGATTTTGGACACAGGAAACAATGAGGCTTAACTTATTTATCAACGTAGACAAGCTTGTACAACTACCACAATCATTGTAAATCTCCTTAACTACTCCCGCATTCAATTTTGCATGTCACCAATTTTTAAAATGGAGGTAGCCAATGTACAGATGTTGACAGATAGATTTAAAAAACTTGAAAACAAGGCAAAGAGGCAAATGATTAAGATCCTGTACTTTAAACCTATTTACGTCATACAATCTTCCTTTGAAACTGATTGGATGGCTCATTAGTTTAGTTTCCAGCTTGATGTTGTACTTTATCCATGCAGGCAACGGTCCCTTTCCCCTTTTTTATTACCTTTTCCAACTGGGCCCATTTAGTGAATCCACGACTGAAAGCTTCTCATGATTACTGAATACAATGCTAACCCTAGCATATATTCAGAGAACTAGCGACCAAAGCCTTCACAGGTTCTCGAAATGCAACCCTTAACTCATGATACTTTTCGTGAATTAGCGAACACAACAACACCCTTCGAGCACTTGACTGCAGTTATTATTCAGTGAACCAGTGAACAAAACCATCTCGCATTCTCTTAATTTTGTGGCTAACTATTAAATCTTTTAGAGATTCAACGAACAAAGGGTTCGCACATTCGCTAAATGGATCACCTAACCACTAAAATACTTGGAGAACTGGCGAAACCTACAATCTCTGAATCATTGAATCTTTCTTAACCATCACCTTTAACTCTGAGATTCTGAATGAACCGTTGATCTTGTTGATGATCTACGGCCGTCGCCAGTTCACTAAAACATTTGATCATTGGTCATTTGATTACGAGATTCAGCAAACAAAGGGTGTGTTGAATCACCAGATTATATTAAACACTGAATATCTCAATCCGTGATTAAGCGACTGAAAACTCAAAAACTTAGCCAATCCCTTTATTCACGCATTCACCAAATGATTACGCCCTTTACCTTTTCCTTTTAGAGAACCCATGACCACATGACTCACTAAATCGCTAAATCATTTAGCTTCTGACTAACTTATTCTGAGAACAAGCGAACACTTTAAAACATCCATTCCACGAAATTCTTCATATCAAACTGTCGGGGCCGCCAAACTTTGAAGTCTTCATACATTCGCTTATTCGCCAAATGAAACATGTAGGACCCAACAATACCTGAGATTAAACCACTACCGTCGATCCTAACAATGATCTACGGTATTCACCAAGTCGCTCAGTTATTTTGCCTTTAACCGCTAGATTCAGAGAATGAGCAATAATCGTTGTCGCCAAGTCGCTGAAACATTTGCAAAGAACCGCCAAGGAATACGCAAATTGGAGATAATGCATTCGCTGAATTGCCAGATGTTTTCTGATAACCGTCGGATACTTGGAGACTATGTGAACAAAGATGACACTTAACACTTTTAACACATTCTCCAGCTCGCTGAATAACTGAGGTGTTAACCGGGATACTTAGAGACCACGCAACTAAACTGGCGCTTAACATAGGATTGACTTGTTCGCTGAATCGCCGAATAATACATGAGACACGCTATGACCTTTTTCAATTCAGTGAACACAAAATTTAAGCACGTGCACAACTTAATCCACTCAAGTGACTTAAAAAGGTAACAATAAAAGAAAAATAAGAGGCCAAACATGAGGATTTTTGCATGAATTCAACATTTTTCAAGGACAGGACCTAGAGTAAAGATTTTTGAAATGGATTATGACAAAATTTTGAAGAACTCCCGACACCTGGGCCTAGAAAACTTTATAGACCAGAGGATTAACCCATCAATTGGACAAAAACCTTAGAAAATTAAGAATATTCCCATCAGTGGCTCTATCTGAGGATGCTTGATTGCAAAATCATAGCAAGAACTTACGAATCTCTGGGAGGCAGACCACAAAACCTAAACCTAAAATAGGAAACAAACACACAATAGAAATAGACACACCTATACATATATACAAACCTACTGTGCATGGAAAAAGAACTAACTGAAGAAAATTTTTAGAAATTGTCCATGCACTGGCAATTCCTGCTCTTCACCATCCAAATGTTGCAAGAAATATGAATCCTTACCATGGGTTTGATGAACAGTATAGGGTCCCATCCATAAGGACTCAAATTTTTTGTGTTTCCCTTTATCTTCAGCCCTGGCATTCCATTGAAGAACCATATCACCAGGCTGGAACTTTCTCATAGTTGCTCTTTTGTCGAAAAGATATTTCATCTTCTACTGTAACTTTATATTTTCCTTTTGTCCCTCCCTTCTAATCTCATCTAATTCAATTAGCTGAACCATTCTCTCCTGCAGTGGATCACTGACTTCCATGTCCTCTTCTTACATAAACTTATAGATCGGAAGGAAGTTATTTACTGGCAATCTTGATTTAGCACCATATACCATTTCAAAAGGGGACTTACCAGTAGCCCTCTTCTTAGAAATCCTATCAGCCCAGAGTGCTAACTTTAATTTTACATGCCAGCTTCTCTTGTTCTTTTCCAAGGTTTTCTTCAAAATTTGCAAAATACTCTTGTTGCTGGATTCAGCCTGTCCATTGGCTTGTGGATGATAAGGGGATGAGTAAGACAATACTATGCCCATTTCTGAGCAAAAATCAGTGATCTCCTGTGACCTGAAGCTCATAGCATTGTCAACAACCAATTTAACAGGAACACCAAATCTAGTAATTATGTTGTTCATCAGAAACTCAATGACAACAGCACTGGTTTCCCTTTTGGTTGGGATTGCTTCAATCCACTTGGTGAAATAATCAGTAGCCACCAAAATGTGACTATGTCCCCCACTAGACTTCTCAGAGAATTCTCCTATAAAATCCATACCCCACATTGCAAAAGGAGCTTCTGCAACCACAGGGTTCAATAATAATGCACCTGAAAACTTCAATTTTTTAGAGAACCTTTGACAAGGTTCACATTTCCTCACATAAGAATGAGTGTCTTTGAACAACATAGGCCAATAATATCCTACTCTTAAGATTTTATGAGCTATTGATCTAGCAGAATGATGTCCTCCACACATTCCAGAATGCATTTCCTTTAACATTTTCTCTGATTGATGCTTATCCAGACAAAAAAGTAAAATACCATCATTATCCTTCCAATACAAATCACCCTGGATCAACACATATCTCTGAGCTTGCAATCTTAGACTCCTTTGGTTATCACTTAACTCAAGTGGACATTTGACATTTTTAATAAAATAAATAACATCCTTGTACCAGGGTTGCATTTCAATACTGGTAATCATATCAATGTTATCAACAACATTATTTACCTGAACAAGGTCCATGTTTTCCTCAGTCATTAACTTAGCAAGTCCCAATCCTCTCACCAATTTTGTAATATGAATTTCCAGGTCAAACTCTTGAATCCTGTTTATCCATTTGCACCTCTTTCCTGTGACTTCACTCTGTGTTAAAATATCCTTCACTACAGCATGAGGCACATAAGCACTGACCTTGGCATAGACCAGATATGGTCTGAAAGCTTTGACTACCTTCACAAGTGCATAGACTTGCTTTTCCATTAGTTCATAATTTAATTCAGCAAATTGTAATGATTTGCTAAAAAAGGCTATAGGATGCTCATACCCTTCTTGATCCTTTTGCAAAAGGATAGCTGCAATAGTATGAAAAGATGCAAGGGAAAATAGAGAAAATGGTTTTAAGTAATCAGGGGATACCAAAACTGGGGCCTCCTGAATTGCTTGTTTGATTTTTGCAAAAGCTTGCTGAGCTTCAAGGTTCCAATCAAACTTCACATCCTTCTTTAGGAACTTCACTATGGGCTTGACCAATTCTGCAAAGTTGGCAATAAATCTTCTTACAAAATTAATCTGTCCCAAAAATGACTGGACACCTTTTATGTTCTTTGGTGGAGGGACTTTTTGAATCACTTCTACTCTTTCAGGATCAATCCTGACTCCTTCTTTTGACACTATGTGTCCAAGTAACTTCCCCTCTATCACAGCAAATTGACACTTTTTGGGATTCAAGGACACACCAAATTCTAAGGCCTTAAGAATGACCTTCTCCAAATGGGAACAATGATCCTCAGCTTTCTTGGAATAAGCAGTGAGATCATCTTGATAAACAACCATTAAAACATTTATCAGTTCCTCAAATGCAACATCCATGGCTCTCTGAAATGTTGCTCAAGCATTTTTTAGACCAAAAGGCATGCGAACATATACATATGTTCCCCATGGGGTTGTAAAGGTTGTCTTAAATTGTTTTGATTCTTTGACCAGCACTTGATTATACCCAGAGAAACCATCCATCATTGACAAGAGTTCACATCCAGTCACCCTATGCAGCATAGCCTCCATATTGGGCAATCCATAATTATCCTTAAGTGAAGCTACATTCAGGTTCCTGAAATCAACACAGAGCCTAATATCACCGTTCTTTTTCCTTACTGGCACAAGATTCGAGACCCAAGTTGAGTGCCTAATTGGTTCAATAATACCAACATCTCTCAGTTTTGTCAACTCAACTTGCATCTTGGTAGCTAATAAAGGGTTAATGGGTCTCTGCTTCTGTCTAAAAGGCCTGGTTTCCTCTTTTAAAAGAATTTCATGCTAAAACAAGTCAGCCCTATAGGCTTTGAGATCATCATAGGACCAAGCAAATACATGCTTGTATTTTTTTAGAAGTCTTATCAGATTTCCTCTGATCTCTTTACTCAGTTTCTTGCCAATGTATACCATTTGGGGGGAGTTTTCTGAACCCAGGTTTATTTCCTCTAAGTCCTCCATTTTAGTGTTAGACTTCTGAGACAAAAAACCATCATTTATTTTAAACATTCCTTCCAATTCTACTAACCCTTTAGGTATGTGGTTGGATGGCAACTATACTATCTCATTCCCCATGATGCATTCTTTTCCCTCAACACACTGTTGTATCTCATTGAGATCTATTTGCTGACCATCATATTGATCAAGGCCTTGAAGGAACCTAAGGATATCTAAGTCATCCTCAAAAACTTGCCAATTATATACATTGTCAGGCACTACAGGCCTAGATTTGACTTCTAACATAGATACACTAGTGAGGGTTATATCTTCACTCTTAAGGGAAACATTTGCAAGAAAGTCTGCCATAATATTATTTGATCTTTCTACCCAAAGCAGATTGAAAGCATCAAAAAACTCCAGCCTATCCCAAATAGCATGTTTATACAATTTCAACTTCTCATCTTTAGAGGCATACTGAGATCTCACTTGGGCTATAATCAATTGGGAATCACCATGAACCTTTAAAGATTTAATACCATGTTTTATGGCCACATCTAACCCTAGTATCAAAGCTTCATACTCAGCAGTGTTATTTGTACACTCAAAAGTTAACAAGAATGAATATTTAAATGTAATACCTGATGGGGAAATGAACACTACACCAACTCCTAATCCTTCCTTAGAGCACCCACCATCAAAGAACATTTGCCAAAGCCCATCTTGCTGCAAAATCAACTCATCCACAATTGGGTCTATGTTTTTTAACTGAGGTACTATTTCTTCAATCACAAAATTGCTCATGTCAATATCTACAAAGCAATTTAGATCCTCTGGAGCAACCACTTCAATCATGACTGAAGAACGGGGCTCCCTGTACAACTTTACCTTAGTTCCATTTATTAGGATGGTAGCATATGATAAATCGAGTTACAATTTTCCACCCACTGCTGCAGCCCATTGTCTTGACAATAACATGCCATAGTGAGGTTTTGTATCAACAACAACCACATCCATTTTATATGTGGCTTCTGGGAATGCAGCAATTTTCACCTCAATTCCAATCAGGCTCCCTACAATAGGTACTGCCCTATTGTCCATGGCATAACACCTTCCCTTGGATGTATCAACTTGTAACCCTAACTCCTTCATCACTTGGTAAGGCATTACAGTTGTAGCAGCACCAGAGTCAATCATACAATTTTTTAGCAAAAAATTATTTACAAGCAAAGTGACATAGAAAGGATTGATAGAAGAGGGTTCCTGTGTCACAATTGTCCCAACACATACATCAGAGATGTCATCAATTACAATTGGCTTGTCTAGGGATTTCCCTTCATCTTGTAGAACAGGAGTAGTTCTCTACTCACTTATGAGAGCCAGGGCTGCTGCTTTGTGCTCTTCTATTTTCAAAATTTCAAGCAGAGGAATGGAAACCTTCATTTGGGACAAAGCATGTCTCATATCAAAAGTAGGGGAGTCAGTACCAAAATCAGGGTGATCCTTTGACTTACTAAATTTCTTTTTCACCTTGTCGGCAATAACTTCTTGTTTCCCTTTCTTTTTAGCTTCAAACCCTTCATCTTTATTGTTCACAATATTGGGCTTTGGGGAGTCTTTATTCTGAGGATTACTTTTGACAAACACTAATCTAGGGACTCCCTGATCATTACCTACCTTTCTGTTCCTCAAATTGTATGAGGATTTTGCTTGTGTAATAGCAGCCACAGTTAAACTTTTAATTTCTTCTTCACTGGGCTTTCTCCATTGTCTTTCATCTGATCTGAACTCTACCATGTAAGTCTTATAGTCATCATTATCAAACTCTTCCTGATCAAACTGAGTAAATATTTGTTGTTCATAATCAGAGAAAATCTTCCCCTTATGATCAACATCAAGGCAAATAAATTCATCATCTGAGGACTCAAGATCCTCCATTAGTTCAGTAGTAAACATGTTAATAGCAGGCTTTTCAGATCCTTCATAATCTCCTGCATATGAGTCACTGGCCTCTTCTCCCAGAGCCTAAGCAACAGCACACTGGAACGGTGAGTGGGGCATACTACAGGCCACACACCAAGGGGTACTTTCCACATTATGTGCTATATTTTTCTTCAAAGGATCTGGTGTATCCCTTCCCTTTTGGGGTTCATTGTTGTCAGGAACAGGCCTCCCATCTTTCCAGTTTGTTTTGTAAGGCATATCTCTCAGATTAGGGGCTTTGTCCTACCTTTGATAAGGAGGTCTCACATCTTGAAAGTTTCTACCACCTTTATCAAACCTTGCTAGGAAATCTTTATTGTTACCAGGCCCTTTGTCCATTCTATCCTCCTCTTTGGATGGCCTTGCAGGTTGTGGCCTGGTTTCTTTCCACAATCTACCTTCATCCCTTTTATACATTTGGCCAGATGCCTTTCGGTTACTTTCAATATTTATAGCCAACTTAAAAGCATATCTAAGGGTACGGGGATTCTTATCTCTCAAAAGGTAAGACATCTTACCATCCATAGAATTGAAATAAGTTGTCATGCAGACTGCATCATCTAGCCTCAATACTTGGAACAGTTTATACATAGCCTTTTGGAATCGGCTATTAAACTCTGACATGCTCTCATTGTAATGTTTCTTGATATTATTGAACTCATTGAGCATGTAACTAGAGTTCACATGTTCTGCATATTGCTCTTTAAAACATCTGACAAATTCTTCCCAAGATGCAATACTATTCTCAGGTAACCCCCTATACCAATCCCTAGCATCTTCAATTAATGATTGAACAAAGAGCTTCATTATGACATCTTCATGTTCAATTTCATAATCATTAACTTTATTTGTAAAAAAATTCAGATGCTCTTCACAGGTGATAACATTATTCCTAGTAAATAATGGGATCTTCTTTCTGATTTCATTGGAGATAGCATTAGGTTGGCCAGGAATACCATCAAAAAACAAAGGCCTATATCTATCCAAATGAACTCGTCATCTTTGGATAGTTGGTTGATTCAGAGGGGTAGTTGCAACATTTTGACAGGGTATAGTTCCCACTGTACCACTAGCTATGATGGGAACTTGATTGGGAACTGGTCCAAGTAAAGTTTGTCCAGGGTGAAAGGCTTGAGCATTTGGAAGTGAAGTATTAGGCTGACTGAAAGGAGTTATTCCTATGGTGATAGGGATGGAGGTACTAGCGGATGTGTTCATGTTAGCATGTAGGAAGGCAATCTTCCTCTTCATTTCATCAGCAGCAGCCTCCAACTCAAGTTTCTCTAGTTGAATAGCCAATTCTTCCTTTGCTTTTCTAGCCTTCTCCAAGTCTATACTTGTGTGAGAATGTATATTAGGAGGGACTACAATTTTCTTGGGCTCATTAATATGTATACCCACCAATTTTTGTTTTCCCTTATCAGGGATTTCTTTGGGAGCATTTATAATCTCCTTATTCCTCTGGATTTCAAAGGGATTCAATTGCCTTAAGACATGGCATGTTCCCTCAAATTCACCTTGCTTTGGTTTATTATCCTGGGCCTACTTTCTCAATCTTCCATGTCACCAAATAAGTCCCTATTTAAACCTTGAACATCTTGGTTTAAATCACTTACTTGGGTCTCATTTTTCTTGGTTCTCTTGAGAAGTTCCTGCCTCTCTATGAGTAAATCATAGATTTGTTGTTCTCTTGCTTTCAACCTATTTGCAATCTCAGCCAGTTGTTCACTCTCCTTTTTTCTCAAAGCAACCACCTCTTCTCTCAACTTCTTAGAATCATAGGAGGTGGCCTTAGTAGCAGAGGTTTCTTCTAGTTGCTCCAGAATTTCTCTTGAAGGGAAAAAACCTGCTTCTATGACCTCTGTGATTACTTCTTTCTGCATGTGCACACCTGGTGTAACCCTCTTGACATGTTCAGGATCATCAGAAGAGGATGAAGACTCATGAGGGAGTGGGACATAAGATCTTTCTCGAGAAGGGCCTTGAGAATTAGTAGTATGCTGACCTCTCCTAGACCATTGTTTCCTACTTAGCGTATGGAGCTCATCACCCATATTCTCTTTGGGGTAATCCTTGTAGTAAGACCTAGTGTACTTTGGTCAACTCATGGTATAGCACGACAATATTAGCAAAGTTTACAATAATTAGCAACTAGTAGCACAGAGTTTAGAGTCACCACCCACTTTTACGCGGGAATGAAAATAGTTTATACTGGTCTACAAATGCACAATAGACAGGATTTACACTAACCTTTTGCATGCTATTCAGAAGGTTATCCCCAGTAGAGTCACCAATTTGTTAGCTCTTTTTCATGTAGAATCACCAATATAGTTTTCAAACTTGACTCTCAGGTTCTCAACTCCTAATTCTCACAGGGAAAAGGCTAATTGATAAGGACCACGTCCTTCTTCTACTTCGGGCTCCACAGACCCAGGCGGGTGTACCTATATTCAGACTTAATGCTCCATGATGATATTAATGGAAGCAAACATTCATTTGCAAAAAAATGGCAAGTGTGACAAGGATAAACTCCTTCTTCTTTTTGAACTTTGAACTCAGGCAGGTTAACCCCTTTTAGATCTACTTCTTGAAAGGATCACAACAATAGTTTATATCTTTGATACAAACTTTATTTTCTCAGTCATTCAAAATATACATGAAAGTAAATTATTATTTGAAATTTGTTGAGGGTGAGATCTCTGAAAATCGAGGATAGACCAGTGCCTTATCTTCGGGTATAGAGTCAAACAGTGAAATATATACCTACAGAAATCTTCTAAATAAAACACAAACAAATTGCAGATGAAGTGCCTTACAATTCATCCTCTCTTAAACATGTTTGATCATCAAATTCTTGCCAAATTCCTAAGCTCTCAGAAATTAACCTAAAGACATTACCCTTTCCTTGAAAGGAGCTAGAGATTAAAATCACAGATACCTTGTAAATGGTATATCAAAACTACCTTATAGATTCAATACACAAAAGCCATATAATTCAAACAAGAAGACAATTGAAATCATGCAAGGGAATTCTTTTATATTCCAATAAAATCTCACTGTATCAATACACTTCAAAATCTGATAAAATATTCTAAGATTTCAACAATGGCGTCAAGCCTCTACAGTATATTTCTCAACCTCCTTTGAATGAACAAAAGACTTACTATTTATAACATAGCCATCTCGGAATCCTTGAAAGGATGCAACAAGCTTGGGATGGCTAGAAAAGATCCTATACTAGAGACAAGATTACAAATTGACAAACAGATTGTAACAACACATTACAAAGATCTTTTTTCAAACAAATCCACAGGTGGCATCTTTGTCCAAAGATATTTTGGAGCAGTTGCTGAATTCGCTGCATGAATGATGACCGCCATCCAGCTAATTTACATCATCCTTTGTTTGAAGCTTGCTCTCCCTCATTTACCGGATCAGATGCCATCTGCAACTCTATTCGTCCTCTTCCTCAATAAGTTGGACAACTGGCCTCTTTTTCTTCTTTACTGTTAGCTTCTCCCAAGCTGCTACTTCATCATCTGCTGGCCAGTTGTAAGTCTGCAATTCTTGTAACAAGCTAACTTACTTGTCCCAAATGGAATCAGTTACATTCTTGGCTTCTTCCACAAATCGTATGCAATCATTTTCAATTTTAAATAAACTATCAATGATGTTATTACACCTTTCAAAATCCAGAGTATTGTCATTATTAAGGAAAACATCTTGTGTAATCACCAACTCATCCATTGACAACTTCCATTCTTCCAACTTGATCAGGTTTCCATTGTCATCACATACCGTAGGCAAATACTTGCTATAATGTTTATCAAACATTAACAACTTAACCCTCACCTGGTTAGACTTACCTTTAAAAAACTTTGAAACAGCATTGATTAAGCCAATCTTCTCAAAAACTTCTGTAACTACTCTAGGGATCTCAGGCTTATGCTCTTGTAAGCTATCAAGTTTATCAAACAAAAAATTTCTTCCAGACCAAACACTATGAAGTGGCTCCAAAGCAGCCAATGATTCATTTATCTTTCTATTTGTCTGGTGTAATTGGCTGACTGACTGATAAACTCTATCCATTTTCTCTATTATTTTATCTCGCCTGTATTGTGTAATCTTTGACATGGTGTCCAAAGATTCCTCTATCCTTACCTTATCTGAATCTTCATTAGGTCCCTCAGGTACTTCTTCATCAATTTGAATTGGGACCTTAATCTGCACAGGGGGAACAACAACCACCTTCGAAGCTTCCTCTAGCTTAACTCTGATCTCTGCCAATTCATCTTCCAGCTGCTTGATCTTCATCATCTTTAAATCTCTATCATTGGCTACTAGGTTTGCACTTTCAAACAACTTTGAGTACCTTTCAGATAATTGAACTATTTTTGCCTCATTCAGGTTAGCCCAATGAATCACTGCCTCAGAAACTTCAAGGTCTGTTGTATTCTACACAGTCCAAATAATTTGATTCCCTTCCATTTTATCTTCAATACTCAATAGGGATGGATTTTGAGTCCTAGGGGCCATGGACCACATTGCAACAGCTTGAGATTTAGGGTCATAGCCACTTCCTATTATCATATCACCAATGTGAACCTCATATGATAGGCTGCCCGACGATTGCTTTCTTATTTGATCTATGATGAAAGCAGAGGTCAGATCCCATCCTGGAGTCAATAGCATTCCACTTGACTTGACCAATGGTCTAGCCTCATCTGGAGTTATAGGATCAAGGCTAGGATCATAGGAATTTAATGCTCTCAAAGTCTCTTCACGTGGCTCCATACCTTCAGGCAGAAGTTTCCTCACTTCTTGCTGCTTATTCCAAACAAGAAAACTCTTGAATTCATCAGTTTTAATAAACTGGTCATCACTCAAAAATTCCTCTTGGTAGACCTCTCTGATATCCCTTTTTGACCACAAGGACTGTTCCTTATCTGCTTCATCAGAGGCCACCTTCTTTCCTTCTCTTATTGCCTTTCTCAATTGGTGATGGTAAACCCTGTCACCTGGCACTAGAGCAGATGCTCTATCAATTGTTCTCCTCTATTTTTACTACCTTGAAGGCTCTCCCACCTCAAGCCTCTGTCTCTTCAAGGGTGGCTCTGGAATATCCCCTGTTTCTGGTTGGTCTTCAAAAGGCCTAACACTTTGTACATCTTCCATTTGTGGCGGGATGTCCCCTTCCTGTGATTCATCAGAAAACTCCTCTTGATCAGAAGATGAATACTCTTTTGTTTTCTTTGGTTGACTCTGGTCAATCAACTTCTCCAACTGATTTGATAGTGTCATGCATCTCTATCATCCTGTCAATTCTTTTCAAATATGGAAGGTCAGGGAAGAAACCCTCAAAAGGAAGCTGGGCTGCCTTTACTTGTTTTGACAAGTCTATTAAATCAAAGTACCTGTTCCATCTCCTCTTGACCTCATCATCATCGATGATATTTTTTACTACATCTTCCTCATCCAAGCCTTCATGTTCTTTGTTCACACCAATGTTTGGGATATACAGCATCCTGGCAATTTTGATAAAGCCCTCTGGATCTACATGCCTACAAGCACCAGTAGCCATTTTGAACTGATTTAACCATGCAGTAATCTGAGGAAATGCCCTCTTTCCTACTAGGAAGTCACCTATCTTGAATTGCCTAGGTGTGAATGTACCCTTCCTGTGAGGGGCTAGAATTTCCCTATCTTTCCACATTAACTGCCACACAAATTCCAAACAAGCAACCCTTGGAGGCACATACTTTGGTAACAGATGTGGGGGCTGGGGGCAACCGTAGACTCTCAAAATTTTAGCATTCTCCCCTAAGTAAAAATCACCCCAATTGTGATCTCCCTCCCAATTGTTTACAGACTGCGCTGGTCATAGGAGCCTGAGGACCCTTGGGGATATCCTTGTAGTGTTGATCCCTAACATCCTTATGAGAGGATACACAATGAATTTCTAAAAGAGACAAAAATTCCCCTCATTGGAAGTAGAATTCCACATCCTCACCCATAATTGCACTGGATTATACTGGCCTTCAAAGTTGAACCTTGGCTTTAGCATGTTCGAATCAAAACTACTAACATTGAAGAACAAAATTAAATGCATTAGCAAAGAATAATGCATGAACTTAATTGGGCTCTTACTGTCCTTGACAGAAATCAGACCCTCATGCATTCTATCAATGATGTACTAGATATAATCATAGTCAGTGTTAACCAGAGAATTCTAGATGTCCAGGATAATCATCAAAAGGTCAGCTGGTAAAAACTCTGCATCTCCATCAATTCCCAAAACCCTACACAACCCATAACAAGTTTGTTTCATGTAATGCTGAAGGGACTTAAATTGGTAAGGGGCATTCATGTGAGCAGGGAGGGGAGCTATATACTTATCCTATTTCAGGATATGCTTCATTGTTTGGTCCTTCACTATCCCTATATTCTTTTTATACCTCTCCTTTTCTTTGCTCAAATCAATTTCAGTAGACGTGGATGTATAAACATTAAAAGCCTTCATGAATGAACCCCTATCAAGAGTAACCAAAGCTAACTGGTCCTCTTTCCTAATAGTCTTAGAAATAGGGTCGTAGCACCTAGCTAGAGCAATAATTAAATCCGCATCTAGGAATACATTAGGCACTACTAATTTCCCTAACCCCAAAGCCCAACCATTACATATAGGTATATGACTATCTCTATTTTTATAAAAGAAATTGAAGATAGTATAACCTGTTGTGTTTGTTGTGATAGGATCTCTACAAAACCCTAGAACATCTTCAAAAACATCATCAGGAGCTCTTTTGCTTTAATTGGAACTAGGTAGCAACTTCAAAAACTCATCTGAATAATTAGGCTTGCCCTTATCTTCACCACTTTTAGCCTTTGCTTTACTGCTTGAAGATGCTACGCTTCTCTCAGGTTGACTCATCCTAGCTTCAGAATTACCTTCAATCTCTACAAAATGGATTCACTTGGCCTTCGAAAATCGCTTCAGAATGACACAATTCTCTTTGAATGATTTTGGACATAGGAAACAATGAGGCTTAACTTATTTATCAACGCAGACAAGCTTGTACAACTACCACAATCATTGTAAATCTCCTTAACTACTCCCGCATTCAATTTCGCATGTCACCAGTTTTTAAAATGGAGCTAGCCGATGTACAGATGTTGACAGATAGATTTAAAAAACTTGAAAACAAGGCAAAGAGGCAAATGATTAAGATCCTGTACTTTAAACCTATTTACGTCATACAATCTTCCTTTGAAACTGATTGGATGGCTCATTAGTTCACTTTCCAGCTTGATGTTGTACTTTATCCATGCAGGCAATGGTCCCTTTCCCCTTTTTTATTACCTTTTCCAACTGGGCCCATTTAGCGAATCCATGACTGAAAGCTTCTCATGATCACTGAATGCAATGCTAACCCTAGCATATATTCAGAGAACTAGCGACCAAAGCCTTCGCGGGTTCTCAAAATGCAACCCTTAACTCATGATACTTTTCACGAATTAGCGAACACAGCAACACCCTTCGAGCACTTGACTGCAGTTATTATTCAGCGAACCAGCAAACAAAACCATCTCGCGTTCTCTTAATGTTGCAGCTAACTGTTAAATCTTTTGGAGATTCAGTGAACAAAGGGTTCGCACATTCACTAAATGGATCACCTAACCACTAAAATACTTGGAGAACTGGCAAAACCTTCAATCTCTGAATCACTGAATCTTTCTTAACCATCACCTTTAACTCTGAGATTCTGAATGAACCATTGATCTTGTTGATGATCTATGGCCATCACCAGTTTGCTGAAACATTTGATCATTGGTCATTTGATTACAAGATTCAGTGAACAAAGGGTGCGTTGAATCACCAGATTATATTAAACACTGAATATCTCAATCCGTGATTAAGAGACTGAAAACTCAAAAACTTAGCCAATCCCTTTATTCGCGCATTCGCCAAATGATTACGCCCTTTACCTTTTCCTTTTAGAGAACCTGCGACCACATGACTCACTGAATCGCTAAATCATTTAGCTTCTAACTAACTTATTCCGAGAACAAGCGAACACTTTAAAACATCCATTCCATGAAATTCTTCATATCAAACTGTCGGGGCCGCCAAACTTTGAAGTCTTCATACATTCGCTTATTCGCCAAATGAAACATGTAGGACCCAACAATACTTGAGATTAAACCACTACCGTCGATCCTAACAATGATCTATAGTATTTGCCAAGTCACTCAGTTATTTTCCCTTTAACCGCTAGATTCAGAGAATGAGCGATAACCGTTGTCGCCAAGTCACTGAAACATTTGCAAAGAACCACCAAGGAATACGTGAATTGGAGATAATGCATTCGCTGAAATGCCAGATGTTTTCTGATAACCGCCAGATACTTGGAGACTACGTGAACAAAGATGACACTTAACACTTTTAACACATTCTCCAGCTTGCTGAATAACTGAGATGTTAACCGGGATACTTAGAGACCACGTGACTAAACTGGCGCTTAACATAGGATTGACTTGTTCGCTGAATTGCCAAATAATACATGAGACATGCTATGACCTTTTCCGATTCAATGAACATAAAATTTAAGCACGTGCACAACTTAATCCACTCAAGTGACTTAAAAAGGTAACAATAAAAGAAAAATAAGAGGCCAAACATGAGGATTTTTGCATGAATTCAACATTTTTCAAGGACAGGACCTAGAGTAAAGATTTTTGAAATGGATTATGACAAAATTTTGAAGAACTCGCGACACCTTGTGCTAGAAAACTTTACAGACTAGAGGATTAACCCATCAATTGGACAAAATCCTCAGAAAATTAAGAATATTCCCATCAGATTTGATAGGTCAATATAAGTCTAAGTCAAAATTTACCTCCAAAATTAGGTCAAAATAGCTTAAATAGGTTGAAAAACCTTGATTTACTATCACTTTTGTCTTTGGTGATTTTGCTCTGATCTTGCGGTGAATTTTGAGATGGTCGTCCCTATTCGAGAGCATCGATTCGAGAGATGTCAGTGATATGCGAGGCCACCTGACTATGGACCTCCAGTGAGTTATTTTGAACCCCCTTTTTGCATTTATTGCTCATTTATTAGCATTTATTGCAATTTTTTATTTCATCGTTGCCTTGAATATGCCAAATCACGCCTAGGAAAATTTTGCTGTCACCTAGACCTTTTTACTGTCACATCCACACTTTTCTCTCACGTATCCGTGTAATTTAATGTTGCTTAAGAAACTTTTGTTCTCACCTGAGAATAGGATATTCACGCCTAGAACTAGGGCAAAAATGCCAATTTTCATATATTGTACCACGTAGGAAACCCTAGAAATTTACTGTCGCCTAGGCCACATTTGGTTATCGCCTAGCATGATTCAATGTCACTTAGCATGAGAACTATCATGTAACACCCGCAAAGTGTCACATCACAACTTTTTGATATCACTTAAGAGAAATGTCGCCTGGTATGATTAAAATCACACCTGCAGACTTTTGAAAAAAATTTCACACTTGTACTTGATTGTATCTGATGAAAATTTTTGATGACTTCTGATGCTTGATTTGAATGATTAGATTAGATCTATTATGTTCAAAAAAATAATGGATTAATGATATCAGGATAGTGTTACCAATGAATGTGATTTGTCAATCTGACTAGGATAAGATATTGACAGGATAAATCAATCATTGTGAAAACTGATATGATTTGATACTGCTGCTTCATTCTCAGGACACAGAGACATGAACAAATGGTACTTGGTGTGATTGCTTGGTACTTTTGATAGAATTGATTGACTTGAGATAATTCCTTGATATGGTATACTGATATGATTCCTTTGCTTTGCCAACAGGAAAACTTCCCTACTCTGTACATCCAGACAGTTGCTTCCTGGGTCATTGATTTGGGTCAGACACTTACAAATGCTGAGTTTCATGTGATTGAGTTGTGTGAATTGAGTTTCCTTCTTAATCTTCCATGGTTCTAGCTAAACCATGGTTTGTTAACTATAGTGGCAGAGTGATGGCACTCTGACCACAATACATTTCACTTGCCATTTGGAGAGATGACTATCACACCTGAGGACGTGTATAGATTACTATGTATCCCATGTAGAGGAGAGGTAGTTTATTATGATTCTATATATGATTCCATTATCTACCGATGAGTGTTCAGGGACAACTATATTGATGATGACATGATCACCTAGCCTCAGTTTTCTTCATTTCCTACATTGCTAGAAGTACTTGGTGTACTGATCGGTAGTTTGCTTCTTCCTGACCAGTGAGGTCATCATTTTTATGTCGAATGGGGTAGGATTCTGGAGGATTTACTTGCTCATCCTTGAAGCTTCAACTGGGGTTGATGCATTCTTGCACAGCTCTATCATGATTTGCATGAGGTAGTCTATAGAGAGAGTGTGTCCTTGTCAGCTGGTGTAGTTATTCTTCAGTTGTGGATATGGGAGCATATTCCCATTACTAGGCCTATTTCTGATAGGGTTTGACCTCATGGTTTTCTGTATGCTTTCCTATATACTGGTATGGTTTTTCAACATCATTTGGGTCATTTGGATTACTAGTGATGACAGGTTGATGATCTTGATCAGGTTCTATGGAGACCATATAGGGGTTGTGAGTGCAGGAGAGAGGATGATGATGAGTTACCTTACATGGTTGCCTCTTATTGGATGATTGGTCGCACTACTACTACTATTGACCACTTCTGCTTTGGCAGGGTTTCTAGACAGTATGGTCAGATACAGGATATGCCTTAGGTTGCAGCACTATATGCTCGAGTACAGGTAGAGAGATCTATGTGGGGTCCTCTCATTGATTATCAGTTTGCATTGGATCAGATTACCGATATGGGTTATTGTCAGTGGGAGATGCTTCCTGGTATGGTTGATGCTGGTATGTCTCATGAGTATGCAGATTGGTGGGCTTGTAACAGGTTTACTCATTTCACTAATCCAACAGAGCATGTCCTAGGTTGGGGTGATGGTGGCGGTGGTGATGGAAGTGGTGGTGGTAGATGATAGAGATGATGAGGACAGAGAGATCCTTCGATTGGTTAAGTACGGGTGAGAGGCAGGCATGCTAGAGATAGGGATTGAGCTAGAGGCCATGATGTTGCAGTTGATGTACATCCTAGAGTAGATAGATAGCATAGAGCTCATAGACAATAGAGACAACAGAGACAGGTTCATGTTGATGTTGCTAGGAAGATTCTAGGTGGATTAGATCCTTTCATTTAGTTGTAGTGAGTTTCCTTGGCTCAATAGGATGATGTTCTAGCACAACAAGATCAGGTTTTGACACAGCAGGTGCCTACACAGGTTCCTTCACAGGATCAGGGATAGAGTTCACAGGATACTCCTACTATTGGTACTTTATCACGGGATATGTAGGCTATGAGGATAGATATGTCCATTGTTGTTGGGCATTTAGATCAGGTTGCTACCTTGATGCAACAGTTTATGTTTGCTATGGTTCAGAGACAGAGTGGAGCAAGCACTTCTCAGGCTCCTCCCCCATAGGATGGTAGAGGTCCAGATGGATCTGGTCCTACAAGATCTTGATTGATTGATGACATATTCTCTCATTGTTGATGTCCTTGTATCACCTATCATGTCTTTTTTTATTGATCAGAACATTTGATGTATCACTTTGTATGACATTGTATCTTGATATACCGATTTGATGGATCATTGATGAACACTTTTTTGATGATATATGATGATATACTCCTTGGTTCTCCTTGATGAGTTGTTTATGAGATTATCTTTTATGCAGATATGATGTTTTATGCATTTACTTTGATTTATGCTATGGATGCAGTTATCTTATCTTATGATATAAATAAATGAATGCAATGATGTATGGATTTATGACATGTTTTTCTCTATTTTTCAATGTATGGATGCAAAAATGTTTTATGGAAATGCATATGTAAATGTCCCTATGTTTTTTATGTGTTTTCAATGTATGCAATGCTATCCGTAACTACATGTATGCAAATGATGTATGATTCTTTTTCTCTTTTCTGGTATATGGATAATGATTAATGATTAATGCTATGCATGAATGCAAAAGATAATCTCATTTCTTTGTTTTGATTTATCAAGAGTAAGACATTTGATTGAACCCCTCATTTCATTAATGTTTTGAATAACCAAGATTATTAATGTACCCCCTTGTCCTTGGAAAATTAACCACAAACAAATGCAATTAATCTAATATGATAATGCAATTAATCTATCATGATAATGCAATGCAATGCAACCTAAGTGTCACCAGCTTTTAGCAAAGAAATGCCATGGAGATAAATTTTCATCATTGAGCATTTTGGGACCAGAAAGCTAGTACAATCATCATTGACCACATCATGATGATATGAATACCACTTTGTATCACTTTTGGTAACCTCTTTTTGAACCAAGTACAACCCTCACTAGTTGGATGACCAAACTATGGGAGTCTGAATACCGGTGTCAATGGATTCAATGTTGCAAGTGGATTTTTGGTATTAAGATATGGAAGATCTAAATAGCCAAGGGATCCATTTGCATAAACAAGTAAAGGTCAATCCTTCCTATTATGAGATAGTCCTCGATGGTTCTTTGATGACCATGTCGTTAGACAAATTCTCATAAGTTGATGAATCTTCCCCAAAACAATCACTCAAAGGCAAGAAAATATCATGTCTCTATCATGGCTAATCTAGTTGAAACATCATCGATTTAGCTCAAAAGATGTGATAAAATTCAATTTCATAAAGATTATCAAAAGAAAGCTTCAAGTGTTTTGCAATGTTTCATGATTTTCAAAAAGTATTTCCAAGTATTCTGATCTTTAAGGTGTTTTGTCAATTTTTAATCATGAATAATAAGGTCAATGAAGGCTCAAGGATCTAGTTGTAGGATCAAATACTTGGGTTTGAACAATGATATCCATCAAAGGTTCAATAAACTTTCCACTCTTCTGAAACTCTGATAAATCTCTCTGATGTGATTGATTGTAGCACTTATTGAATCCATTTGATACCAAATTTCCAATCCTTTCCTACCCCCAAGTGATAAATGTGATCGTGTGAAAAACTTAGGGCTAATAGGCAATGCAACAATGCGACTGAAAAGATTTATTATGACTAGGTACAAATGACAGATGCAATGATAGTTTTACAAATGGGATGTTGGAAATGCAATATGGACATATGTGACTAGGAAAGACAGACTTAAGGGAACAAACGGTCCTTGTTTACCAAGTTTTCACCTTTTGGGTCTTTTTCTCTTTTTTTGCTACCAAGGCGCCTATTGCTAGGTTTTCACCAAGGCACTTTTTTTCTTTTTTTCTCTTTTTTTTTTGTATTTTTCTTTTTTTTCAATTTTTTTGTATTTTTATTTTTCCAATTTTTTTTATTTTTCAAGATCTCTATGACTATGTACAATAAATATGATGCTCCTCATCTGATACTCTTTATACTCTTTCATCTCCCTTATGTGTAGAACCTTTTGAGATGAATGTTGTTGATAGGCTCTTGGAGTTCCTCTCCTTCACAATCTGATAACTTATAGGTTCCCATTCCAAATGAAGACATGATAATGAATGGACCAAGCCAATTAGCCTCCCATTTTCCTTTCTTTTCTCTGTGAGCTTGATTCTTTGGGTTTTCTCTTAACACTAAGTCTCCTACCTGAAAGACTCTCAGTTTGATATGCTTATTGTAATTCCGTGAGATTCTATTTTGATACACTTTCAAGTGCTCATAAGCTTGTGTTTGCTACTCTTCTAGCAACTCCAATTGTTGAAGTCTAGCGACTCTATAGTCTTCATATGTGATCAACCCTTGCAATGACACTCATAAAGATGGGATTTCAACTGCTAATGGTAGAACTACTTCGACTCCATAGACTAATGAAAATGGTGTGGCTCCCGTAGGTGTCTGAATGCTAGTTCTATAAGCCCATAATGCTGGATTAATTTGCACATGCCAATCTCTTCCCAATTTATTTACCGATCTCTTCAAGATTTTCAAAATGTTCTTGTTTGTGGCTTTGGCCTGTCCATTCCCTTGAGGATAATAGATGGATGAGGAATGGTGAGTGATATGAAATGTAGCACAAAGTTCATCCACATCCTTATTTTTGAATTGCTTTCCATTATCTGTTATTATGGCATGAGGGATACCATATTTGCAAATGATGTGGTTCAAGATGAACATGGAAATTTGCTTACTCGTGGTCATGATCAAAGGAACCACTTTGACCTACTTAGTGAAATACTCTGTTGTGGTTATGATGTATTTGTGACCATTTGAAGAAGATGGGTATATGACACCAATCAAGTCAAACCCCCATTGGTAAAAGGGCCATGGTGTAACGAATGGGTGCAATTCTTGTGCTGGTACATGTATCATGTCTCCATGATATTGACATTTGTTGCATATCCTGACAAAGTTACAAGCATCTTTTTCTAAGGTCTTCCAGAAATACCCTAAGCGAAGGATTTTCATGGCTAGGTTTAAACCACTTGAGTGTGACCTGCAAATGCCTTCATGAACCTCATGTAAAGCTAACTTATACTCTTCCTCCCCTAGACATCTAAGTAACATCCCATCAAGACCCTTATGATACAATTTTTTTGAAAGGATTATGTAACGAGTTGATTGGCATATAAAGTTTCATTTTAGGGCTCGAGATTGGTCTAAAGGTAGCACTTGGTCTTTGAGATATGTATATATAGGGTCATACCAAGGTGAGTCATGTCCATGAATTAGGGCAACAATTTGGTTTTGTGAAGGTCAAATGCCAGTTTCACCAACTCTTCCAACAAGAACTCGTACTTCTCATTTTGATCTGGTTTTTGTAACAAGGAAGCCAAGGTGGACATTGCATCAGCTGCTCTATTTTTCTCTCTCAGAATCTACTAAAAAGTGATCAAGGCAAAGTATTTCTTCCATCCATCAATCATGGTCTTATATGGCATTAACTTTTCATCTTTAGTGTTGTATTCATTATTGACTTGATTGATGATGAGTTGAGAATCTCCATATATTTGTAGCTCGGTGATGTTCCACTCTAAAGCCATTTTGATGCCTATGACTAGAGCCTCATATTCTGCTATATTTTTTATACATGGAAACAAGAGCTTGTAGGACTTAGGAATGGTGTACCCTTGAGGAGTAACCAATAATATGCCAGCCCCAGAACCTCCTTGTGTATACGAGCCATCAAAGTACAACTTCCATGTTTTTGCTTCTATGTTTACCATGGCAGAATCTAGAAATTCCACTTGAATAGTTTGTGTAGAAGTCATTGGGTTCTCAGTTAAGTGATCTTCTATCACTTGTCCTTTTATTTCTTTTCTATCAACATACTCAATGTCAAATTCACTCAATATCATGACCCATTTTTCTATCCTACCCGTTAAGGCAGTTTTACTTAGCAAATACTTTAAAGGATCAATTTTGGCCATGAGTTTCACCTTGTGCATCAACATATAATGTCTCAATTTTTGAGATGCAAAAACAACTGCTAGACAAGCCCTTTCCATGAATGTGTAGTTAAGCTCGTATTTGATCAATGTCCTACTCAAATAGTAGATTTCCCTTTCCTTTCCTTGTTCATCCTCTTGTGCCAAAAGCACTCCTAGAGATCTTTCGGTAGAGGATATGTAGAGTAGCAATGGTTTTCCCTTGATTGGTGGCATTAGAATAGGTGGATTTATTAGATAAGTTTTCAATAATGTGAAAGCTTGATCACATTCTTCATCCCAAATGAATATAGTATCTTTGTGTAGCAACCTTGTGAATGAATGGCATTTTTTGGCCAATTGAGAAATAAACCTTCTTATGGATTGTATTTTACCTTGTAAGGACCTCATTTGGCTGATGTTCTTTGGTATCTCCATATCCATTATTGCTTGTACTTTTTATGGATCCACTTCAATTCCTTTGGTAGAAACTATATAGCCTAATAATTTACCTGATTGGACACCAAAGGCACATTTCTTTGGGTTTAGTCTCACCTTGAATTGTTCCAATCGAATGAATATCTTTTTCAAAATTTGTAGGTGTTCCTCTATTTAGTGGGACTTGGCCAATATGTCATCCACATAATCCTCTAAAAAGGTGTGCATCATGTCGTGGAAGATGGTTTTCATTTCCCTTTGATATGTGGCTCTGACATTTTTAAGGCTGAAGGGCATGACATTCAAACAAAAAGTACCCTAGGGACATGTAAAGGTTGTCTTCTCTTGGTCTTCAGGTGCAATTTTTATCTAATTATATCCACTGAAACCATCCATTAATGAGTACATGAAATGACCCATTGTCAAGTCAACTATTGCATCAATGCTCGAAAGTGGGAAATCATCCTTCAGACATGCAAGATTCAAATCTCAAAAATTCATGCATACTCAAATGGATTTGTCATGTTTTGTGATAGGTACAATGTTAGATATCCATTTGGCATAGGCAATTGCTGTTATGAATCCCACCTTTAACAATTTTTCTAATTCTGCCTTGACTAAGAGAGCTACTATTCTATGGTGAAACAAATTCAACTCTATTCTTGGGGGCCCCTAAGACAGGACCCATGGGAATAGAAATTAGATGAGAAGGTCAGGCAGTGTCAGGCTTGACCGAGGGATCAGATTGATCAATCAGTTGGTTCAGCCAAAAATGAATGTTTCTTCTAAAGGGCTTCTTATCTGCTTGAAAGCAATTGCTTTGTTTGGAAGGGTTCTGCTTGTTTATTTCGAAGGAGTGGGGTAGGCACCGATGGTGGCATAGATAGGGGCAATATGTGGGTGCATTTTTCTCAACTTTTTCTTGACAGGCTTAACCCCCGATCTAACATTCAGATGATGCATTATAAAATCAAGATCCAATCCAGGCATGTCGACATATGACCATGCGAAGTTCACTTGTTGTTCTTGGAAAAACTTGATGAAGTCCTCTCTTTCTAGAGGTGTAAGTGATGCTGCCAAGTGTATAAATTTTGGATCCACTTCCATCCCATTGTTGACCTCTTATGTCAGCTCTATGAGAATAGGTGACCTTTCTTCCTCATGCTCTGGTAGGGTATCCAATCTCTCTTCTTTTGGTGCCACAATTGGGTTTTCACCATAAGAAACGTCTTTTATCTTTACTTTTTTGGGTTCTAGTGCTGCCACATAGTGGTTTCCAACACTAGAACTTTTCATTTTTTATTCTTTTTTCATTATTTTCTTTTGACTAAGAGATTGGAGCCCCACTATTCTAATCATGTTTGGTTTGAATTCATTGGTGAAAGAGGGTTCAACCGTATTAAGATATTGGTTTGTTGCTTGGTCATTTGGAAAGTAAAGCAAGTCACTTGGCTTGGTTTGGTCCCAATCAATAAGATGAGGATTTATCAAGGATAAGGTTTCATTAGGAAAGTTTTCATCAATTGGGTTTATGGACATGACTTCATTTGAGGGTTCATACATTGTATCATTTAGATCTATGATGTGAGCTTCCTCGAGATGGTCCATGGAAGAAGGGTCAAAATCCCCTTCACTTGAGTCCTCATCATCTTCTACAGGAAATAGCATGGGAAAAACCACGAGCAGATTAAAACTAACATTTGAATCTCCCTCCTCCGAAGGCATCCAAAATGTATCTATCCATGGTGGATTAGTAGGTTCTTGTCCTATGCTAAGACCTTGTATATTAGGCTCTTCATTGGCTTGAGTTTCTTTCCTTGGGATCTTTGCATAAGTATGTATTGTGACTACTTCTTTATCCTGGCATGATTCATTAGATAAGGTCTCCCACTCATAATCTCGGGAGTCATCACTATCTACATCATATTCCAACATGTTTACTTGGGGATATGAGTCTTGCATTGGGCTGGAGCTTTTGCCTTTGTATTGGTAGCCTACTCTAGATCTCTCTTCTTTTGCCCTCCAAGTAGGTTCAATGGGTTCTAATAAACCTCTATTTCTTTAGCCTTAGGGTCCTCTTCCCTTGTATCCCATTTTTTGCATTATCTCAAACCCTTTCCCATATTTCTCAATTTGAATGTTGATATGTTGGATTCTTTCTATGGGAGTATTTGAGGTATCCTCTTCGTCATGATAGAGCCATTAAAGGACTTCATTTTTCTCCTTGTCGAATGTTGCTTTGTCAGTTTCCCTTACAAAATAGGAATTATACTTGTGAGGAAGATGCTCTTTTGATGGTTTTCCATGTGATCTTGGAGATGTGGGCAAGTCAAATAAGGAAATGGAGTATTCTCCTACTCCCTTAGAACTGATTTTACATTGTTTGTCAAATGCATCCATCATCTCACTCATTTTTTTTTAGTTATCCTTTTTAGCTTCATTCTTTTCCTCTCGGGTGGGTTTGTAAAGTACTATTTCTGATTTAGGTGCTTGATCTGAACCTTCATTTGGAATTGGACCCTTGTAGCTCACTTTTTCCTTTCCCTTAGTTGATGTCGATGAGCTAGCTTGAGGATGGTTTGAAGTAGCACTTAATGTTATTATGGGATCATCCATTTTGATATCTTCAATGGTGGCTCTTTGGATGATTCCTTCTTGGTTGTGTGTAATAAATAGCTCATGAAGGGGTTTGAGTGCATTGCAATATTGGAATAGATTTGAGTCTCCTCCAACCATAATTTCTTCACCCATGTATGGAAATTTGATGCATTGGTGATATGTGGATGGGATTGCTTGCATCTCGTGGATCCATGGTCTCCCCAATAAAATATTATAAGTTAACTTCATGTCCAATACTTGGCAATTGGTGTCCCTTTTGATAGGTCCCACTTGAATGGGTAATACAATCATGGCTTTGGAGGCCCTTTCATCTTCATCACAGGCCTTTATGGTGATTCTTTTCATAGGGTAAATACAAGACTCAGACAACCCTAGGGACTTGACAAGGCTCAACATGCAGATGTTAAGGCCGGCTCCTCCATCAATGAGAGCTCTTTTGTCTCTATGTCATTCAATTAAAACCTCTATATGCAATGGTAGGTTTTGGGGATGATTAATAGACATGTCATCTTGGTCGAAGAATGACAAGCAATGAGGTGCAATGAGATGACCTACCATGTTTTGAAACTTCCCCTCTTCTAAGTTAGTAGGAACATTCGTCTCTACTAGAGCTTTCTCTGAAATTTATTTATGGTTAGGAGATAACTTCAATAGCTCCAAGATGGAGATTTGTGTTGGGGTTCTTTATTATTGATGTACCAAGCTATAAGGTTTTGTTGTTGTAGGTGATTGCTTGATCACAATGTTGGACTGTGGAGTGTTGATAATTTTAGGATCAACCCCTTGCAGTGTGATCCTTGAAGTCTGCCCCCTAGTGATAACATTGGATGTCTCTTTTTGGGGTTGTTCTTTAATTATTATAGCATTCATAATGTTATCATAAGGTGGCACAAAGTTAATGTTATTGCTGCTTTGTTTCTTGCCATTGGATGACTCCCCTTTGTCATGTTTATAGAAGGGTTGTTTGAAAGCCGTATGGTCTTCATTGCTTTGAGGTCCATCAATGCTGATCATGCCACTATCGATTAAGTCTTGCACTACATTCTTTAGCTGCAAGCATTCATTTGTCATGTGCCCTCGAATCCTATGGTACTCACAATGGTTATTCACACTCTACCAGCTAGGCTTGTTGTGTGGCTCATAAGGCTAAATGCTAGGTAGATTAATTATGTTGTTAGCTATGAGCATTTTGAGTGCCTTTTCGAGTGGTTCACCCAAGGGTGTGAAGCTCCTTTGAGGATTTGGCACCAAGAACTTATCAAACTTATTACTCCTTGGATTATTTCCTTGGTTTCCATTATTAGCATTGTTTTTGGAAGGTGCATTAGAGGTTTGGTTTGCATTATTCACCTGATTAGGTGTTCTTGTAAGAGAAAATGGAGTCACCTTCAAGTTGCTAGAATCAACATCTCCATCATTAACCATTCCCTTATTGTTTTTTTAATATCGATTATTGCTATTGAACCAATTCTTATTCTAATTGGTGCCATTGTTGGAGTTATTATTGTTAGAGTTGTTGTTAGAGTTGTTCTTGTTATCTTTATACAATTTCAGTTCTCCACTCTTAACCAACACTTCTTCTATTGTTACTCCATTTTCTATGAGGTCTTGGAATGTCTTGGGGCATTGCATTCTTAATCGGTAGTTCATATCGTTGCTCAAACTATTAATGAATATATCCATTTTCTCCTTCTCAGGCACACTCCTAGGATACCTAGCAAAGACTGTCCTCCACCTTTGTAAGAAATTGAGAAATGCTTCTCCATCCTTTTGTTTAGTATTACATAATTTTATCATCGTGCCCTCATGCTTGATGTTGTATGAGTAATGGGCCATGAATTTTGAAGCTAGTTCTTCAAAGGTTTTTATGCCAAAGGGTAACTTAGAAAACCACTCCATAGCCATGCCTCCTAAGCTTCTTGGGAATAGTCTCATTAAATAGGTGGTATCATGCATGAACTCTAAGCTCAATGCACAAAACTCACATAAGTGATCTTGTGGATCTGATGTTCCTTCATACTTGTCATATTTGGGAAACACTACATTGATCGGGAATGGTGCCATTACTATACTTTTATCGAACATGAACAGACACAATGCTTCGATAGAAAAGGGTTTGGTATCCCCATTTTTCTTGATTATATCTAGTTGCATTTGAAATATTTTGAATTGTTTGTTCATGACGTCAATGGCACTTTCTTCAACTTCGGGTGGTCTAAGTTGATTCACATCATAATCCCGTGGAAGCATAAGACCTGTTCAAGCTGGGTCCATGAAATACTTCACTTTATCTCTTGCCATTTCTTTTTCCATGAGTCTTAAGAAATAGGGTCATTGAATGGCTTCATCTACCTTGTCATTGGTGGCATCATCGGTGGTTGGTTCAATATTAGTTCTTTGGTGAGTGGTATCAATTCCTTGAGTGTTTTGATCTGCCCCTCCACTATTGGTATTGCCTTGGTTATTCATGTCAATGCCGCCATTATTTGTATCACCTTGGTTATTTGGGTCAATGCCACTATTTCCTTTATTACCCAAACTACCATAGTACATCATATTGTCTTCTACTTCTTGCTCAGGTGATTTTTGGGGTGCTTTTGGAGTGGTAGAATCATCACTTGGATAAGGGAGTTCTTGACTCAAATAAGTCCCATCTTCTTGTAAGGTTTTCTTGATGTAGTAGGATCTAGTAAAAGCAAGCATGAACCTTGGAGAATAAGAGTCAATATTGCCCGTGGTCAAATCCTTTGTAAAATTTGCAAAATTGGTGTAGAACAAGATTTTTGACTAAGCTGAAGGTTGGAGCAGTAAGAACACGAAAAAGGGTATTCAAATATATAATCAAAATTTTCTGACTCCCTCTGCAAATACTCTGTGTTTTCTCTTTTATATTTCTAGGCGTCACCGACCTGAGTGTAGGTGTGACTGAATTTTTTGTACGCGTGAACTGGTATATTGTTAGGCAACACACTGCAGGGATGCAAGTGGCACTTTGTTATTGATAAGCGATTTTCCAGCTTTAGCAGACATGTTTCAATATTTGCTAGGCGTGACTTCACTGCTACTACACATTTTCATATAAGTCACAAGTGTGACTGAGCCTCTGATAGGTGGGATTGTTTTGTGCATAGGCGGCACTTCTCTGACTAGGTTGTAAGATTTTGAATTTTTAAAATTTTAAGATCAAGTCCTTTGAAATTTTCTTGTTTGAAAATAAAAAACAATCTCAACACACACATCAATTTTTCATCATGTCCCTAAAACAAACTAGTGTGTATATTCTTGATCGTTTCCATAGGTATAACACAAGAAAGAATTCCAAATAGCCTACCTAAAGTCAAATTTGGCTCTTAACATTTCGGCTCTAAAAGGTGGTCTTGCTACTTTATCAAAGATTTATTATGGATTCCGTTCAAATAGATCTTAAACTTTCATCCCCCGAGTATGTTAAGGGGTTTCCCACACGCACCAAGGTATGATTTTGCGTAATCTATGAAGACTACTAGAGGAAATTCAAAAGATTTAAAATTGATTTGTCATACACCCCATTAAGGATGCATGCGTTTCATTTTAGAGTGAGTTGGATTCCCACATCAAAAGCAAGTGTATCCCACTTTGGGCTATCCCTCTCACTGGCCTCGTTAAGGCACAACTCGAGAGGCAAGCCCACTAATTCTCTAGCATGTTCATTCAAAGAAAGGAAAATGGAATTAAGGTCAATTTTTTGGGAATTTGGTTCACCAGAAAGGTGAAGAGCATATCCCTAACTTTCCCTTTAGTTCCCAAACACAATAAACAATTTTGTTCAATTTCTTTCACCCACTAACTATAGGGATTTGAGTATTTCTACTCTCTTCCACAAACAAGGGGCTTTGATTTATGTGTTTGATTCCTTAATCCTTCTTAATTACTAGATTCTCAAAGTGCACCAATGCCACAAGCTAATGGAAAATATTGACTAGTTTAGGCTTACCTTTTCCTTTGTAGCTAATCAAAGTTAGGGGCAGTTTTTATTGATTTCATTGTTTTTTTCTCTTACCTTTGCAAATAGCTCCCTCCCAATGTGCTTATCCACCAGCAAGTTAGTCAACACTAAAAAACACTATGAGGAGAAACCAAAATTAAAATTGATGAAGCAAAGAATTGTGTATGAATTTTATGCACCTTATTCACAAATTTCCAAAGAAAACTTGAACTAAGGACTAAAAATCCAATTTAAAGAGACAAATTTTGTTTTATAAGCTTTAAAAATTGCAAGATAATTCTAGAATACCTGATTGTACTCCTCTTGTGTTGTCTCAAGAATAGCCTTGACGTGTGCAATGTTTTCCTTCTTAATCCTCTTTGCTAGAGCCTTTCCTTCTTGATTAAATCTACTTTTTGGCTTCTGGACTTTCCTGTGATTGCTCATTTACTATCAAATCATGTAAACAGAAAGTTAGACAAATGATTTAATCAATTTAACAGTAAATAAAGGCAATAAATACCAGGCGACATTGTCCATCTAATAGGCGTGAATAAATTGTTAGCAGGCGTAACTTTACTGACAGCAAGTGACACTTTTCAATGACACAAGCAACATTGAAAATTACACAGGCGTGAACAGTTTATCACAGTGTGTAACTTAAAATTGCAGAAAATGATTTATGCTAAGAGACAATTTAATAACAATAAGTGTGAGTGAAAAGATTATAAGTGTGACTGTTATTTAAAATTGCGAAGCAAAGCGTAAAGACAGGCGATAGTAAATTTTGGTAAAGTGATACTTCCTAAGTCACAGGCATGACTTTAAGCACAAAAGGATGAATGCTTTAATCTCACAGGCGTAAGCTTCTGATTCACATGCGACTATAGATAACTCAAGACCGTATAGAAGTTGTATGCCAGGAGTGAATCTTTAGATAACAGGTGTCAGGACAGAGATCGTAAGCGGCAGTAAAATGACTGCAGGCATGATTAAATCTCACATAAGTGTGACTTCACCTGTTTCCTGCAAAGTATTCACACAAAACAGATAATACAAGCATGCAAATTATGATGAAAATGATAAAATGAGGCCTAGGGCCCCATGGTGGGTGCTATTTGTGTGATGATGATAATCACCTTCATGAAATTAAGATTAAATTAGAAAAAATTCTAAAGTAAATACAATGCAAATCTATTTAAAAATGAAACTAAAATCTATAGCATCTCATGGCTCTCTAGAAAGAGGTGGTAAGTGAAGCTCTCAGCTCAAATCTCCACTAGTGACACTTCTAAAATGAGAATGTATGTTGTTCTATGCTTCCACAATGCTTCTATGATGATGATTCTAGCTCAAATTGACAAAAGTATAATGCAAATGCTCTAAATGCTCTTAATTGCTCTTAGAATGCTCTTCAATTGCCTCTAGTAACAATGCTTTGGAAATGAATTTCTAAGATGATAATTGCTCTCAAAATGCTTCATATTTATAGTAAATGTCCAAGGGTAGGAGGCAGAGTGAAGTAATCATGATTAACCTTTGGTTGAGTCAAATACTTTGCTTTGTTCATAAATGGGGGGACAATTTAAATATTTGTCTCAAAGCTTTGGACAAAAGGACAAGATTGAGTGGATGAGATTGAAACTTTAAAATGAGTGATTGAGATTCATCCTTTTTGAGTGATTTGTGTCTTTTTGTCCTCAATTTTCATTGGTTGCTCAACTTTGTTGAAAGATATTAGGAATTATTAAACTCAATTAATTAATTAAATTTAGCCATGTAAGGGTAATAGGTTCATTTTGATTTTTTGATTTAAACAACTATACACTTAATTAACTAAAATCAATTATGTAGTGTTTTTCACCCCTTTAAGCTTTGATTTAATTATTTAACATCTTTATTTGATTTTTGCTTTTCTTTAATTGATTTTGTCCAACTTTGACTTAATTATGTCCATTTTAATTGATTTGATCCCTTTTTTATTGAATTAGTGCATTTTGATGATTTTGAGCCATTTTATTGATTTTTGCAATTAAAAAGCACTTGTCCATTTTTGCGTGTCTACAGGTGAAAGGTATTTCATTTTGTTTGTTGATGATTAGACTAGGATGATGTGGGTTGCATTCTTGAAAGATAAGTCAGAAGCATTTGAGAATTTCAAAATATTCAAAGCTAAGGTTGAGAATGAATCTGGACTAAAGATAAAATGTTTCAGATCGGATAGAGGAGGAGAATTCACCTCTGACAGATTCTATGAGTACTGTGAAGAACATGGCATAAAGAGACAGTTAAGTGCACCTAGAACCCGTCAGCAGAATGGAATTGTAGAAAGAAGGAATAGGATCATTCTTGATATAGCGTGCACCATTATGATAGAAGGAAAAGTTGCACATACCTATTGGAGAGATGCGATCAATACAATAGTCTACACCATCAATAGAATTCAATTAAGGCATGGTGCTGACAAAACACCATATGAGCTATGGTTTGGTAATGTTCCCATAGTAAAATACTTCAGAATCTTTGGAAGCAAGTGCTACATCAAGAGGGATGAAGCAGTAGGCAATTTTTATGCAAGAAGTGATGAAGGTAGTTTCCTTGGTTACTCTACTAAGATTAAAGCTTATAGATGTTTCAATTTAAGATTGAAAAAGATCATTGAAAGTGCTCATGTTAAGATTGATGAAAATTTTATGGTTCAAGAAAGATATCATGATTACTCACCCATGATTGAAGAAGGACCCAGACCCTTCACTAGTGAGACAGTCATAGAGGAAATGTTTGATAGTATTGATGTGTTATTCAATGACCCTGAGATAAGTGAAGAAGGTACTCCTAAGGCTGATGAGTTAGCATCACCTAAAGTTCCAAAGTTTACATCTAGAAATTATTCCAAGAAAGACATCATTGGAGATCAGAGCGGAAAAGTCTTAAAAAGATCACAAGAAAAGAACTCAACTAGCAGTGAAGTGGTATGTTTACTATCTCAGATTGAACCTTTAAGTGTTGAAGATGCACGTAATGATTCAGATTGGCATGATGCTATGAAAGAAGAACTTGATCAAATTATTAAGAATGACACTTGGGAACTGGTCCCAAGACCTAGTGATAAGAATGTGATTGGTAAACTCATATATCTTACTTAGACTAGACCTGATATTTCCAATGTTTTTGGCATAGTTGGAAGATTTTCAATAGAACCTAAGAAAATTCACCTCATGGAAATAAAGATAATATTTAGATACTTGCAGGGCACTATAGATTATAGTCTATGGTATTCTAATTCAAAAAATGTTGAGCTTCATGTGTACACTAATGCAGATTGGGCAGGATGTGTTGATGAAACTGTTAGAAATAGGAAATATTGAGAGGGGGGGGTGAATCAGTATTTCACAAACTTTTTCTTTTGCCCACTTATGGATATAATAGATTAATTTAGTGCATACAAAGATTATCAAGTTGATTAACAAACATAGCAGTAAATAGAAAGAACTCATAACACATGATATGTTTTCGAGGAAACCCTGGCCAAGGGAAAACCCCGGTGGGGATGGTACCCACAAAGATCACTAATCAAAAGTATCTTGTTAGGGATATTGGACCCTGTTAAGAGTCAATTTACAATATATAGTAGATCTGTCCTGGTTAAAGGACTTTAGGCCTTGTTAGAAGCCTTAACCCTATTAGTAGTTAGATTACAAAACCTGATCACCAGCTGAGCTCATTGCCCAAATAGGTAATACAAAATGTTTATGACTATAGTATGGTACTAATTACAACTTCACATCAATAGCCTTTGCTACTATCACAATATACAACAAGTTATCCTTTTCTTTCTTTTTACACATCACACACTATTTCATTACATTTCAAGTATGCCTAATATATGAGTTATTAGAGCTAATAACTTTATATGGTCAGCTTCCAAAATCTTTATCCAAGAGTAAACATCTAAGATGTCATCCCTTCATAATTTTAAGTCATTATTTTGACAAGCAAAAATAATCCCTTAACTCTTTCGCTAATACTGTCTCCAAAACTGTTATGTCTGCAAAAACTATCTTCGGTAAACTTCGAATAACTTCGTTTGTACTACTCCAAAATTTATGTGCACTAATATGGGGTATCCTAATACTTTGTAGAAGCTTTAGTTAACTATGCAAACAAAAATATTGCTCCAGTGGACGTCACCATCTAAATCTTCATCGGGTGCTCTGTTAGGATCACTGTATCCATACTTAGACAATTTCTTCCTTCAACTTGCCATACTTGTATTCTAGATTCTGCACTCTCAATAGAGATCATGTGTTTCCATAATGACAACATCTATGCATCCACATTAGCCAAATTTCCAACAATCTCTCCCTTTTTCATTGGTGGAAACATATGGGAAAACTGGCTAAGGGTGCAAACAAAACTTCAAAGTATTTACACAAAATTGTGGCCAAATGTTATACAAAACATATACAATATTTTACTCCATAGAATAGCTCCCCCTATGAGTATCCTTCCTCAACATATTTTCAATTTTCTGCTATCTATCCCCCTTTGACAACAATGACAAAGATAGGGTGTACAAAAATTTCAAAAAAAAACTTGATACCTTGTTATTAGCTATTGCAAAGCCAGTAGGCTTGCAACACAGTCACCAAACTCTGACTTCCATGATTCAAAATCTTTCTCCCATATCTTCCTGATGGATTCAGCAACATTGAGTAGAGTACTCAATCTGTATGTTGTTGTCTGAAAAGCTTGCAAGGAATTAAAGCTAAACTTCTAAAAAGATGTCTTTGTTGAAAGACACTACTCAATTTGGTCTTCAACAATTGAGGTCTTGATTGAGATATGCTCTCTCAAGATGTTAATCCTGATCATCTTTCTGTTCTTCTCCTCTGCTAACATTCTGATTTCATCATTTAACTTCCTTATGTTCTTCTCTACAGAACTTATCTTTACATTTGGGCTTGTCAAGGTGTTTGTTTCAGCTGTAATTGCATCTATCTTCTCTCTGATCTTCTTATCTTCTTCAGCTATTAAGATTTCTAATTTTGTGCATTGTATATACAAACTCTTTCCAGTCTCAAAATGTTTCCTCAAATTCTTTATGCATACATCCAAATTACCAATATCATTTTGAATATTTACACTTAAATTTTGTTGCATTTCTGCTTCAAAGGCTTCCTGAACTTTTATTCTAGCAATATCCTTTAAGTTAGAAAATTCAGAGTCAAAAGAGTTTATTACTATTTTAGCTTTCTCAAGTGGATCTAATTCAAATACCTTAGTGCTGATCACACTCTCAAGTTTCTTTGTCAAAACTCTAACTTTGCCTTCAAGCTCATTCACCTTCTTATTCTTTCCAATAATTTTATTAAGAGATGTGATGAACTCAAGCTGATCATCATCTTCAACCTCTTTTCCAAGGTCTTCAAAAATTGAACCAATTTGTCTCTTCTTACTGTCAGGTGCACTAGGGGTAGTGACCTCTGTCAAAATTTGTTTACCTTTAACTGTCTGCTCTGTTGGAACTGATTCTGATACAGCTGGTGCTTCCACTGCCTCTGTATCCTTTTCTGATTCGGTAATCTTTTCTTGCTCTTCTAAAGCCAAATTGTCAACAATGTTTCCTAGATCATGAAATACTGCATCATCTGACTCTAGTGTCACTTTGGTTCCTTCAATGTCCATTGATTCTTTGCCAATATTAATATGTGAAGAAGATGGGACTTCTTCAATACCAACTTCCTCTGCATGCGGTTCCTCTGATTGCTTCTGCTGAGGATCTGATTCAACATGCTTTCCTACAGCTATATCTACAAGAAATTGCATTACTTCTTGCTCAGTCTCTTTCTGTACTTCCTCCTTTTTGCCTCCCATTATAAGGATTGTTCTTCTCTTAGTTCTCAATAAAGTTCCAAGAGGCTTCAAGAATCTCTTCAAATGATCTTCATCCTCAACTTTACAGAACTGTCTGATTACATGTTCTCTCATCTTTATGTCCTCTTCTTGTGCTCTTTGTTTTCTATTCACAAGTCTGTTATACAAATCTTCTGGGATCTTACCATGAATAGTGCTAAGTTTCTTATCTGTCACAATCATATGTGTAATCATTGCATTTTCAAAATTCAATCTATCAAATGATCCATATAGATCATAGAATTTATTTATCTTAGTGAAGTCTCCATGCTTCAATATATCTTCATTAACTCTTTCAATTCTTGGTTTCTAAGTTTTCTTCTTGATTGAAACTTCATCATCATCTTTAATTTCTGCTACTTTTCTAGGTACATGTGGTACAATCACTTTCTGTCTCTTGTTGGGTCCTGTTGCACTCACTTTTACTCTTTTGCTAGGAATAGGAGAAAAAGATTTATCTCCTTTATCTTTTTCAGGTACTTCAACTTTTACCTTTATTGCAATAGGATCAATAGGGTCTGCACTAGATGCCACAGCTGGAATTACAAGATTTTCACTTTGCTTCAAGGCTTCTACAGTCTTCTTAGCTATGTCAAACTCATGACTTGACATACCTGATTCTTTCAGTATTTTCTTCATAGTAGATTCAACTCTCCTACTAGATTGCTTCTTTTCTCTCAAACTTATTGCAGAGTTGAAATTCTCTTCATAGGTTCCAAACCTATTTGCATGACCATCCAACTCACACTTTAATAGTCTATTCACATATCCTACTATTTTTGCTTCAGATACTTCATAGCCAAGAGGGTCTATGAATTCCATTCTAGGCTCAACTACTTCAATGTAGGTGAAATCAGTGTCTACCATTAAAAAAATGTCATCTTTATGCTTTTCAACTAAGGATTGAGGAATCCTTGATTTATTCTTAACAATATTCTGAAAAGTCTTCAATACAAGCTTCACACTGTCATTGACTTTATCAATTAGGTGCTTCATGTAGACTCAGTTTATTCTTTCCATTGTGTTCACATTGTCACTCCAATCAACTGTGTAAGGAAATCTTCTCAAAATATGGAAAAACATATAGGTTATCAGAGATGAAAACCTAAACTGTGTGTACTTAGCCTTCTTAATCTTTTCTAAGTTCTCAAATAATTGAATTTTCAAAATTTCACATAGGTCTACTTGTTTCTTCAAAATACACATAAGATAAGCTACATGAACCATTCCTATAGCCATGTCATCTTCCCTTGAACTACCACAGAATTTAGTTGTTAGGATCTTGCAAAGGTACCTAACATCATCTTGCTTAATCTTACTTATCGCAATTCCTCTACCATTATAACTAGATCCATTGTTTTCTAAAACAATCTTTCTCATGTTCTTTTCATTTAGTGGAATCTCTCCAACTTTTGATAATCTAGTAACATCATGAATTAGGTTGGCAGTTATATCAATAATTCTATCCTCCATCTAGAATTTCCCATTGTGGATTCTACTTAAAATGATCTCGGTACATTCCTCATCATTAAATTCATACTTCATAGAATAATTGATAATTTCATTGTTCTCTAGGTGCCCATAAGTTGGTTTAACTGACATGTCTTGATTATACAATTTCTTGTAATCATCAGTAAAATCTGCATCTCCCAAAGTTTCAAACTTGCAACCTAAATATCCTTTAACATTCTCAATGTGTAATACTCCGTCTGGTATGGATGATAGTGCTAGTTTGTCATCAATTTCAGTTGGTTCTACTGGTTCTTTCTTAATCTTAGGTCTATTCTTATCCTTAACATTATGAACCATAGAAATATCCATCTTATCAACTGATTAAAGATCAAAAAATACCTCAACTTTGCAAATCTAGGGTTTCGGTATGATCGTCGTTGCAAACTGCTTCCAAACTTCTTCAAATCATCCTCAACTCACTTTTTCTTCTTTCAAATCTCTTTTCAATCACTTTTAAATCATGATAACTTTGATTTCGACCTTATAACACTTCACATTAACTCGATCTGACATCGCATTCATTCATTTTGCCGCTAAAACCTCAAAAAGTTGATTATGCAAACCTGCAACCATAAAACTTTTTGCGACCTCACAAAACATGATATTTTCTTTTGCACACTTAACCATAGCATTAGTACAACATAAAAAACCTATATCTAACTGCACAAAACTTAACTCATTCAAATTCCTAATCTACACTAATCCTAAGTCCTAAACTATGAAAACTTACATAATTTAAGTACTTAAAGAAGGGTCAGGTAAAGATTCATCCTTACCATTAGTTACATTAGCTTCTTGACTACTTTTAGTGCTGAATATACCTCCTTGATCTGTGCCTTTATCAAATTTTACTTCATCTTTATTGCTATAGCAACCTTTCTCTTTGTTTCCTGCATTTTCATTCCTTCTTGCATTGTTCCTAGGGTTAGGGTTATGATGATAACCTCCATTGTTCATTCTGCAAACTCTTGCTGAGTGTCCAAACTTGTTGCATATCTAACAAATGATTCCATTGTTTCCAAATCTCTATCCTTGTTGGTTAATCTGTGACCTACAATTTCTAGCAATATGTGCTACTTTGTTGCATCTAAAACATACTACCACTTTTCTTTGATTCATTTCTTCAATAGATTTCTTATCTGCATTGTTAGTATTCCCAATCATTCTATCATAATTATTCAAAATTACTTTAGGTCTTCTACATTCATTAGCTCTGTGTCCAAAACTATGACAATTATAACAATGTCCATTAAGAGGTTTAAATTGCTTACCTGTGCAATCTCTCTTCATGTGCCCAATAGTATTACAAGAAAAACATCTACCTTTGAATTCTCTTTGCATACCTTTAGATGATTCTTCCTATTTTGATTCTTCTTGCTTTGATTCTTCTTTCTCTAGGTGGTTCTTTTTTAGGTGGATCTTCCAATGTGTTCTCATCTAGCTTCATTTCCTCTACACTTTTAGATGTCTTCAGATCTGGCTTCTTACTTTCATGGATTGTTCTAAACATACTAAATCCAAATCCAGTCCTATCAAAGAATGGTTCTTCAAAAGAAATTCATTTTTCAGTCTTATCACTATTTGAATATAGCCTTTCAAGTTGTTGTTTAGATTGAGTTAATTCACCTTTCACAATTTTATTATACTTCTCAAGTTCCACATACTGCACTTTTACTTTTTCAGATTCAGATGTTTCCTTTTCAAGTCTTGATCTCAGATCTTCATTCTCAATTTTCAATTTTTCATTATCAGATCTCAAATTTCCATCTTTCATACTAAGCTTCAGATTTACTATCTTCAGCTCATGCTGAAGGATCTCATTTTCTTTTTCTAATTCATCACAATCTTCAACAAGCATATCAGATTTCTTTTCAAATTTCAGATCTTCAATCTTACCTTTTAATTTGTCAATAGCATTCTTTGCATTAAGGAGTTTCTTTCATCAGTAAGCATATCAATATGTTCAAGAGCTTCTTCAAGATTCTTCTGAAGTTGATCCATATCCATAGAGATCTTACTCAAGCTGCTAAGCTTTCCTTGAATGGTCCTTCTCCAAGTAACTGTGCTCTGATACCAATTGTTAGAAATAGGAAATACTGAGAGGAGGGGGTGAATCATTATTTCACAAACTTTTTCTTTTGCCCACTTATGGATATAATAGATTACTTTAGTGCATACAAAGATTATCAAGCTGATTAACAAACATAGCAGTAAATAGAAAGAACTCATAACACATGATATGTTCTCGAGGAACCCCTAGCCAAGGGAAAACCCCGGTGGGGATGGTACCCACAAAGATCACTAATCAAAAGTATCCTGTTAGGGATATTGGACCCTATTAAGAGTCAATTTACAATAAATAGTAGATCTGTCCTGGTTAAAGGACTTTAGGCCTTGTTAGAAGCCTTAACCCTATTAGGAGTTAGATTACAAAACCTGATCACCAGCTAAGCTCATTGCCTAAACAGGTAATACAAAATGTTTCTGACTATAGTATGGTACTACTTACAACTTCACATCAATAGCCTTTGTTGCTATCACAATATACAACTATCGCAAGTTATCCTTTTCTTTCTTTTTACACATCACACACTATTTCATTACATTTCAAGTATGCCTAATATATGAGTTATTAGAGCTAATAACTTTATATGGTCAGCTTCCAAAATCTTTATCCAAGAGTAAACATCTAGGATGTCATCCCTTCATAATGTTAAGTCATTATTTTGACAAGCAAAAATAATCCCTTAACTCTTTCGCTAATATTGTCTCCAAAACTGTTTTGTCTGCAAAAACTATCTTCGGTAAACTTCGAATAACTTCATCCGTACTACTCCAAACTTTATGTGCACTAAGATGGGGTATCCTCATACTCTTTAAAAGCTTTAGTTAACTACACAAACAAAAATATTGCTCCAGTGGATGTCGCCAACTAAATCTTCATTGGGTACTCTGTCAAGATCACTGTATCCATACTTAGACAATTTCTTCCTTCAACTTGCCATACTTGCATTCCAGATTCTGCGCTCTCAATAGAGATCATATGTTGCCATAATGAAAACATCTATGCATCCACATTAGCCAAATTGCCAACAGAAATAAAGAGTACATCAGGTGGAGTAGTGTTTCTTGGTGATAGACTTGTCACTTGGACAAGCAAGAAACAAAATTGTATTTCTCAGTCAACAGCAGAAGCGGAGTATGTTGCAGTAGCCTTGAATTTTTCTACAATTGTTTGGATCAAGAAAATGATAAAGGATTTTGGAATTTAGATTGATTATCCTATTGTTATTCACCATGATAACACTAGCACTATCAATATGTCGAAGAACTCTATGATGCATGCAAAGACAAAGCACATTGAGATCAAGTATCACTTCCTCAGAGAGAAAGTGGTAGAGAAAGAAGTCAAGTTGGATATGTGAGTACTAAAGATCACTTGGTAGATATATTCAAAAATCCCTTGCCTAAGGATACTTTTGAGTATCACAGGGAGAAGTTGGGAGTAATTCCCCTCCCTGATTCTGCTTAAAAGAAAGAAGGAAAGGCATTAGTCCTTAGGGACTGATCGAAGGTTGACTACTCTACCTCAAGAGTAGTATTGGTGCTTAAAATGAATGGAACCCTTTGCCATTGATGTCAAAGGGGGAGTAATATATAGAGTCATGAAAAATAGAAACAAAAGAAGGAGTAGTATACTAAGGGGGAGCAGTATTTAGTCTTGGAGGCAGTTCAGTTGAGGAAATGAAGAATATTGAAGATTAGTAAAACAATAGGAGGATTCATCTTTGGGGGAGTTTTTGATGAGGAAATGGAGAATCTTATAAAAGAAATGTTCATTTGGGTTGGTGGTGGTTTTTCATTCCACATGTTTCCATCAATGCCAAAGGGGGAGATTGTTGGAGATTTGCCAGCAAGCTAGTACTGACTGTATGTTTGTCATTGATGACAACATATGGAAAGTAGCATGTGTGGAAGTCTTATGTAATAATATTTCTATGTATGTAGCATGGACATGATATCATCATGATATCATGGGCATAGAGGTTAACTATTAGTACATACAATTATATAGCAGCTTGTGTCAGCAGTGTTCCTGACAGAGTAACAGGCAGTGTTCTATGTATGGTTGTCCGTACAATTATCATTGAACCTTGTGCACTTGGATTTATGTTGAAAACATGTTAGTTATGTTTTATTCATGGACGCATAGTCTGATATTCAGTAGAAGTGAATTTATGCAGTCGTTATTCACCAGTAGCAGTTTCCTGTGTTTATTAAGAAGAGCCGACAAAGATTTTATTGGTTCTGGAGTTGCACCTATATTTTGGGTATGCACCCTTGGAGTTAAGCTTAGAGAAGAGTTATTGATGTTTGGTTAATTGCACGTGAATTAATTTAGCTTGAGGAGAAAGATGTAGTTGTTTTGGAAGAGTTGACAGTGTGTAGCATGCATCTACAATTATCTTATTGGACAGGTCCCAGAATGTGTTGCGTGCATAGTAGAGCTGATAAAATGTTTATTGGAGTTTGTTATGGTTTCTCTAATATGGTTTCAAGGTGGTTCTAACATGCCAACTTGATTATATCATTTAGAGGAAAGATATTTATAGACAGTCATTTGTGATTGTTTGAGTGTGGTTTATAGTTGATTAAGCAGAGCATATCAGAGTGTGCGAAGTGTTGAACCATTAGAGGAAGGTCTATGTGACCAAGTAAAGTGTTAGTGCTATTCATTGGAACTGATCCAGATAGCAGGTCTAAGCGTAGTTCACCAAGATCTAGATATAGTGTGTATCTATTATTCAGAAGGTTGTAGCCTTTGCCCCTTTGAGCAGTGAGCTCTCAGATAGTGCATCCTCTCCCCTAATAGGGACAATTTTAAATGACTCCTAATAGGTTCTAACCCTTAACTAGGTCTACTGTACTAAATATATTGTAAAGCAACTCCTAACAGGGTTAAGGATCTTCTAACAAGGATCATAATACACTAGTGCAGAATATTAGTGGGTGTCAATTCCCACTGGGGTTTTTACCTATTTGGGTTTCCCCGTAACCAAAATATTGTGTTGTGTTCAAGTGTTCTTTCATTGTGTTTATGCTTTATGTTTAAGTATAATTAATTGTAAAAAGAATTGAAACTTGTAGATAACTCATTCACCCCCCCCCCCCCCCCCACCTCTCAATTATCTTTTGGGACTATTCCTAATAGGTACCATCAAGCACTACAAGGAAAAATCACACAACAAATCTAGTAATGACCAGCCTTGTTACTAGAATAAGAACAAAAATGTCATCACAGATAGAGCCACAGATACCAAACATGTTCAAATTGTTATTCTTGGTCCTACACCACCCACTCCTACATATTAACAATAACCACTAATCAACCAGTAGCCTATGCAGCATTATAAAAACAAATAAAACAAAGAAAATGCCATATCAGTCACCATGACACAAAATAAGCCTCGAGTCTAGAATAATCAAAGACACACTTTCACCCCTCTTAGTGAACCACTAGACCTAATATTTCATTGAATGGCTAAGGCCAACTTGATTATCTACCCTCAAAATCATCCATTCAATGATACAACTCCCAAGCTAGCATGGTATAAGAAAAATGAATATCGTGACTATCGTCGTGTTAAAGGACATACCACAATCAAATGAATGAAACTAAAGCATTACATCCAAGATCTCATTGACAAGAAGGATATACAATTGGATGCACCTACCCAACCTTATCCTAATTCCAATCTACAAATCTATCAAATATGGTTCCTCAACAGAACTCTGGCAAGAACATAGCCAATGCTAATCCCCTGCCCAAGATTCTAGGCAAAGGAAAACAAGGAGACCATGCTAATTGAAAATACTACATTGTTTCCCACATCAATTACGACAAGTTTTTTGGATGCATATCCCAAGTTGAGCCCATTATAAATTTCATCCATGTTAAAGATGCAGATATTCAATGTGCAGTCACCAAACGTAGAGGCTGGATATCTATCATCAGTGCTAATCTAATGCCCACACCTAATATGCAATATAACCTTCTAGAACACCTTAGCAACACTCTTGGCCAAATCTTCATCCTTGACCTTCTTCATACCTCACCCATCCATCAAGAGATCCTTAACAAAGCCCTCCAAGAGGCACATTTCCCCAAAGACATTAATACCATCCAGTTTGAGAACCTGATGGGGCACCTATCTACATCATGTTCTCTTTCCTTCAAGCCTTCCAACATACCATCTGTCAAAATCTCCCCCTCCGCATCACCGTCATGGTCAATGACTTTTCCATCAAAAGGGTCATGATAGATAATGGTTTGGCCCTCAATTTTTGTACATTAAAGTTCATCTGACAAGTAGAATACATAGATGTTGACATATCACATGATGTCATCACTATAGAGGCCTATGATAACTTGGAGCGTACCTTAGAAGGTACCATTTTGTTGCCAATCAAGCTAGGCCCAAAAATTCAAGAGATCATATGCCATGTTGTTGATCTGTACCTCCCATACAACATCATCCTTAGTAGACCATGGATTCATTCCATTAAAGTTGTTCCATCCACTTATCGCCAGTGCCTAAAATTCTTGCATCAAGGCACTGAAATTACCATTCATGCATATCCTCAACCCTTCACATATTGTCATGCATTGGAAGCATCATTCCCCCACTACACTCACTATCATGAAATCGACATTGGCACTTTCGTTGCTAGCTCATCCTGATCCCACTACAATCTAGAGACAATCCTAGCCTCCACCCTCTCCTCCATCAAGATCAACATAAGGGGTTGTGGTGAGTACAACCTAAATGATGCATTTGCAGTAGGGGACTTACCACTTTATCCACATACTCAAGGGCTCCCATGTCATCAAAACAAACTCCCTCAAGTAGACCCTGAAGTCAAACAACTAGGGCTATCAACATTCATCTCTCATGGAATCCTAAATAATCAAGGCATAGACCCTGATATCAACAGGTGGTTATACAAAGATCCCCCACCTCTTGATACTGATCTCCTTGGATACTTCAAGGATAAGTATCTTACATCACACAAATGGGCCACAAAATAATGGAACTATCAAGGTGGAGGTCTAGGACCAGAAGAAGATGGCAACAAAGATCTACTAGAAGCCTCACAAAATCCAAAAAATCAAGGCCTTGGCTTTAATAGCCCTGGCCTACATATAAAAGGACTGAATACCACAACTGGGGGCATTAATTCACCCAACGTAACCCTTTTGAACATCCAGGATGAACTAGTGGAAATTGAAGACATCCCTGAAGAGGAAGAAAATAAATCCTATGATGATATCTTCAATGATGAAACCTTCCTAGGCAATTTTGTCCTCCACCAACTCACCATAAACCTCATCAAACTTCCCCTCATCCATCTCAAACTTATAGACTAGGACCAACCAAGCGTAACACACATCAATGAGTTCCAAAGAAAGGAAGTGCTCCTAAGTTTCATGGGAGCATCAGACCAACAATCAGATTAGGCACACAAATCAACTTATGTCTACAAGCTCAACCCCAAGGGATACTTTAGGGAAGAGGAAGTCTTTAGCCACAAAAAATAAAAATAAAAAATGAAAGAATGAGTCCTTTTGTGAAAACCCCTCTAGGGCACATTCTGACTCTAAAAAAGAAAAAATAAAGGGTGCATCTTCTAGTGAAAACTTTTATGAGGCTCTAGAAGATGAAGACTTGTCTCTTCCTCCCATCCAAGACTATAGACTAGAGTATTCTTCCATCCTCATTGAAGACATCAAACCAGTGAGCTTTGGAGCTGAAGAATGCCCAAGGATCACATACATTGCAGCATCCCTGACTGAAGGTGAGGAGGCAGCTTTTACAGCGCTTCTCCAAGAAGCTACAATTAATTTTGTATGGTCATATGCTCATATGTTTGGGCTTGATCCACATCTAGTTGTCCATCATCTGGAAATGGACTCAAATGCAAATCCTGTCAAGCAAAAACTTTGTAAGATACATCCAAAGGTAGCCCTACTGGTAAAAGTAGAACTTGAGAAGCTACTACAAGAAAAGATCATCTGAGCCACTGACTATTCATAGTGGATATTCAACATGGTGTCAATGACCAATCCATCAAGAGAAATAAGAATCTGCATAGATTTCCATGATTTAAACAAAGCATGCCCAAAGGATGATTTCCCTCTCCCAAATATCGACATGATTGTTGATCTCACAATAGGCCATGAGATGTTTCCAATGGATGGTTTCTCAAGATATAATTAGATCTAGACAATAGTAGAAGACCAATACAAGATAGCATTCACCACGCCATGGGGCACCTTCTATTACAACATGATGTCATTTAGGTTAAAAAATGTAGGGGCTACATATCAAAGGGAAATGACAACAATTTTCCATGAAATGATCCACAAAATACTTGAAGACTATGTGGATGATATCCTTGCCAAATCAAAGACATGATTGGAACACCTCGACATTCTTGAGTGTGTGTTCAACCGCCTACATCACTATGGCTTAAAGATAAATCCAAAGAAGTGTGTCTTCAATGTTACATCAGGAAAATTGTTAGAATTCATTGTATCAAGATGAGGCATGGAGATTGATCCTAAGAAAGTTAAACCCATAGTGGAAATGCCTCATCCTCGAATACTCAAATAGCTCAAGACCTACAATGAAAATTGTAATCAGTCTGGAGATTCATATCACAATAGGTAGACAAGTGTCAACCATTCACTCATCTACTTCACAAAGACACAAGCTTCAAGTGGGATCCAATCTGTCAAAGATGTTTTGAGAAGCTACAAGAATACTTGGCTACAAAACAAAGTTTTTGATGCAATGGCAACCATCAGATCCTTGTTGGAGATCCCTTGAGATTCAACACAATATGAATTCTTAGTCGAGAAGCTACTTACACTCACTTACAAGAACATTGATTCTAAAATGGTATGCATCTTGGTTGGTCCTTAGTCCCCATGGTACCATGACATCCAAGCTTATATAAAGAATGGCATCATATCCCCCACCTCACAAACACCTAATGCCATAGCCTTATTGTAGAGCTTCCTGCTACACTCTTATATCCAATACCCTATATCATCATGGATATCACATCATCTCTCAGTGTTTAGATTCAAATGATGCCATCCTAGCTTTACAAGAGGTTCACGCTATAATTTGTGGTGCCCACATGAGTGGCATGGTCCTATAATAGTAACTGCTTAAAGTCAGGTATTATTGGCCAACAATGGAACATGATGCATGTGAGTTTGTAAATAAATTCCTACCATGTTAGTAGCATGCTAATCTTAGTCATGCTCCAACACAAGACTTGCAACCCAATATGCTACCATGGCCCTTTTCATGTTGGAGCTTCAACCTTATTGGTTTGATCACTCCCCTTTCCTCTGATTGACATAAGTATATCATAATTGCTACTGAATATTTCACAAAATGGGTTGAAGCAATTTTTCTCATCATAACTATAGGCATTTAGATATCTAAGTTCATCCTCTACCATATCATTTTCCACTTCGGGACCCCTTCCACCATCTTTACAGATCATGGAACACCCTTTGAAAACTAGAATGTGGATGATCTATGTGTCATACTCTGCATCCATCACCATTTCTCCAGCCCATACTTCCCTCAAGGAAATGACCAAGCTGAGGCAACCAAAAAAACCATCTTAAAAATCCTTTAAAAGGTTGTCAATGATTCTAGTCATGACTAGCACCTCCAAATCAATCTTTCCCTTTGGGCCTACCGCACTTCATTCTGCACTCCCATAGGTACCACCCCACACTCTGTTGTATATGGTGTCGAATGTTTCTTACCAATTGAGTTCAAGTTTCCTTCATTGTGTGTGTTCATGAAGAACTATACCACTAATGAAGACTATCGCATGGGATGCATCACACAGCTAGACCTATTATACAAGAAGAGGCAATGAGCATATGATCACCTGGTTGTATACCAGAACTGCCTTAAAAGGATCTATAACAAAAAGGTCCACCCAAGATAGTTCCAAGTGGGAGACATGGTCCTAAAAGAAAATCAAAGAGTGCAATAAAATCAAGAGAAGAAGGGAAAGTTTGAACCTACTTGGTTGGCTCCTTATATTATCACAACATGTTTTGGCTCGGGAGCCTATCATTTATCAACACTATAAGGGGATCCCTTGAATGATCCTATCAATGTCATACATCTGAAATAGTTCTATGCTTGAACCATCTTTTATAATCTGAAAAAATCTATAAAAATTGAAAAAAATTGAAAAAAAATGAAAAAAGTAAAGAGAAATAATCGTCCAATGGTGAAAACTTGGCAATTAAAGCACCTTGGACAAGTATGTTGGTGAAAACCTAGAAATAGGTGCCATACATAGTGGACTGGGCCATTATCTATTAAACTCCCATCCCCTCCCATCCCCTTAACCCACTCATCATTGCTTTCCCCCACATCCCCACCACCAACCCACATTCCCAAGGTGTTCTATTCTCAAGCATATGCAACAATGAAATGAGTTACTATCCCACATCTTGAGCTTCCTATGTATATTATTTCTATAGCAAGATCCTCCTTCTTGCATCTTGAGCTTTATATATATCTTTGTCACCTGTTGACCTATCCCCATCCCTGAGCTTTTGTAAATATTCATTGTATATTTCACGTTCCCTTTGTGCTATATCATTGTGTCTTATTGCACATATCCTCATTTGTCCTATAGAAACTATGATCATTTGAATTGTCTCACCCAGCCTTGTACTTTAGCAAGCCCCTCAGCTCACATCCTTGCTCAACACTATTGTATCAAATTCATCTTTTGTCACTAAACACAATTCTCTTAGCACACATCCCATCCAGTGGGTCCTTGTAGGATGCATCCTTCCTCATGTCTGACCTAATCCCTCAATAAATCATTTAATCAATCACCCTCTCTTTGGCAAAGGATGTCTTTTCGATTTGTCACTTTGGTTTTCAGATTTAATCTTTGGTTCTTGTTCATCTTTTATGGCTTCTTATTATTCCTCTTCTCAGGGTCACCATGATCCTTTATATCATGTGCACTATGAATGAGGACAATCTGGGGCAAGGTATTTTGATCATTTTTTTCTACCTGTGAGTCAGTCAAATATGATCGTTGCACGTTCCACATGTGATATTTTGGGTTACACCATGCACTTGGGAAATGTCATTTATTTGTAGGTTCTCTAGCATCATTTCCACCATGCCTCCTCCTAGGTTCATGTGTGATGTTGGGGCAACCCTTGCATTTCCTTTTTGTGTCACTCCTCTACAACGCTAGTGACAAGCCTTGACTTCCTAAGTAACCTTGATAGGTCTCTAATATTGCAATATCAAACTTGGTTGTGCTCTCCACATAAGCACAAAGAAATCCCCAAGTCTCATTGGCTGCATATAGATTCATCTTGCATTCATGCATCTTTTTACATGGTCGGACTTCTTTTTATCCTCTTTCCCCTCTCCTTCCTCCACTTCCTTCTCGCTTGTGTCCTTTTCGAGAAAATTCCACAAATATTTTTCTTTGTATTATTTTCTTGAGAGGGCACAACCTCTTACCACCATTGCTTTGCCATGACATCTAACCTCGCCTGGCGCATCTTATTTTCTTGTCTTTGACGCAATCCCACTTGTGGTGTCACACCAAAGAGGGAAAAAATGTAGACACCTAAAAATCTAACTTATTAATTAAATTTATTTTAATTAATAAAAGTCTTGATGACATCATAATTATTTAATTAATTAATTAATTTTATTGTCATTATCCCCTCCCCTTTTAATTAAATTTATTTAATTAAATAACTTTTACCAAAAATCTTTAAATCCAATTTAAATATTCAACCCTCCCAATTTATTAAACCATTTTAATAAATTACCTCAACCAAACCCCTTTTAAATAATTTAAATTTCCTCAAACAAGCTGACTGAAAATGGAGAGGTTACAGGAAATAAAGCTAGACCAACCACCATGTCACCATTCATCGACCAACCGGAAGCTGGTACATCATCATCTTCCCTGACAGTGGGACCACCAACCTTCTTCCATCAAGGGGCCCGCAGCATACATGGCTCCCTTGTCGCATGATCGCAAGCAATGAAAATGGCTCTTGCGATCATGCAACAAGGCCAAAAGATGACACCTCACCCCCCTTTTTCTGATAGCGGGACCACCGATCACATTACCTTTGATCTGGATCGAGGGCTCTCGCTAAAACTCATTGGTTAAATAGCCCGCAGCTTTCCATCATGGTGTAGCGAGGATCATTGATTCTACACACCCATTAATTCCTGTCAGACCCTCCTGCCGATGTGCCCGCTGAGACAGATGGCAACCGATCGCATGGACGCATGTCAAAACTTTCTGACATGCGATCATGCGACAACCAATCTCAGTAGTCCCTGCAGACCTTATGAATTTTTAATCCTGGGGAACATAAGTCTTAGGGGAATATCAGAGGGGTCCCCTCCCGACCAGTTAACCCCAGTCACATGATCGCATAGCATGAAAAAAGGCTATGCGACCATGCGACAAGGGTTTTAAACCTTATCCAGAACCTTAGGATAGATGTTTTATTTTTAGGCACTTAGTCTTAGGGATAGGGTAGTTACCAAGGGGGACCCATTGGAACATTAGTTGTATGATTGCATAGGCCATAAATAGCTTATGAGATTATGTGACTAACCCTTAAGACTTGTGCAATGGTTTATTTAATTTTTGCACATGGGTCTTTAGGATTTTAAGTGGCCAATAGTAACCTAAAAATAGATAATGCCGCTGAGTGTATAGCGGCATTAGAAGGGCTTAAATTATGTAAGAAACTTAATATAACAAAAGTAATTATTGAAGGAGATTCCCAAATTATCATCAACGCCATTCGCACTAAAAAAACTCCCAACTGGATGTTGAACTCTAAAATAGAAGAGATTAATGTACTAATGGAAAGTATTTCAAAGTATGAAATCAAACATACTTTCAGAGAAGGCAATACAGATGCGGACAAGCTAGCTAATCTAGGGGCTAACGGATTGGTAACAATGGATCAATCTATCTAAAAAATTTCTAAAGGATAAGTCAATACAAGAATAGGACTAAGAACTATCCTTTAGATAATCTTGGGAGGTTGTCTATTAAACATAGCAACCATTAGTATCATTAACTAAATCTCAACTGATTAACATGCTTTGAAAACTTAGACCAAGTTCACTAATCACCCCTTCCGGTAGGATAGCGCATGTGTAATTCATAATATCTTAATACAATAGACACCTTTAGCCTGTAATGAATAGAAACAATGCTCTGTATAACAAGATTAGCATTAACATAACTAGGCTCACTTTGTAATAATTATAAGATCTAGCCTTAGATCAGCATAGGTTTTAAAGATACTTACTAAAATAATATAATAATATAAAGACATCAATAATAATATACATTTGTATCAACTTGATAAGGATAACCTCCCTTGGTCAGATTTCTCAAAAGATATCTTATAGATAATATGTACAAATGGATCAAAGAATAGAGTATAACAAATATAAAGATAGGAGATTGGGATCTTAGACTATCCCTGGTCATGTAGTACCTTTATATATACATAAAACTCTATATCAAAGATATACCTTCCCCTTCAATTATTGGATCTAACCCGTAACTTTCTAAGGGCTATATTCTAGAACATTAGAATATTCTTAGAATATTTGAAACTTCTTAGGATATTTAAAAGTCTATGGGACCCCTGACAAGTCAACTACCATGTCACCATTCATCGACCAACCGAAAGCTAGTACATCATCATCTTCCCTGACAGCGGGACCACCAACCTTCTTCCATCAAGGGGCCCGCAGCATACGTGGCTCCCTTGTTGCATGATCTCAAGCAGTGAAAATGACTCTTGTGATCATGCAACAAGGCCAAAAGATGACACCTCACCCCCCTTTTTCTGACAGCGTGACCACCAATCACATTACCTTTGATCCGGATCGAGGGCTCTCACTGAAACTCATTGGTTAAATAGCCCACAGCTTTCCATCACAGTGTAGCAAGGATCGTTGATTCTGCACACCCATTAATTCCTGTCAGACCCTCCTACTGACGTGCCCACTGAGACGGATGGCAACCGGTCACATGGACGCATGTCAAAAATTTTTGACATGCGATCATGCGACAACCAATCTCAGTAGTCCCTGCAGACCTTATGAATTTTTAATCCCGGGGAACATAAGTCTTAGGGGAATATCAGAGGGGTCCCCTCCCGACCAGTTAACCCCAGTCGCATGATCACATAGCATGAAAAAAGGCTATGTGACCATGCGACAAGGGTTTTAAACCTTATCTGGAACCTTAGGATAGATGTTTTATTTTTAGGTGCTTAGTCTTAGAGATAGGGTAGTTACCAAGGGGGACCCATTGGAACATTAGTCGTATGATTGCATAGGCCGTAAATAGCTTATGCGATTATGTGACTAACCCATAAGACTTGTGCAATGGTTTATTTAATTTTTGCACATGGGTCTTTAGGATTTTAAGTGGCCAATAGTAACCTAAAAATAGATAATGCCGCTGAGTGTATAGCGGCATTAGAAGGGCTTAAATTATGTAAGAAACTTAATATAACAAAAGTAATTATTGAAGGAGATTCCCAAATTATCATCAACGCCATTCGCACTAAAAAAACTCCCAACTAGATATTGAACTCTAAAATAGAAGAGATTAATGTACTAATGGAAAGTATTTCAAAGTATGAAATCGGACATACTTCCAGAGAAGGCAATATAGACATGGACAAGCTAGCTAATCTAGGGGCTAACGGATTGGTAACAATGGATCAATATATCTAAAAAAATTCTAAAGGATAAGTCAATACAAGAATAGGACTAAGAACCATCCTTTAGATAATCTTGGGAGGTTGTCTATTAAACATAGCAACCATTAGTATCATTAACTAAATCTCAACTGATTAACATGCTTTGAAAACTTAGACCAAGTTCACTAATCACCCCTTTCGGTAGGATAGCGCATGTGTAATTCATAATATCTTAATACAATAGACACCTTTAGCCTGTAATGAATAGAAACAATGCTCTGTATAACAAGATTAGCATTAACATAACTAGGCTCACTTTGTAATAATTATAAGATCTAGCCTTAGATCAGCATAGGTTTCAAAGATACTAAAATAATATAATCATAAAAAGACATCAATAATAATATACATTTGTATCAACTTGATAAGGATAACCTCCCTTGGTCAGATTTCTCAAAAGATATCTTATAGATAATATGTACAAATGGATCAAAGAATAGATATAATAAATATAAAGATAGGAGACCGGGATCTTAGACTGTCCCTGGTCGTGTAGTACCTTTATATATACATAAAACTCTATATCAAAGATATACCTTCCCCTTCAATTATTGGATCTAACCCGTAACTTTCTAAGGGCTATATTCTAGAACATTAGAATATTCTTAGAATATTTTAAACTTAGGATATTTAAAAGTCTACGGGACCCCTGACAGGTCAACTACCATGTCACCATTCATCGACCAACCGGAAGCTGGTACATCATCATCTTCCCTAACAGCGGGACCACCAACCTTCTTCCATCAAGGGGCCTGTAGCATATATGGATCCCTTGTCGCATGATCACAAGTAGTGAAAACGGCTCTTGCAATCATGCGACAAGGCCAAAAGATGACACCTCACCCCCCTTTTTCTGACAGGGGGACCACCGATCACATTACCTTTGATCCGGATCAAGGGCTCTCGCTGAAACTCATTGGTTAAATAGCCCACAACTTTCCATCACGGTGTAGCGAGGATCATTGATTCTACACACCCATTAATTCCTGTCAGACCCTCCTACTGACGTGCCCGCTGAGACAGATGGCAACCGGTTGCATGGACGCATGTCAAAAATTTTTGACATGCGATCATGCGACAACCAATCTCAGTAGTCCCTGCAGACCTTATGAATTTTTAATCCCAGGGAACATAAGTCTTAGGGGAATATCAAAGGGGTCCCCTCCTGACCAGTTAACCCCAATCGCATGATCGCATAGCATGAAAAAAGGCTATGCGACAAGGGTTTTAAACCTTATCCAGAACCTTAGGATAGATGTTTTATTTTTAGGCGCTTAGTCTTAGGGATAGGGTAGTTACCAAGGGGGACCCATTGGAACATTAGTCGTATGATCGCATAGGCCATAAATAGCTTATGCAATTATGCGACTAACCCTTAAGACTTTTGCAATGGTTTATTTAATTTTGCACATGGGTCTTTAGGATTTTAAGTGGCCAATAGTAACCTAAAAATAGAACTTGGCCCGGGAAGACTTAGGTAATTTTTTGCTTTTTTGAATTATAATGGCTACGTTTTGAAAATGCAAAGGGCCTATGCCATGGACACAATATATATATATATATATATATATATATATATATATATATATATATATATACACTAGACTGTCAACCCCTTTCAATCTTAACTAAGTTTTCTTTCTAGACATGGATATAGGCTTATATCCTTCTTGTTCGGATTATAGTAGGTAGAGGTAAATCAAGATAGTAGTACAACTAATATTTTGGTTTCTATTGTTAATTTTATTTGACTGATTAAATTGCTAATAGATTACATATGGTTATAAAGGAAGATGTTCCAAAGTAAAATTAGTCGTGTAATTTGAATGGGTGCGTATTACTTTTAAAGTGTTACTCAGTATCATAATCTGTAATTCCAAATAGAAAATGCACAATTGTAGGAAATATCTATATTATTTGATGTGGGTTAACCATTGGAGATGGAAGTTTTGTCTATCTTATTTTTCAGGTACCAAGATTTGTAAGGGGGATAGATACTTCATCCAACCAATGAATTAAAAATAGAAGGGATCCGTTAAAGTAGCATTTGTAATGTTTTACTCCAATCTTATAGAGCGGTGGGTATGCCCACTAAAATCATGTATTTGTAGTAAATCATAGAAAATCATTGAGCAGTAGGAATGCCCACGGAAATTATGTATCAAACAAATTGTGTCAAATGTCGAGGCATGGGTATGCCCACGGAAATTATGTATCTAACAAAACTCGACAAGTGTCGAGTCATGGGTATGCCCACATAATTGTGTATAAGTACAGGACCTAGGGTCCTGGGCAAGGCTAGAGGTTTTCTCAACCCCGCTCTTTCCTACCAGTGCCTGCAGTGAGTGGGATCACACTGTAAAATTTATTTATATTAATAAAAAACTTCAGGGCTTCGGCCTTTTACCGATCAAAAAAAAAAAAAAAAAAACTAGACTTGTATGCAAGGGGTATGCACATGAGGAAGGTATAGATTATGGTGAGACTTTTGCACCTATTGCTAGACTAGAAGGAGTCAGAATGTTACTTGCATATGTAGCACATAAGAAGTTTAAAGTTTATCAAATGGATGTCAATTCTACATTTTTGAATGGGATACCAGAAGAGGAGGTCTACATCGAACAACCATAAGGGTTTTTTGATCTAGACAAGAAAGATATGGTATGTAGACTACATAAAGCTTTATATGGTTTAAAGCAAGCACCTAGAGCTTGGTATGAAAGGCTGCATACTTATTTGTTAAGTATTGGTTTTGTTAGAACTAGTGAGAACAACAATTTGTATATGAAAGGAGATACTGATGATACTATCTTGATTGCCGAAATATTTGTGGATGATATTATTTTTGGAGGACAAGACCATATCTGTAAATCATTTTTTGATGAGATGCGCAAAGAATTTGAAATGTCTATGTTTGGAGAGATTAAGTTCTTTCTAGGCTTGCAGGTTATTCAGTAGAATGATGGAATATTCATCACACAATCAAACTATATAAAGGAACTACTGAGAACATTTGGCATGGTAGATGCTAAACTAGTTGGAACACCAATGGTCATACGTGGAAAATTGACTAAAGATGATGAAACTATAGAGGTGAACCAGACATTGTACCAATCTATGATTGGTAAGTTGATGTATGTAGTGCATAGTAGAACAAATATTGCACATGTTGTGGGAATTATTGCTAGATTTTTTGCAAATCTGAAGGAGTCACACATGATTTCAACTAAAAGAATCTTAAGATACCTAAGGAAAATAGAGGACTATAGATTATGGTATCCTAAGGAAGGGAAGTTTGAACTAAGAGTCTACACTAACGCAGATTCAGCTGGAAATATAGATGACAGGAAAAGTACCACCGGAGGAGCATTTTTCTTTGGTGAAAGACTTGTTACTTGGACAAGTAAGAAATAGCCTTCTATTTCTCAGTCTACTACTGAAGCAGAGTATGTTTTTGTTGCTACAAATTGTTCAAACATTGCTTACATCAAGCAAGTGTTGGAAGGGATGAACGAGGTAATCACTGAGTCGGTGATTATATACTGTGACAACACAAGTGCAATAAACATTTCTAAGAATCCTATAATGCACTCAAAGACCAAGCACATCTCTATTAAGTATCACTACTTAAGAGAACAAGTATAGGAGAAGCAAGTTAAACTAGAATATGTTACATCAAAAGAGCAACTTGCTGACATATTTACCAAGCCTCTACCGAAGGAAACTTTTGAATACTTGAGGACTAGACTTGGGGTCCGTCCCCTGTCTACCAGTCACTAATGTGGTCTGGAGGTTACATCAACCTAATCTTATCAGAAGATCATTTATGTTGATGCAACATATCTCACACTTTGGATTCTTTCTAAGGTTGTAAAATATTTCAGGAACAGCTATTTGCATATCGGTATCCTGAGATATAGAGATACATTGTATGCACCAGACAATAGAGAGTCACATGGCTAATACAGACTTGTATGTTTATATGTTTCTTTGGCATTGTTGTCAAAGGGAGAGATAAACAATATGATAACCGAGGAGATTATTGGAACATATATCTAAGGGAGAGACAATCTGAGAAAGTCAGGGAGAGTATTTAAATATTTGTTGCTGAGAACAAAAGGAATCTGAAAACTGGAAAGATCATATCTACAAAGGAAAGTCTACAATTGAAATGTTGTCATGTAATGTAGTGATTAAAAATATTAAGCTAGGGAGAGCTTACCGAGCTACAACATTTTCTTACAGAGTTGTAGAATACATGTTTGGTATGTTTATGGTATACTTCATATTACTTGAGTTGCCATCAATGCCAAAGGGAGAGATTGATGAACTACAACTGATAGAGAACCTGATTGAAGAACAAGTGATTAGAGATCACCGAGCACTGAAGTGTTATGTAAGATAATTGAATCAGTCATTATGTTGTCATTGATGTCAACTAGCTTTAATAGTACTTATCATGGTAGTTGCAAATATCTAAATATTTGTAAAGAAAGGAGAGAAAAGATGAACTACTGAGATATCTACATGGAGGAAGATGGATATGATAGATGAGGATAAGGAATACTTTTGGTAATTTATGGATCAGTCTATGACTTCATATTGTTAAATTCATTATGTTGCATTAATTTGTTATGAAGATAGAAGCAAAATGTTACAAAGCAGTGTGGTCGGTTAATGAAGAATTCTAGTATACATTGAGCCAATGTAGTGTATACCGAGCGACAATATCAACCAAGCTTGTGTTCACTAATGCATTTCTTTGTTAACCGAGTATGGACAAAAGAACTAAATGATTAGTTTAGCTGAAAAATTTGATGAGCTATAAAGTATATAATTACAAGGTGGAAAGATAAAGTTTGTTGTGAGATCTATGGCTAACAAAATTGAAAGAAGATCTAAAGGATGGAATTGAAATGTGTTACTGACACATCAACCAAGGAAGGTTTAAGTGGCAAAATCAATGAAGGAGATTAAGCGGAAAAATCTAATGGATGAAAAGAAAATGGTTTACTTGTCTATTTAAGAGACTAGGGTTTCATAGTGAAACTTATGTCGGAAGAAGGAGACTACAGAGATATCGTGTGAACAAACTTCATGCATGCCCGATCATACTGGTTGAAGAAGAACTGAACTACAGAATAGTATCGAGTGTCAGAAAGCTTTACCAAGGGATAGTAAGTTATTCAATGTTGATGAACTAAATAAGAAATATTGATCAGAGGATTGTATGTACTTTGAATAGATCTAAATATCTGCAAATCAAGTTTTATTGTAATCAGATCACCTACTGTTACAGTTTAACCATTGTAAAGAGATAAAATCTCTTAACCGAGTGGATTTGAAAGTCTTATATGTCATTCATAGAATGTACATTGTTATCCTGTCAACCCATAGTGAATGTTGGTTGGACGATAACTGTTAGTGTTAAATCCTCTAACAAGGTCACACCTTACAGTGTGTTTTGTAACCTTTAACAAGGTTGGCTCTTCACCGAGCTCACTTCAGAAGAGTGAAAAGTTTTTGGGTTACTGGTCCCAGGTGGTTCTTCCCTTTCCAAGGTTTCCACATTAAATCTTTTGTGTTATGTGTATATGTGGTGATTGTTTGGATATCATACTTTACATGTTTCATATTTGATTTGGTCGGTAATCACTATGAGCAATTAACTGGTAATCGGTAATTACACAAACAGTTAGTATTTTATGTTTACCGAGTTGTAGAATTAGCTAAAAAAAATTTATGTGATACATTTTGTATTTGGGACTATGGATAATTGATTCACCCCCCTCTTAGTTATTCTAACAATTGGTATCAGATGACATTGGTTGCCTGGAACATAGTTTTAAAGACTTCAGCAGAAAGATCACAAAATGTATAAGAGGGAAGTGCCAAAGCTAAATAAGGACAACTTTACAATATGGCAAAGCCGAATGAGACTTCATATATCTAGGATTGGGAATTTTTCCCTCGCCCTATTGGATAATGGCTACTTAGCACCACCTATAGGACCTTTGACTCTTGATCAATTGAGAGATAGACATGAGCATAATGTTACTATGATGGAGATTGTTGTTGCTCTATCAGATGCCAAGTGTGAAGATGTCAAAAATAGCGTTACTTCAAAGGGAATGTGGGATAAACTTACTCAAGTTTATAGTGGTGATATAAATGTCAGAAGATCCAGAACTAAAAGTTTAAGAGGAAGATTCGATGATATGAAAATGAAAGAAGGAGAAAACATAGTGCAGTATACAAAATAAATAAAGGAGGTAGTTAATGCTATCAGAGGATCTGGTGGTGTCATTGATGAAGATATAGTGGTAAGAAAAATTCTAAGGACTTTATTGCATGTTTATGCAATCAGAATATTTGTAATACATGAAAATAGGTCAGCACCTAACAGTACTCTCACTCTTGATAATCTGATTGGTAAGCTAACAACTTTTGAACTGAACAGCTATGATAATAGTATTGTACCGCCTGTTGAGTTTGCTTTCATGACTTCTCTGAGCATCAATAAGTCTAGTAGTAGAAGTAATAATCATGATAATGATAGTAATATTGATGATGAGCTTGATGAGCTTGAAGCTCTTATGGCTAGGAGGTTACCTAAAGGTAAAGGTAGATATAGGGGTAAATTACCTTTAGCATGTTTTAACTACAAAGAAGTTGGTCATATTGCTGCTAGATGCCCGAATAGGAAAAAACATGATAGAAACAAGGATCGATCTGGTGAAGGTAGCTATGGGAGGAGAAACAACAAAAGTTACCAACACTACAACAGAGATAACCTAGACAACAATGATAAAGGCAAAATGGTATGTTACATTGCTAAAGAGAATGATACTGAGACCGACACAGATGATGATGATGTTGAATAGTTTTTGTTGCAATGAAGGATGATTTTGAGGAAGAAGAAAGGTATGTAGAGACAACACTCATTTCTAAGGTTAATAAAAATGATACATGGATCATTGATAATGGCTCTACCCATCACATGATTGGTGATGAAGAAAAATTTGATCATCTTGAGCAATATAATGGAGGATCTATAAAAATGGGTAATGATACACCTTGTATGGTTAGAGGAAAGGGATCTTTACTAATAAATGATAAAATCAAATGTGATAATGCTTATTGGGTAGAAGGACTAAATTATAACTTGCTAAGTGTGGCACAACTTAACAACTCAGGTCACTGAGTAGCTTTTGAGAGCAAAAAGGTTAAGATATTTGATGATGGAGGAAAACTTGTTGGAACAGGAGCACAAACGAAAGGTAACTTGTTTTATCTTGATATTGATAAGTCTTTCTATTTAATAATGCAAAATGAGGATGCATGGCTATGGCATAAAAGGTTATGTCATGTAAACTTTGATAACATGACTAAAATCAGTAGAAGGAAAAAGGTTAGAGGTCTGTCTAGCCTAACAAAGCTGGATCAAGTTATGTGTCATGAATGTCAAAAGGGTAAAATGACAAAATGTAGTTTTAAAAGTAAAGACTATTCAATAAAGAGAATTTTGGAGCTAGTTCACACCAACCTATGTGGTCCCATGAGAACACAAAGCTATTATGAAGATAGATATTTCATTATGTTTGTTGATGATTGCACTAAATTAATAACTATGATATTTTTAAAAGAAAAATCAGAGGCATTTAAGATGTTTAAATGGTATAAAGCAAAGGTAGAGAAAGAAACTAGGAAGGAATTGAAATACTTGAGATCTGACAAAGGAGGTGAATTTATTTCTGATGAATTTACTAACTATTGTAATGAGCATGGTATAAAAAGATAGGTTTCTACACCGAGAACACCTCAGCGGAATGAGATTACTGAAAGGAGGAATAGATCAATTGTTGATTGTGCAAGGACATTGATGTTGCAAAATAATGTTTCTCAGACATACTGGAGAGAAGTAGTCAGCACATCTGTTTATGTTCTGAACAAAGTACAATTGAAGAAGGACACAAACAAAACACCCTACGAGCTATGGTTTGGTCACAAACCGACTGTAAGTTACTTCAAAATTTTTGGAAGAAAATGTTTTATTCTGAAAGATGAAAGAAATGGAAAGTTTGACTCAAAAGGGGACGAAGGGATATTTCTTGGATATTCCACTAAAAGAAAAGCCTATAAGTGTTTGAACAAAGTTACTAATAAAATGATTCAAACTACTAATGTCAGGGTTGATGAATTTGATAATAAGAATAGTGAAGAAAGCACTAGGGAGCCAAAAGATTATGGTAGATTCACTTACATTGAACAATTAGAGTACCTACCGAAGCCGCAAACTATGTCAACCTGTCATCAGGAAAACAACACCGGGGAACAACAAAGAGAAACAGATGATTAGCAAGAACCTACCGAGCAAGCACATGAACCTTAACAAGATGAACAACAAAGAAGAGATCAAGTAATGGCTAGATTTGTCAAAAGACATCATCCTGAGAACCAAATCATTGGAGACAAGCAAGCTGGCATGATGACAAGAAGTAATTTAAGACAAGGTACATTCTTAGTTTGTGAGTTTGAAATGAAAAATGTTAAGGTTGCATTGGAGAATGAAGAATGGGTAAATGCAATGAATGAAGAGATAGAACAGATAGAGAAAAACAAGACATGGACTTTAGTACCTAGGCCTAAAGACAAGAATGTTATCGGTACTACATGCATTTTCAAAAACAAGCTGAATGAAAATGGAGAGGTTACAAGAAATAAAGCTAGACTTGTATGCAAGGGGTATGCACAGGAGGAAGGTATAGATTATGATGAGACTTTTGCACCTGTTGCTAGACTAGAAGGAGTCAGAATGTTACTTGCATATGTAGCACATAAGAAGTTTAAAGTTTATCAAATGGATGTCAAGTCTGCATTTCTGAATGGGATACTAGAAGGGGAGGTCTACATTGAACAACCAGAAGGGTTTGTTGATCTAGACAAGAAAGATATGGTATGTAGACTACATAAAGCTTTATATGGTTTAAAGCAAGCACCTAGAGCCTAGTATGAAAGGATGCATACTTATTTGTTAAATTTTGGTTTTGTTAGAAATAGTGAGAACAACAGTTTGTATATGAAAGGAGATATTGATAATACTATCTTGATTGCTCAAATATTTGTGAATGATATTATTTTTGGAGGACAAGATCATATATGTAAATCATTTGCTGATGAGATGCGCAAATAATTTGAAATGGATATGTTTGGAGAGATTAAGTTCTTTATAGGCTTACAGGTTATTCAGGAGAATGATGGAATATTCATCACACAATCAAAGTATATAAAGGAAGTTACTAGAACATTTGCAATGGTAGATGATAAACCAGTTGGAGCACTGATGGTCATAGCCTGCAAACTAACTAAAGAGGTGAACTAGACATTGTATCGATCTATGATTGGTAAGTTAATGTATGTAGTGCATAGTAGACCAGATATTGCACATGTTGTGGGAATTGTTGCTAATTTTTTGCAAATCTGAAGGAGTCACACATGATTGCAACTAAAAGAATCTTAAGATACTTGAAGAAAATAGAGGACTATGGATTATGGTATCCTAAGGAAGGGAAGTTTGAACTAAGAGTCTACACCGATGCAAATGGGGCTAGAAATATTCATGACAGGAAAAGTACCACCAGAGGAGCATTTTTCTTTGGTGAAAGACTTGTTACTTGGAAAAGAAAGAAACAACCTTCTATTTCTCATTCTACTACCAAAGTAGCATATGTTTCTGCTGCTACAAACTGTTCGAACATTGCTTACATCAAGCAAGTATTGGAAGGGATGAACGAGGTAATCACTGAGCTAGTGATTATATGTTGTGACAACACAAGTGCAATAAACATTTCTAAGAATCCTATAATGCACTCAAAGACCAAGCACATCTCTAGTAAGTATCACTACTTAAGAGAACAAGTACAAGAGAAGCAAGTTAAACTGGAATATGTTACATCAAAAGAGCAACTTGCTAACATATTTACCAAGCCTCTACCAAAGGAAACTTTTGAATACTTGAGGACTAGACTTGGGGTCCATCCCCTGTCTACCAGTCACTAATGTGGTCTGGAGGTTGCATTAACCTAATCTTACCAGAAGATCATTTATGTTGATGCAACATAGCTCACACTTTGGATTTTTTCTAAGGTTGTGAAATATTTCAAGAATAGCTATTTGCATATCGGTATACTGAGATACAGAGATACATTGTATGCACCAGACAATAGAGAGTCACATGGCTAATATAGATTTGTATTTTTATGTGTTTCTTTGGCATTTTTGTCAAAGGGAGAGATAAACAATATGATAATCGAGGAGATTATTGGAACATCTATCTAAGGGAGAGACAATCTGAGAAAGTCAGGGAGAGTTTTTGAATATTTGTTGCTTAGAACAAAAGGAATCTGAGAATTGGAAAGATCATATCTGCAGAGGAAATTCTGCATTTGTAATGCTATCATGTAACGTAGTGATTAAACATATTAAGCTAGGGAGAGCTTACTGAGCTACAACATTTTCTTACAGAGTTGTAGGATACATGTCTAGTATGTGTATGGTATACTTCATATTGCTTGAGTTTCCATCAATGCCAAAGGGAGAGATTGATGAAGTACAACTAATAGAGAACCTGATTGAAGAACAACTGATTAGAGATCACCGAGCACTGAAGTGTTATGTAAGATAATTGAATCAATTATTATGTTGTCATTGATGTCAACTAGCTTTCACAGTAATTATCATGGTAGTTGCAAATATCTAAACATCTGTAAAGAAAGGAGAGAAAAGATGAAGAACCATGATATCTACATGGAGGAAGATGGATATGACAGATGAGGATAAGGAATACTTTTGGTAATTTATTGAAGATTCTATGACTTCATATTCTTGACTTGATTATGTTGCATTAATCTATTATGAAGATAGAAGCAAAATGTTACAAAGCAGTTTGGTTGGTTAATGAAGCATTCCAATATACACCGAGTGAGTGTAGTGGATACTGAGTGACAATTTCAATTGAGCTTGTGTTCACCAACACATTTCTTTGTTAACTGAGTATGGACAAAAGAACTAAATAATTAGTTTAACTAACAAAATTAATGAGCTGTAAAGTGTATGATTACGATGTGGAAAGATAAAGTTTGTTGTGAGATCTACGGTGAACAAAATTTGAAGAAGATCTAAAGGATGGAATTGAAATGTGTTACTAACACATCACCTGAGGAAGGTTTAAGCGACAAAATCAATGAAGGAGATTAGGCGGCAAAATTTGATGGATGAAAAGAAAATAGTTTACTTGTCTATTTAAGAGACTAGGGTTTCATAGTGAAACTTATGCCAGAAGGAGACTAAAGAGATATCACGTGAACAAGCTTCATGCATGCCCGATCATACTAGTTGAAGAAGAAGTGAACTACAGAATAGTACCGAGCGCCAGAAAGCTTTATCGAGGGACAGTAAGTTATTCAATGTTGATGAACTGAATAAGAAATATTGATCAGAGGATTGTATGTACTTTGAATAGATCTGAATATCTACAAATCAGGTTTTATTGTAATCAGATCACCTATTGTTATAGTTTAACCATTGTAAACAGATAAAATCTCTTAACTGAGTGAACTTGGAAGTCTTATATGTCATTCATAGAATCTACATTTTTATCCTATCAACCCCATAATGAATGTTGGTTGGATGATAACTATTAGTGTTAAATCCTCTAACAAGGTCACACCTTATAGTGTGTTTTGTAACCTTTAATAGGGTTGGCTCTTCACTGAGCTCACTTCAGAAGAGTGAAAAGTTTTTGGGTTACCGGTCCCAAGTGGTTCTTCCCTTTGTAGGGTTTCCACGTTAAATCTTTTTTGTTATGTGTTTATGTGGTGATTGTTTGGATATCATACTTTACATTTTTCATATTTGATTTGGTCGGTAATCACTATGAGCAATTAACTGGTAATCAGTAATTACACAAACAATTAGTATTTTATGTTTACCAAGCTGTAGAATTAGCTAAATTTGTTTTAAGTGATACATTTTGTATTTGGGACTATGGATAACTGATTCACCCCCCTCTCAGTTATTCTAACAATTGGTATCAAAACATATTGGTTGCTTGGAACAGATTTTTAAAGACTTTAGCAAAAAGATCACAAAATCTATAAGAGGGAAGTGCCAAAGTTGAATAAGGACAAATTTACAATATGGCAAAGCCAAATGAGACTTCATATATCTGGGATTGGGAAGTATGCCCTCACCCTATTGGATAATGGCTTCTTAACACTGCCTACAGGACCTTTGACTCTTGATCAATTGAGAGATAGACATGAGCATAATGTTACTATGATGGATATTGTTGTTTCTCTATCAGATGCCAAGTTTGAAGATGTCAAGGACTGTGTTACTTCAAAGGAAATGTGGGATAAACTTACTCAAGTTTATAGTGGTGATATAAATGTCAGAAGAGCCAGAGCTGAAATTTTATGAGGAAGATTCGATGATATGAAAATGAAAGAAGTAGAAAACATAGTGCAATATACAAAATGAATAAAGGAGGTAGTTAATGCTATCAAAGGATCTAGTGGTGTCATTAATGAAGATATAGTGGTAAGCAAAATTGTAAGGACTTTATTGCATGTTTATGTAATCAGAATATCTATAATACATGAAAATAGGTCAGTACCTAACAATACTCTCACTCTTGATAATCTGATTGGTAAGCTAACAACTTTTGAACTGAACAACTATGATAATAGTGTTGTACCACCTATTGAGTCTGCTTTCATGACTTCTCTAAGGATCAATAAGTCTAGTAGTAGAAGTAATAATCATGATAATGATAGTAATAATGATGATGAGCTTGATGAGCTTGAAGCTCTTATGGCTAGGAGGTTACCTAAAGGTAAAGGTAGATATAGGGGTAAATTACCTTTAGCATGTTTTAACTGTAAAGAAGTTGGTCATATTGCTGCTAGATGCCTAAATAGGAAAAAAGATGACAGAAACAAGGATGGATCTGATGAAGGAAGCTATGGGAGGAGAAACAATAGAATTTACTGACACTACAACAGAGATAATCGAGACAATAATGATAAAGGAAAAATGGTATGTTACATTGCTGAAGAGAATGATACCGAGACCAACACAAATGATGATGTTGAAGTAGTTTTTGTTGTAATGAAGGATGATTCTAAGGAAGAAGAAAGGTATGTATAGGCAAAACTAATTTCTAAGGTTAATAAAAATGATACATGGATCATTGATAGTGGTTGTACCCATTGCATGACTGGTGATGAAGAAAGCTTTGATCATCTTGAGCAATATAATGGCGGATTTATAAAAATGGGTAATGATACACCTTGTATGGTTAGAGGAAAGGGATCTTTACTAATAAATGATAAAATCAAATGTGATAATGCTTATTGGGTAGAAGGACTAAATTATAACTTGCTAAGTGTGGCACAACTTAACAACTCAGGTTACCGTGTAGCTTTTGAGAGAAAAAAGGTTAAGATATTTGATGATGGAGGAAAACTTGTTGGAATAGGAGCACAAATGAAAGGTAACTTGTTTTATCTTGATATTGATAAGTCTTCCTATTTAATAATACAAAATGAGGATGCATGGCTATGTCGTAAAAGGTTATGTCATGTAAACTTTGATAACATGATTAAAATCAATAGAAAGAAAAAGGTTAGAGGTCTACCTAGCCTAACAAAGCCGGATCATGTTATGTGTCATGAATTTTAAAAGGGTAAATTGACAAAATCTAGTTTTCAAAGTAAAGACTATTCAACAAAGAGAATTTTGGAGCTAGTTCACACCGACCTATGTGGTCCCATGAGAACACAAAGCTATTATGGAGATAGATATTTCATTATGTTTGTTGATGATTATACTAGATTAATGATTGTGATGTTTTTAAAAGAGAAATTAGAGGCATTTAAGATGTTTAAATGGTATAAAGAAAATGTAGAGAAAGAAACCAAGAAGGAACTAAAATGCTTGAGATCTGACAGAGGTGGTGAATTTATTTCTGATGAATTTACTAACTATTGTAATGAGCATGGTATAAAAAGATAGGTTTCTGCACCGAGAACACCTCAGTAGAATGGGATTGCTGAAAGGAGGAATAGATCAATTGTTAACTGTACATGGACACTAATGTTGCAATAGAATGTTTCTTAGACATACTGGAGAGAAGCTTCCAACATAGTTGTTTATGTTCTGAACAAAGTACAATTGAAGGACACAAACAAAACACCCTACGAGCTATGGTTTGGTCACAAACTGACTGTAAGTTACTTCATAATTTTTGGTAGCAAATGTTTTATTCTGAAAGTTGAAATAAATGGAAAGTTTGACTCAAAAGGGGATGAAGGGATATTTCTTAGATATTCCACTAAAAGCAAAGCCTATAAGTGTCTGAACAAAGTTACTAATAAAATGATTGAAAGTACTAATGTCAGGGTTGATGAATTTGATACTAAGAACAGTGAAGAAAGCACTAGGGAGTTGGAAGATTAGGGTAGATTCACTTACATTGAACAACCAAAGTACCTACCGAAGTTGCAAACTATGTCAATAGGTCATCAGGAAACAACACCGAGGAACAGCAAAGAGAAACCGGTGATCAGGAAGAAACTATAGAGCAAGCACATGAACCTGAACAGGATGAACAACAAAGAAGAGATCAATTATTGGCTAGATTTTTCAAAAGACATCATCCTTAGAACCAAATCATTGGTGACAAGCAAGCTAGCATAATGACAAGAAGTAAATTAAGACAAGGTACATGCTTAGTTTGTGAGTTTGAACCGAAAAATGTTAAGGTTGCATTGGAGAATGAAGAATGGGTAAATGCAATGAATGAAGAGATAGAATAGATAGAGAAAAACAAGACATGGACTTTAGTACCTAGGCCTAAAGATAAGAATGTTATCAATACTAAATGGATTTTCAGAAACAAGCTGAATGAAAATGGAGAGGTTACAAGAAATAAAGCTAGACTTGTATGCAAGGGGTATGCACAAGAGGAAGGTATAAATTATGGTGAGAATTTTTCACCTGTTGCTAGACTAGAAGGAGTTAGAATGTTACTTGCATATGCCGCACATAAGAACTTTAAAGTTTATCAAATGGATGCCACGTCTGCATTTCTAAATGGGATACTAGAAGAGGAGGTCTACATCGAACAACCAAAAGGGTTTATTGATCTAAACAAGAAATATATGGTATGTAGACTACATAAAGCTTTATATGGTTTAAAGCAAGCACCTAGAGCCTAGTATGAAAGGATGCATACTTATTTGTTAAGTATTGGTTTTGTTAGAACTAGTGAGAACAACAATTTGTATATGAAAGCAGATATTGATGATACTATCTTGATTGCTGAAATATTTATTGATGATATTATTTTTGGAGGACAAGATCATATATGTAAATCATTTGTTGATGAGATGTGCAAGTAATTGTAAATGTCTATGTTTGGAGAGATTAAGTTCTTTCTAGGCTTGTAGGTTATTCAGCAGAATGATGGAATATTCATCACACAATCAAAGTATATAAAGGAAGTACTGAGAACATTTGGCATGGTCGATACTAAACCAATGGGAACATCGATGGTCACAGTCTACAAACTGACTAAAGATGATGAAACTATAGAGGTGAACCAAACATTGTACCGATCTATGATTGGTAAGTTGGTGTATGTAGTGCATAGTAGACCAGATATTGCACATGTTGTGGGAATTGTTGCTAGATTTTCTCCAAATCTGAAGGAGTCACACATGATTGCAACTAAGAGAATCTTAAGGTACTTGAAGAAAATAGAGGACTATGGATTATGGTATCCTATGGAAGGGAACTTTGAATTAAGAGTCTACACCGACGCAGATTGGGCTGGAAATATAGATGACAGGAAAAGTACCATTGAAGGAGCATTTTTATTTGGTGAAAGACTTGTTACTTAGACAAGTAAGAAATAACCTTGTATTTCTCAGTCTACTACCCAAGTAGAGTATCTTTCTATTGCTACAAACTGTTCGAACATTGCTTACATCAAGCAAGTGTTGGAAGGGATGAGCGAGGTAATCACTGAGTCGGTGATTATATACTGTGACAACACAAGTGCAATAAACATTTATAAGAATCCTGTAATGCACTCAAAGACCAAGCATGTCTCTATTAAGTATCACTACTTAAGAGAATAAGTACAGGAGAAGCAAGTTAAACTAGAATATGTTACATCAAAAGAGCAACATGCTGACATATTTACCAATCCTCTACCAAAGGAAACTTTTGAATACGTGAGGACTGGACTTGGGGTTCATCCCCTATCTACCAGTCACTAATTTGATCTAGAGGTTGCATCAGCCTAATCTTATCAGAAGATCATTTATGTTGATGCAGCATAGTTCACACTTTGGATTCTATCTAAGGTTGTGAAATATTTCAGGAACAGCTATTTGCATATTGGTATACTGAGATACAGAGATACATTGTATGCAACAGACAATAGAGAGTCACATGGATAATATAGAGATGTATGCTTATGTGTTTCTTTTGCATTTTTGTCAAAGGGAGAGATAAATAATATGATAACCGAGGAGATTATTGGAACATCTATCTAAGGGAGAGACAATCTGAGAAAGTCAGGGATAGTTTTTGAAGATTTTTTGCTGAGAACAAAAGGAATCTGAGAATTGGAAAGATCATATCTGCAGAGGAAAGTCTGCATTTGCAATGCTATCATGTAACATAGTGATTAAACATATTAAGCTAGGGAGAGCTTATGGAGCTACAACATTTTCTTACAAAGTTGTAGAATACATGTTTGGTATGTGTATGGTATACTTCATATTGCTTGAGTTGCCATCAATGCCAAAGGGAGAGATTGATGAACTACAACTGATTGAGAACCTGATTGAAGAACAAGTGATTAGAGATCACTGAGCACTGAAGTGTTATGTAAGATAATTGAATCAGTCATTATGTTGTCATTGATGTCAACTAGCTTTGACAATACTTATCACGGTAGTTGCAAATATCTAAACATCTGTAAAGAAAGGAGAGAAAAGATGAAGAACCAAGATATCTACATGGAGGAAGATGGATATGACAGATGAGGATAAGGAATACTTTTGGTAACTTATTGATGAGTCTATGACTTAATATTGTTGACTTAATTATGTTGCATTAATCTATTATGAAGATAGAAGCAAAATGTTACAAAGTTGTGTGGTCGGTTAATGAAGCATTCTAGTATACACTGAGCCAGTGTAGTGTATACCGAGTGACAGTATCAACTGAGCTTTTGTTCATCGACACATTTCTTTGTTAACCAAGTATGGACAAAAGAACTAAATGATTAGTTTAGCCGACAAAATTGATGAGTTGTAAAGTGTATGATTACGAGGTGGAAAGATAAAGTTTGTTGTGAGATCTACGGCTAACAAAATTTGAAGAAGATCTAAAGGATGTTATTGAAAAATGTTACTGACACATCAGCTGAGGAAGGTTTAAGAAGAAAAATCAATGAAGGAGATTAAGCGGCAAAATTTGATGGATGAAAAGAAAATTGTTTACTTATCTATTTAAGAGACTAGGGTTTCACAATGAAACTTATGCCGGAAGAAGGAGACTATAGAGATATCATGTGAACAAGCTTCATGCATGCTTGATCATACTAGTTGAAGAAGAACCAAACTACAGAATAGTACCGAGCGTTAGAAAGCTTTACCGAGGGACAGTAAGTTATTCAATGTTGATGAACTGAATAAGAAATATTGATCAGAGGATTGTATGTACTTTGAATAGATCTAAATATTTGCAAATCAAGTTTTATTGTAATCAAATCACCTACTATTACAATTTAACCATTGTAAACAGATAAAATCTCTTAACTAAGTGAACTTGAAAGTCTTATATGTCATTCATAGAATGTACATTGTTATCATGTCAACCCCATAGTGAATGTTGGTTGGACAATAACTATTAGTGTTAAATCTTCTAACAAGGTCACACCTTACAGTGTATTTTGTAACCTTTAACAGGGTTGGCTCTTCACCGAACTCACTTCAAAAGAGTGAAAAGTTTTTGGGTTACCGGTCCCAAGTGGTTCTTCCCTTTGCAGGGTTTCCACATTAAATATTTTGCATTATGTGTTTATGTGGTGATTGTTTGGATATCATACTTTACATGTTGCATATTTGATTTTGTTGGTAATCACTATTAGAAATTAACTGGTAATCATTAATTACACAAACAGTTAGTATTTTATGTTTAACAAGCTACAGAATTAGCTAAATTTGTTTTAAGTGATGCATTTTGTATTTGGGACTATGGATAACTGATTCACCCCCCTCTCATTTATTCTAACATAAAGTGTCTCATCCACTTCTTTTTAGTCATAATCCTTTGATAGTTTACTACCAGTTACCATAGGGGTACCAACTAATTTTGAGTCTTCTAACCAAATTGTCTTCAATATATCCTTCACATATTTGGACTGGCTTATGTAAATACCATCTTTAATATGTTGAACCTACAATGCCATGAATATTTTTATCTCATTGATCATAGAAATCTCAAATTATTTCCTCGTCTCATTTGCAAATGATCTACTCATCTCTTCATTGCCACCAAAAATGATACCATCTACAAATATCTCTGCAATCACTAAATTTCATCTTTCTCAATCTTCAAATACACATTACTATTATCACTTGTCCTTAGGAAACCAATCTAAATCAGGTATGAGTGCAACCTCTCATACCATGCCCTATGTGCTTGTTTCAACCCATACAAAGCTTTATGTAATTTGCACGCCATGTTCTTACCTTCTGAATTAGAAAATCCTTCAGGTTTTTCAATGTATACCTTTTCTTCCAAAAAACCATTAAGAAAATCTGATTTAACATCCATTTAATATACCTTGAATCCTTTGTAAGCATCATATGCAAGTAATATCCTTACACCTTCAAGTCTAGCCACAGTTTCAAATGTTTCACCATAGTTCAGGCCTTCCTCTTGTGCATATCCTTTGCACACCAAACTTTCCTTGTTCCTTATCGCTTCACCTTTCTCATTCATCTTGTTTCTAAAAATCCACTTAGTATCGATTGCATTCTTATCCACCAGTCTGTTTACTAATGTCCAAGTTTTGTTCTTCTCAATCTTATTCAATTCTTTTTCCATAGCCTTCACCCAATCTTCATATTTTAATGCATCTTTCACATTTTTTAGGTTTAAGTTTAGATAGAAAACATGTAATTTATCTTGCCTTTATTCTTGTTAGAACACTAACATTTATGTCACCAATAATTTGATTAGGGGAATGATTCAATTTCACATACCTTGGCAATACTGGTTTAGATCTAGGAGTACCTTCAATCATTTGTATCAATCCATGTTCATTAATATGTCTCTCCATCAATTATTCTATAGATTTCTTCTCCATTGGTTGTACATATAAAAACCCATGATGGTCTTTAGGTTACTTCTTGCTAGATTCATCATTTTGCTCAAAAAAATTATCTACTCTTACATTAGCACTTTTCACTATCTTATTTGTTCTCTTGTTCAAGAAGTTATAAGCTTTTCTCTTTGTGGAATATCCTAAGAATATCCCCTCATAACTTCTTGGGTCAAACTTACCTTTATTCTCATCTCTTTTTATGTAACATCTACTTCCAAAAAGTTTGAAATAACTTACACATGGAGATGGACCATGCCACATCTCATAGGGAGTTTTGTTTGCACCTTTCTTCAACTGAACTTTGTTCAATGTGTAAACAACAATGCTCACTACTTCTCTCCAAAATGTTTATGCAACACCTTTCTGAATCATTAATGTCCGGGCACAATCAATGATAGACCTATTTCTTCTTTCATCAATACCATTCTACTGAGGTGTTGTAGGAGCTGGCATTTTCCTTTTGATTCCCTATTCCTCACAATATGAAACAAACTCATGTGAAGTAAACTCACCTCCTCTGTCAAATCTAATATAGTTTAGGTTTTTATCGGTCTCCTAGTTCACCACTTTGGCTTTGTAGATATTAAACATGTGTAAAGATTCATATTTGTCCTTAAGAAACACAACACACATCATTCTAGAATAATCATCAACAAACAACATGAAATATCTATCACCATAGTAACTCTAACTTCTCATTGGACCACATAGATCGGTATGAACCAGATCTAAAATAATTTTAGAAGAATAATTTTTTCTGATGAAACTAAAACTCATTAACTTCACAAGATAAAATTATTTACAAATTGCATTGTTTGGTTTTACTAGGTTAGGAAAACCTCTCACTATCTTCATCTTACTCACTTTGATCAGGTTATCAAAATTTACATGACAAAACCTCTTATGCCATAACCAACAATCTTCTACCTTAGCAATCAGATAACTCTTAATAGTAGAATTCAGATGGAACAAATTACCTTTAGTTTGTTCACCTATAGAAATCAATTCTCTTGATTTCCCAATAATCCTACATGTACCTCCATTGAACTCCAATATATATCCTTTTTTATTTAACTGAACAACACTTAACAATTTTTATTTTAGACCATCAACCCAGTAAACATCATTGCAATTTGTTTTATCATTCAAAGCAATGTACCTTTACCTTTTATCAAATAGGGAGCATCATTAACAAATCTTATTGATCATCCATCACATTCCTCCATATTGATGAATTTGCATCTATCATCAATCATATGATTAGTGCACCCACTGTCAATAATCCATTCACCACTGTGGTTCATGTTATAAACTAAAGATTTCTCACCTTCTTCTAAGGGTTCTTCCTTTAGTGCAACAAACACAATTTCTTCTTCATCTCTTTCATCAAATTCTTCATCAATAACACCTTCCTCGGCTAGATAATATTCCTTCTTGTTCTTATCCTTGAATCTCCTTGGCTTCTCCTTCCTGTCATTTTTAGGGCATATAGAGGCAATATGTCCAATAGTATTACATTAAAACACTTTAAAGGCATCTTACCCTTATATTTACCTTTTCCTCTAGGTAGCCTTTTAGAAAATAAAGCTTCCAATTCCTCTTGTTCTCTTTCTTCATAAAATATAGACTCATAATCATTAAGATCATATGATGAAGATTTTTTAGATATCTTCTTTCCTTTCCTATATGGTGCAGGAGTCGATGATGGCTTGAAAGAAACTTCAACTTTTGGCATACTACTGTCATAATTGCTTAACTCAAATATAGTTAATTTCCCTATTAATGCATCAAGATTAACAGTCAAAGTTCCTAAAGATATGAGCTCTTTTATAGCTGAAACCCTAATAGCAATTTAAGGCAATAAAGTTCTCAACACTTTTCTTACCACATCCTCCTTGAGAAGATTACCACCAACACCTTGGATAGAAGAACCAACTTCTTTGATTCTCTGAGTGTATTCCTTATTGTTCTCATTTTCTTGCATTCTCATGTCATCATACTTTCCTTTCAAACTATCAACCTTTTCCTTCTGCACATGTGGATCTCCACCATATATGGTCTTAAACTTCTCCAACGTCTCATAACCAATATCCAAGTCTTTGATATCAATAAAAACTGCATCTAAAAGAGTACTAGCAACAACTTCCATAGTAGCAGTATGTTCTTGCATCATATTCAATTGATCTAGAGTCTAGATTCCTGAAGGGACAATATACTTAGTAACCACATGATTCCAATATTGATCACCCATACCTTTAAGATAGAGCTTCATTCAGTCGCACCAAACTAAGTATTTCTCTCTTGTGAATTTAGGGCCTTCATTTCCCATCATCTTCAGATATTTGCCTAAATTTGTTAAGCTTCACCACAACAGAGGACCAAAGATATGATACCAATTGTTAGTCCTATAATTGGATTACTAAGAGGGGGTGAATCAGTAATCAACTAATTATGAAACTTTTAAACTCTTAAACTTTGCAACGACATTCACAAGATTAACTTAATAGCAGCAAATGAAAACCATAACCATAAGCACATCCACATATCAATGAAACATTTGACACAGAGATTTATATCATGGAAACCCATTTTGGGAGAAAACCACAGTGGGAATTAGTACCCACTAAATGATGTACTATTCTAAAGTACACCATGTGAGGAGTTTAACCCTATTAGGAGTTTAAAACAACATTGTTAGGTGCTATCTGGTTAATGGATTTACCTTAGGCCTGTTAGGACCTTTACCCTATTAGGAGTATATCTATTAGAGGACTTTATACACAAGATAATGTGCTACTTTGTTAAAGGATTTACAATAGGGACTTTCTAGGATCCACCAGGTTAAGGGATTTTGACTATTGTAACTGTTAGGAAACAATAGAAAGAATGATCTATAGAACAACACTACCTCTACTTGATCAGATCCACTAAAGAATAAAATCTCTTCTCAACACTCTTAACTCTACCCTAGCTTGATCGCAACTTGTTCTTCACAACTGCACTTCCCAACATATGATCAACACCAAAAAAATTTAACATCATCCATTATATATTGAACTTGTAAGTCCATTTCCTTAATCAAGCCCTAAATCTAAAATAAATTTAAATTTCAAATATCCCTCTTAAATCCAACTAGCCATAATAAATTTCAATGTACAAAATAAATTTCCAAGACTGTGTTGGCCAATACAATGATTTACATAGAATTTTTTGTCATGGGGTCAAACATGTTTTGACCAAATACATGCTTCCTCTAGAATCTTCTCCACATGCTAGCATCAAACAATGTGATGCCAAATCATCAGTTCCAATTACTGGGACACATCACCAGATCATGAATGACTCAACCAAATTCACTACAACCTCAACACCGATCACAAATCAAAGATTCATCAACTGTCACTCAAGAACACAAACACTTCAACTGTTAGGAATAGTCCCAAGAGATAACTAAGAGGGGGGGTGAATCAGTTATCTACAAGATTCAATTCTTTATCCAATTAAGTATACTTAAACATAAAGCATAAACACAATGAAAGAACACATGAACACAACACCAATAATTTGGTTATGGGGAAACCCAAATAGGTAAAAACCCCGGTGTGACTTGATACCCACTAATATTTTGTACTAGTGTATAATAATCCTTGTTAGAAGATCATTTACCTTGTTAGGAGTAGCTTTACAATATATTAAGTATAGTAGACCTGCTCAAGGGTCGGACCCTGTTAGGGGAGAGAATGCACTGTCTAAGAGCTCACTGCTCAAATGGGCAAAGGCTACAACCTTCTATTTAACAGATATGCACTATATATGGATCTTGGTGAACTGCGCTTTGACCTGTTGTCTGGATTAGTTCCAATGAATAGCACAAGTACTTTACTTGGTCACATACACCTTCTTCTAATGGCTCAACACTTCACACACTCTGCTATGCTCTTCTTATATAAACCACACTCAAACAATCACAAATCACTATCTATAAATATCTTTCCTCTAAATGATATAATCAAGTTGGCCTGTTAGAACCACCTTGAAATCATATTAGAGAAACCATAACTGTATCATCTTAAAATGGAAGCACTTCCATGATAAGAGTGTTTAGCCCTCTGAGTAAGAGGTTTGGGGTCATGTTGAGCACCTTGATTGGGTCTTTGCATGTATTTGGCTTTTTCCCCACTTTCCACTTCTTCCTTGCACTTGATTTCTTCATTCTAGGTGAAATTAGGGTTAGGATCTCGAGGATTCTCCTTAATTTCCCTCTTCCATGGCTCTATTTTCTAAGTAGGATTTAGAAATAGGTCCTCCTAGCTTTCATCATAGTCATCATAGGATTTTATGTCTATCCCTGACATTTTGTCTTGTCCTGATATCATTTATAGGTTTCTGGGCATCCCTAGGACCTCCTGACCTGGCTTTGACTGAATTTGGGCCTCGGGTCAAATTTGAGGTTGATCCTAACTAGGTCAGGATCAAGCTCAAACCTAACTAGGTCAAGATCAAGGTTGAACCTGACTAGGTTAGGTCCAACCTCGATTTTTCCCCCCTCATTCAAATTTCCAAAATCCTAGATTTCAGGGCATCGGGCTTTCGGGATATTTATTTTCCCACCTCTGGGTTAACCATTTCGGGTTTCAGGATGGTAAATCCTTTAATTTCATTTAATCTAGGTATATTTTCTAAAGGTTAGGACCTAATTGGGATTTAATTCTCCAAGGTGGCCCCTCTAGAGGATTGTGCCCTAGTTCACTATAAAAGGAAGCCTTCCTCTCTCATTTTCACATCAAGTTTTGGCAATCAAGCTCTCAAGCTCAAGAAATTCTTCAAGCACTCAAGTGTTCAAGCATTCATCCATCAAGGAGATCCATTGTTAGCTATTGAAGGATTTAATCTCTTTGGAGCCCCTTTGATGATCCATCCTTCTACATTCATTCAAGCCCTCTCATATGCAAAGATAAAGTCAAGATTGGTGTTGAAGATCAAATGCCATTGATTGGAGACATCCTACATCCATTGAAGCATTCCTACTTGTGGATTTGAGGATTCGAATCCTCTACAAGGACTTCAACATAAGTGAAGTGATTTGTTTCAATTACTTTGTTTATGCATAATATATTTCAATTCAATTTCAAGGTTAATTCCTAAATTGGGGTTTGACCAAGGCAAACCCCCCATACAACAAAATCCCCCCATTTTCTTACAAGTACAGGTGTGGTATTTTTGATCTGAGAGTTTATTTGGATACCCTTTTTGGAAAACTTCTGAGATATGCGAACAAAATTTGAATTGGAATTCAAATAAAGAATGTAGTATTTGACCTTTTATGAGGGTCAAACCCAACCTAAGCTCATCTTGGAGAAAGATTTCTAGGTTTTCTCTGTCTCGGCATTTCCAGTCTAGAACAGATTGTAGAATTGCCTAAAAGTACACATAGACATTAGAATTTGACATTTTCCAAATCTGCCCTAGTTTGAGGTTAGTATTTGTATTTCAATTATTTCATATTCCAAACATAATTTTCATTCATAGGGAAATATTGGATTTACTCTCTCTCTCTTCCATATTCTCCATAAATTGATTCAATTGTGTATTAACCTCTTGGTTGATCAAATTCAATCTCTTCTTTGGGAATTTGAGTTTAGGAATAGATCTCATATTTCCCCCCTTCCCTTTACATTTGAATAGAGTTAAATCCATTTTAACCCTATTCATTTTGGTGAACTTGACTAGCTTACTCTCTTTCTTTTTTGGTGTTAGATTCCTCTCTATTCTTATTGTGGAATTGCATGCCTTATTTTGCTTTCCTTTTATCTTGTTAGTATTGGATTTTTCCTTTGTGTTAGATCTTGCATTCTAATTAGACTTCATATTCACGCTTTATGTGTTCTTAGTTTAGTTCATTTGCATTACATTAGTTTATGAGCTTTACTACCACTACTCCTACTTATAATATTCCAATTAGAAGAAGTCATAGACTCATGGGCGCCTTTGATCCTGGATCTTCCTCTCCTTTCCTTAGGATCCTAGATGATACCTTGAATCTTCATGATTCCAATCCTACTATGGAGAAAAACTCTTCTCACTCATCTCATGATGAGGATGACGCTTTAAGAGTTCCTCCTGAGCAAGTCCAAAAAATTTCCACTAAACCTGATAAAATGGGTAATTGGCTTCTTCAAGAGAACCATAATCAAGATTCCATTCAAGCTATAGAGGCTCTTAAGAAAGTTCTCTATGATAGTGATCAAGGTGTTAACCTCTTGCATGGTATTACTCACCTTGTGCATTCAAATGTTAAACCTTTAGTTCAAGAAGCTCAAGATTTAGGGTTGATTCCTCCTATCACTAGTGTTGAACCTCCTTCTAAACCTTTACCTAGTATTCCTATCTATACTCCTCCTTTGGTGACTATGATGGTTCCCTTTATTCCTATGAGTGTTCCTCCTGTGTCGCTTCCTACATCACAACCTTCATATCATAATTTTCCTTTTACTTATTCCAATCCACTTCCAACTGTAGCCCCTAGTGTTCCTCCAGTTGTGTCTTCTATTCCTGCAGCTTCTTACACTTTACCTAGTGTGTCTAATATTGCTACTCCTCCTATTTCCTCTAATGATTCAACAATCATTGGTTTGGCTCAGACTGTGTCATCCTTACAACAACAACTTACTTCTTTAACTCAAAACAAGTTTAGTATGCCTACATGTGCCATGAGAAGTCCCTTGTCCTGAGACATCATTCGTACTCCTATTCCTCAGCAAGGCGAGATGCCTCATCTTGAGAATTATAATGGAAAAGGAGATCCTATTCACCATGTTAAAACATTCCAAATCCTTTGTAGTGATTATGCTCATGACCATAGGATTTTAGCCAAACTATTTGCTAGAACCTTCTGTGACAAAGCCTTGCAATGGTATTGTTCTTTGCCTCCTTATTCTATCGATTCCTTTCCTCAACTTGCTAATGCTTTTATTCAATAATTTCAAAATAATATTGGCCCACAAGTGTCTTTGACTGATTTGATGCATTGTAAACAAAGTGCTAAAGAAAAATTGACTGAATTTATTGGTAGATTTAAGCATTTGTATGCTCAGATTTCCTATCATGTTCCTGATATTGATATTCAACGTATGTTTATTTCAAATTTGCAAAAGGATATTAGAGATAAGAAACTGCTTATTGAATTTACCTCTTTTCAACAACTTTGTGCAATGCTTCATCATTATCAATTATAAGTGAGTCAATTTGAGAGCAACACTCCAATGGCTCCTATTCCAGTTGATAAGAGTGTTGCTGCTCCTAATCCAAACAAGTTTCAAAAATTCAACAACTATGTCAAGATAAAAAAACAAGCGAATGCAGTTGCTGATCAAGTTGTTGTTGCATCTCACAATGCCACTTCTTCATCCATTTCTTTTTGATTAAATCGTGCATTTACTCTGCTTTTTGAATCTTTACATGCTATTATAAATAGGTTGTTAGCTGCTAATATGATTACCTTACCTCCTATTCGACCTCTTTTATGTACTATGATTGCATCTAAATCTTTTGATCAAAATGACTTTTGTCAATATCATCATTAGAATGGTCATGATACTGAGAAATGTTATTCTTTAAAACATAAGGTTCAAGATCTAATTGATTCTAAGGCTTTATTTGTTGATAATTTGGATAGTACTGGGAATAAATCTGTCTCTCCTCCTAATCAGAACCTTAAAATATATATGAACACTTTACCTACGCATGATACTAATACTATTTCTCAACCATCTACTATGGACATTGTGTATCATTCAAATATGGATGATCTCAATCATGTTGTTAATCAAGTGAAGCATGTTGATCAATCTGTATCTCCACCTCAACCTAAACTTCAACCTCAACCTCAGATTCAACCTCAAGTTCCATCTCAACCTCGACCAAAACCTAAACCTAAAATGAAAACTCAACCTAAACCTCGACAACAATTTAAGCATAAGAGACCTCGGGAACTCTTGATTACCTTTGATGACTCTGAGACTATTAAAGCTCCCGATGGTCCCCTTTACATTGCTACTAGGATTGCTCAAAAAACTACTCATGGTTGTCTTATTGATCCTACATCCTTAGTTAATGTTATCACTTTTATGAAAAGCTTACAACATGACTTTTATGATACATTGGATGTGTGGATTCAAACTTGCAATGGTTTTCTTTATCCATCCGTTGGTTCTATTACTTTACCAATTGAACTTTGTGGAAAAGTTGCGAACACTACGTTTGTTGTTGTTCCTACTTCTGATCAATTTCAAGTTAAGCTAGGTTTTCCTTGGTTAATTTCCATGCATTTTGTTGCTTCACCTATCCATAAGTGTCTTAAGTTCATTCATTATGAAGAAGTGAAGATGATTAATCATAGTCTATATCAACCTTCCAAGCCTAGAGATTGTGCTGCTCTTGATTTCTTTTGGCCTTCATTACCTAATTCATGTCCTCCTCGACCTGATAATCTTTTTCAATCATATAAAGCTTATAAACATCATAAAATTCTTGAATTAAGTTCACCTCCTAGGGATCTTAATCATGGTCTTTTACCTACACCCTCGATACCTCCTTTAACTATGACTTCTAGCTCTATTAATCAAGTTCCTTCTACCGAACCTATCAAAGATCCTGTGATTGTTTGTCCTATGGTTAATAATCCTATTGATCTTCCTAAAGAACCTATGAAGGATCCTATTATTGTTCCTCCTAGTTCTCAACCTATTTTAAGTAAATCAAAACGTAATCGATCTACTAATGAACATTGTAAAAAGTGTCGTGCTCATGCTAAAGCTCAAAGATCTTTACTTTTTGTGGATAAACCTATGCATAATGTGGTAGAACATATTGTTACTAATAATGATGTTCACATGCATGATTATGATGATTCTATTTGTATCTTAGATCCTATTTTGATTAATTTGGATGAAGAAGATACTCTTGATGATATTGATGATGTTAATGGTGAATATAAGACTATTGACATTGACATTGATTTACCTAATATTCTTTCATCACAATTGACTCTTACACCTAGTGTTGAACATAGTGATTCTCAAGAGGATCCTTATTTGGAACTAGCTATCATTCCTACTATGTTGGATATAGTCCCTCTTGTGAGTTACCCACCTTCCCTAAATGATATACAATGAGATGGGGAAAGTAGGCAGCATGTTTGATCGCTTTGTCCTTCATGGTAGCTTTGTTGTGTGTTTGCCTGCTGTACTGTGCTTCTCTTGTAATGTGTTTGCTAAATGTTGTTAGATTCTTTTATATGATCCTTGTTACTTAGTTGGTACAAGGTGATAAAGGAATTGAAACTATTGTTCAAATTCTTCTATATGTATCTCTATTCTTCTATGCGTTGTTCAATGTTATGTCATATCTGTGCTATTGTTCGTAAATGTTTCCTTGTTTAATCTGCTTGGATTTGAGATATGGTAGCACTAATTCTTTTTGGTCTCCATGTCATGGTCTAAAAAGATTATCCTTTGTATATCTTATGTGATCTTTCCTCCTTTGTGATTGTAGTTCTACTTTCTTTGGGGAATGATGTCAATTCATTTGCAATAATATCATATGTATATTATCTTATGATCATACTGACCCCATGGTAGATAGATCCCTTCTGTGTTCTATGTATCTTTCTATGATATTTCCCTTGATTTGTCTTCATCTGGGGGCATCTCAACATGGAAACGTAATCAGTGGAGTTGTTTATGTTTCCATTAAAGCCATTTCTCCTGTTAAAGTGTCAGCAATGACTTTAATGTGGGGGCATACGCTCTTCTCACCTGTTGCACACACGCACTTTCCAATACACACATATTTTTCAAGATACTTTTTTTTTCCCTTTTTGGATTAGTAATTAATCCTTAAAGCATGGGTTTATATTTTAGGATCTCTTGATCCCTCTAGTTTCAAATATACATATATTTTGATCCCTTAAGGTCAGAAGTGTCCTTAAGACTGGATCTCTTTTGTTTTTTAGTTTTATTCTTATGGAATAGAATATTCCTAAGGATGAATCCTTGATGGGTTGACTAGTGAGTAGCCACATTCACTAGGCGGTTCAATTCCTTCTTTCTAGTTGTGCCATTTTTTTGTGTGGTTCACAATGGGACATAAGTTCTCATTGGGTGAGGTAATCACACCTTCTTTATCTCTCTAGAGATGTCTCTCTTATTATGATCTAGGAGTCGATGAAGACTTGAGTCCCTGGGGGCTTAAGGTTTCTCTTTGTCCCTTGGATTACAATAATATTATCTTTTCATTCTGATCTCCTTTACCAAGAGTTTGCATCGAATCCATACTCTTGCTAAAGTGGGGGCTTAATGTATCATCTTAAAATGGAAGCACTTCCATGATAAGAGTGTTTAGCCCTCTGAGTAAGTGGTTTGGGGTCATGTTGAGCACCTTGATTGGGTCTTTGCATGTATTTGACATTTTCCCCACTTTCCACTTCTTCCTTGCACTTGATATCTTCGTTCTAGGTGAAATTAGGGTTAGGATCCTGAGGATTCTCCTTAATTTCCCTCTTCCATGGCTCTATTTTCTAGGTAGGATTTAGAAATAATTCATCCTGGCTTTCATCATAGTCATCATAGGATTTTATGTCTATCCCTGACATTTTGTCCTGTCCTGATATCATTTCTAGGTTTATGGGCATCCCCGGGACCTCCTGACCTGGCTCTAACTGAATCTGGGCCCAGGGTCAAATTCAAGGTTGATCTTGACTAGGTCAGGATCTAGCTCAAACCTAAATAGGTTAGGATTGAGGTCGAACCTAACTAGGTTAGGTCCAACCTCAATTTTTTCCCCCTCATTCAAATTTCCAGAATCCTAGATTTTTGGGAATTGAGCTTTCAGGATATTTATTTTCTCACCTCCGGGTTAACCATTTCGGGTTTCAAGATGGTAAATCCTTTAATTTCATTTAATCTAGGTATATTTTCTAAAGGTTAGGACCTAATTGGAATTTAATTCTCTAAGGTGGACCCTCTAGAGGATTGTGCCCTAGTTCACTATAAAAGGAAGCCTTCCTCTCTCATTTTCACATCAAGTTTTGGCAATCAAGCTCTCAAGTCCAAGCAAGTCTTCAAGCATTCATCCATCAAGGAGATCCATTATTAGCTATTGAAGGATTCAATCTCTTTGGAGCCCCTTTGATGATCCATCCTTCTACATTCATTCAAGCCCTCTCATATGCAAAGATCAACTCAAGATTGGTGTTGAAGATCAAATGTCATTGATTGGAGACATCCTACATCCATTGAAGCATTCCTACTTGTGGATTTGAGGATTCGAATCCTCTACAAGGACTTCAACATAAGTGAGGTGATTTGTTTCAATTACTTTGTTTATGCATAATATATTTCAATTCAATTTCAAGGTTAATCCCTAAATTGGGGTTTGACCAAGGAAAATCCCCCATACAACAAAATCCCCCCATTTTTTTGTAGGTACAAGTGCAGTATTTCAGATCTAAGAGAGAATTTGGATACCCTTTTTGGAAAACTTCCAAGATCTATGAACAAAATTCGAATCGGACTTCAAATAAAGAATGTAGTATTTGACCTTTTATGAGGGTCAAACCTGACCTGAGCTCATCTTGGAGAAATATTTCTAGGTTTTCTCTGTCTCAGCATTTCCAGTCTGGAAGAGGTTGCAGAATTGCCCGAAAGTACACATAGACATTAGAATTTGACATTTTCTAGATCTGCCCTAGTTTGAGGTTAGTATTTGTATTTCAATTATTTCATATTCCAAACATAATTTTCATTCATAGGGAAATATTGGATTTACTCTCTCTCTTTCTTCCATATTCTCCATAAATTGATTCAATTGTGTATTAACCTCTTGGTTGATCAAATTGGATCTCTTCTTTGGGAATTTGGTTTTGGGAATAGATCTCATATTTCCCCCGTTCCCTTTACATTTGAATAGAGTTGAATCCATATTAACCCTATTCATTTTGGTGAACTCGACTAGCTTACTCTCTTTCTTTTTTGGAGTTAGATTCCTCTCTATTCTTATTGTGGAATTGCATGCCTTATTATGCTTTCCTTTTATCTTGTTAGTATTGGATTTTTCCTTTGTGTTAGATCTTGCATGCTAATTAGAATTCATAGTCATGCTTTATGTGTTCTTAGTTTAGTTCATTTGCATTACATTGGTTTATGAGCTTTACTACCACTACTACTTATAATATTCCAGTTAGAAGAAGTCGTAGACTCATGGGTGCCTTTGATCCTGAATCTTCCTCTCCTTTCCTCAGGATCCCGGATGATACCTTGATTCTTCATGATTCCAATCCTACTATGGATCAAAACTCTTCTCACTCATCTCATGATGAGGATGACGCTTTAAGAGTTCCTCCTGAGCAAGTCCAAAAACTTTCCACTGAACCTAATAAAATGGGTAATTGGCTTCTTCAAGAGAACCATAATCAAGATTCCATTCAAGCTATAAAGGCTCTTAAGAAAGTTCTCCGTGATAGTGATCAAGGTGTTAACCTCTTGCATGGTATTACTCACCTTGTGCATTCAAATGTTAAACCTTTAGTTCAAGAAGCTCAAGATTTAGGGTTGATTCCTCCTATCACTAGTGTTGAACGTCCTTCTAATCCTTTACCTAGTATTCCTATCTATACTCCTCCTTTGGTGACTATGACGGTTCCCTCTATTCCTATGAGTGTTCCTCCTGTGTCCCTTCCTACATCACAACCTTCATATCATAATGTTCCTTTTACTTATTCCAATCTGCTTCCAACTATAGCTCCTAGTGTTCCTTCAGTTGTGTCTTCTATTCCTATAGCTTCTTACACTTTACCTAGTGTGTCTAATGTTGCTACTCCTCCTATTTCCTCTAATGATTCAACAATCATTAGTTTGGCTCAGACTGTGTCATCCTTACAACAACAACTTGCTTCTTTAACTCAAAACAAGTTTAGTATTCCTACATGTGACATGGGAAGTCCATTGTCCTAAGACATCATTCATACTCCTGTTCCTCAGCAAGGTGAGATGCCTCATCTTGAGATTTATAATGGAAAAGGAGATCTTGTTCACCATGTTAAAACATTCCAAATCCTTTGTAGTGATTATGCTCATGACCATAGGATTTTAGCCAAATTGTTTGCTAGAACCTTTTGTGACAAAGCCTTGCAATGGCATTGTTCTTTGCCTCCTTATTCTATTGATTCCTTTCCTCAACTTGCTAATGCCTTTATTCAACAATTTCAAAATAATATTGGCCCGCAAGTGTCTTTGACTGATTTGATGCATTGTAAACAAAGTGCTAAAGAAAAATTGACTGAATTTATTAGTACATTTAAGCTTTTGTATGCTCAGATTTCCTATCATGTTCTTGATATTGATATTCAACATATGTTTATTTCAAATTTGCAAAAGGATATTAGAGATAAGATTCTTCTTACTGAATTTACCTCTTTTCAACAACTTTGTGCAGTGCTTCATCATTATCAATTACAAGTGAGTCAATTTGAGAGTAACACTCCAATGGCTCCTATTCCAGTTGATAAGAGTGATCCTGCTCCTAATCCAAACAAGTTTCAAAAATTCAACAACTATGTTAAGATAAACAAGTTCAAGCGAATGTAGTTGCTGATCAAGTTGTTGTTGCATCTCACAATGCCACTTCTACATCCACTACTTTTCTATTAAATCATGGGTTTACTCCTCTTTCTGAATCTTTACATGCTATTATGAATAGGTTGTTAGCTACTAATATGATTACCTTACCTCCTATTCGACCTCTTTTACCTACTATGATTGCATCTAAATATTTTGATCAAAATGCTTTTTGTCAATATCATCGTCAGAATGGTCATGATACTGAGAAATGTTATTCTTTAAAACATAAGGTTCAAGATCTAATTGATTCTAAGGCTTTATTTGTTGATAATCTGGATAATACTGGGAATAAATTTGTCTCTCCTCCTAATCAGAACCTTCAAATCTATATGAACCCTTTACCTACACATGATACTAATACTATTTCTCAACCATCTGCTATGGACATTGTGTATCATTCAAATATGGATGATCTCAATCATGTTGTTAATCAAGTGGAGCATGTTGATCAATCTGTATCTCCACCTCAACCTCAACTTCAACCTCAACCTAAACTTCAATCTCAACCTTAGATTCAACCTCAAGTTCCATCTCAACCTCGACCAAAACCTAAACCTAAAATGAAAACTCAACCTAAACCTCGACAACAATTTAAGCATAAGAGACCTTAGGAACTCTTGATTACCTTTGATGACTCTGAGACTATTAAAGCTCATGATGGTCCCCTTTATATTGCTACTAGGATTGCTCAGAAACCTACTTTGGGTTGTCTTGTTGATCCTACATCCTTAGTTAATGTTATCACTTTTACGAAAAGCTGACAACGTGACTTTTATGATACATCAGATGTGTGGATTCAAACTTGCAATGGTTTTCTTTATCCATCCTTTGGTTCTATTACTTTACTGGTTGAACTTTGTGGAAAAGTTGCGAACACTACCTTTGTTGCCTACTTCTGATCAATTTCAAGTTAACCTAGGTTTGCCTTGGTTAACTACCATGCATGTTGTTGCTTCACCTATCCATAATTGTCTTAAGTTCATTCATGATGACGAAGTTAAGATGATTAATCATAGTCTATATCAACCTTCTAGGCCTAGAGATTGTGCTGCTCTTGATTTCTTTTGGCCTTCATTACCTAATTCATGTCCTCCTCGACCTGATAATTTTTTTCGATCATATCAATCTTATAAACATCATAAAATTCTTGAATTAAGTTCACCTCCTAGGGATATTAATCATGGTCTTTTACCTACACCCTCAATACCTCCTTTAACTCTGACTTCTAGCTTTGTTAATCAAGTTCCTTTTACCAAACATATCAAAGATCCTGTGATTGTTTCTCCTATGGTTAATAATCCTATTGATCGTCCTAAAGAACCTATGAAGGACCCTATGATTGTTCCTCCTAGTTCTCAACCTATTTCTGTGTACTCTAAATAGTGCACTTCTCTAAGTCATTACTGTACACACTAAAATGGTGCACTTCTATGAACCATTACATGCAAGGTTGCTCAATAATGAGGCCTCACAAAGCGGCTCATAGCTCTCTATGCATGGAGTTGCAAGATTGAAAATTGCTCTCAGCTAGAGCTATGAACTCATGACCTTGCTAGTCAACCACACAATGAGAGATTCAAATGAAGACAAGGGCAACAATGCCAATATCTCCAAGAATCAAATATGAAATGCAATGCAAGCTATATTAAAAGGAATATGCAATTAGAAATGGAAATGCAATCTACTCTATGAAATGAAAGTACAAACTATGCTATGAAAGGAAAGAACAAGTATTACCAAGCCTTCCTATTTAAGCTATGTGAGTTACTCTATTGCATAAAAGGAAACTAAGCTAATATGCCATGATCATGCAAACTAAGCAAATGAAATATAAAAATAAATGATGTAATGAAATGAAGCAAGTCTTCAATATCTTCAAAAGCTCCAAATGCACCTAAAACCTGCAGCATAACATTAGCATAAAAACATGGTATGCAAATGGAGGAGGGAGCTTTCCTTTTATAAGAAATGCAAAGGAATGGACCATTGAGATTAAGAGGCAAAAGGTCTTAATCGGCGGTGGAGGTTGAAAGAGGAGCAATCCATGTGTACAAGTATCCTCCAATGAGAGTGAAGTGTTGACTTTTGAGCCTCATGTGAGATAAAAAGAACTTTTTTTTCTTTTGTAAAATAGGAATAATGCTTTATTTGTGCAACTTAGGACAAGAGGAAAGGTGGGGCTTTTTATTTAATTAAAAGGGGAGGAAATATTCCTTTTAAATAAATAAAGACTTAGGATAAAATGGTTAGCCCATAGGATAAAAATCTAATATATGATCGAAATTAAGACTTGATCAAGAGATTGATATTGTTGAAAATATTGATTATTGATAAAATTGATTCAGGATAGATAAATCAAATAAATGGGGCCCAAAGTTTAGACGACCATTTTTGGGTGCATACATTTGCCCCTCTTTGACTAATGTGTGATTGATTTGGGAATAGATGTAGTCAAAGAATGAAGTTGAAATGTGAGATCGATCTGGGATCACAAAACAACTCAGATGTGAGGTCGATTCGGGATCACACCCAGACAAAGCATAAACAAAGGTCTTTGAACATGAGGTCAATTCGGGATCACATTCAAAGTAAGAGATAAGAATCTCAAATTTGAGGAAAAGCTCACAAAAGATGTCTGAATCAAGAGAATCAAGGAATCAGGGATGAGAATCCATAAATACTACCCCCTCAGAATCAAAATCAAAATCAGGTAGAGGAGAGACAACAAATCGATAAAGATTTGATCAAATCAAAATGAAATCACAATCGAAAGTAAATGATAACAGGATAACCATTAGGCAATGAAACATGCCCCAGTGAGGAAGTAGAAGAATAGAAATAGAAGACTAGAAATAGCGTGAATGAAAGACTAGAAAATTTGAGAGACGTGGAAGGAAGAAAGTCCACCGAAAATCAAATTATGCCTCAAAAGGTCCATCAACTGCGCAGAAGAAGGGAAGATTTTGAAACACAATTTTGACTATCGAGATGACCTTGGATTTCGATTTTAAGTCTGAAAATGGATCCAGGACGTCGAAATTAGCTAGGGGTGCAATTTTTGTGCAATTCTGAAGTGTTTTGAAAATTAGGTCAAAAAGTCAAAATGCTATAAAAGGGGTCAAAATGTCATTTTCAAAATCATGTCTTATAGTGATTTGAGAACCTTGAGAGCTTTAGAGAGAGAAAATGGCCCAGCAAGCAGGAGTTCCCATCCACAGGCATCGATTCAAGCGCACCCAGTTGCACAACCGGCCACCACACTATCCTGCCCCGGTATGTTTTCAAAAAATTTAAGCTTTTTGAGTCATTTTTCGCATTTAATACCTTTTTAGCACATTTTTCAAATTTTTAAAATTTCAAATTTTTTGAGTTGAGTGAACTATCACGTGATACTTTAGAAGTATCACGCTCTTTGGGGAGAAGTGTCACGTGATACTTCGCGGGTCCCCCAAAGTATCGCGTGACCATAGGCACCAGTATCGCACGATACTAGGTGAAATATCACACGATACCGGGTGAAGTATTGTGCGGCCTAAGGTATATCACCCCGCTATAGGGAGAAGTATCGCGTGATACTTCTCCAAGAAACAATATCACCCAAGTTAGAAATTTGATTTTTGACGCATTTTTGAGCAAAAATGACATGGGTCCAAGCAATGTTATGTTTTAGAGATGTGTTATACTAATTTTTAGACATCCATCATGATATGTGCTAACAACGAACTTGGTTTTTTGGCTTGCAGGAGGTCTTTCCAGCGCTGATCATCAGAGCGCTGAAGGTGACTGGGTTGTGGTGTGTCCAAGATCTGGATGATCCAGGCAGGGCCGATATCAGGACCATGAGATTTCGGTATTTATTGAGATATCCTTACATCAGAGCTGACCATGGATTGTTGACTGCTCTTGCTGAGAGATGGCATAGTGAGCACAACACCTCCCACCTACCTACCGAAGAGGCATCCATTACTCTAGAGGATGTCTACAGGATCTTACGAGTGCCATGCCATGGCGAGCCTGTGAGTATAATCATGTTTTGAGATATAATCATAAATGTAATGTTTCCATATGATGAAAACTGACATGATTTGTTTGTTGGCACAGGTGTACTATGATCAGGATGCCACTGAGGGGTGCCAACTAATTCAGGAGATGTTCCATGATGTTACGATTCTAGATAGGCATGTCAGCTGGGAGAGGTTGATAGATGACTTTGGCAGAGATTATCCAGTGTCATGCATAGTGACGTCTATCATTTCATAGATCCTGATGACTGACCGCAGTCAGAAGAGTTTCCCGCTTGGATGGGCTAGATTACTGGTGGATTTGGTAGGCAGGCCTCGTCAGATGGCATGGGGTCCTGCCATATTGGTAGAGATGTATCATGAGCTACATGAGATTGTATACAGGGATGGTCAGACTTGGGCTTGCGGTGCCATCCTGGCACAGGTGTGGGCTTGGGAGCACATTGCTGTGGTGCATCCCAGAGTTTAGCCGAGGGAAAGGAGGTACCCCTTTATATACAGGTACCTAGGATTCATATCACATGCACATACTGGGGATGTGACATATTATAGGAGGATCCTAGATGAGATAGCCTCTTTCACATGGAGGCCATATAGGGAGGTGGAGGTCTGGGGAGATGCAGCCGATGAGCTAAGCTATATGATGTGCACTCAGCCACTAGTAGGTCGATATGCTGAGATAGTGGAGAGATTTTGTATCACTCAGGTGTGGCAGTAGTTTGGGAGGCAGTAGTGAGTCTCAAAAGAGACTACTACATATGCCAGGGCTAGGGATGAGGAGGGGCATAGGTGGGTACCCATGTTAGACTATCAGCAGGCTGTCGCAAAGATAGCGAGTATCAGGAGGAGCCCTAGGAGTATTTCCCAGATGTGGCAGATGTGGGAGCTGATGCAGCATATAGGGTAGAGTGGCAGAGGGTGACATTCCCTCGGTTTATGATACCAGATGCATAGGTACCAGCACAGGGAGGAGATGGAGGAGATGATAGGGGGGACGGGGGAGACGGAGGGGATAGAGGGGATGGAGGAGACGGCAAGAGGGGGAGAGGGAGGAGGATGGAGAGAGGAGAGGGATCCAGATCAGGTGGCCATAAATGGTCACGGGGATAGAGATCGGTGACGCCTGAGGATGAGGCGAGACCAGCTAGCCAGCAGGTAGAGGCACAGCAGGACCAGCCTGCGGGAGGGGAGGATCTGAGAGCCCAGATACATGCTCTGGAGGTAGAGATTCAGCAACTCTAGATTACTATAGCAGTGAGAGACCAGCAGTTACTAGATCTGAGAGCGGAGCGAGATCAGCAGATAGCCGATCTTAGGGCAGAGATAGCACACCGTGAGGCGATGGCATAGGCAGATGCACTAGAGCTCTGATGGGAGTCAGCGAGAGCAGCATATTATCATGGACTCTACCTTCAGGCTATTCCAGAGGGTGAGAGAGCACCATCATATTCTCAGAGGGTAGGGGTATCAAATGCGGTACTTGATAGGAGAGTCATGCCTCCTCCACCACCACGAGCTCCTCACGAGGGTGGTAGCAAGTCCTAGGGTTAGGTCTTAGGTTGATAGATGTTTAGACATATCTTGAGACATTGATCTAGATTATGGGATCCCATATTGTATATTGTATGATGACATTGATGTATATATGAGATTACTAGATGTTTGATTGTATCATGTGTTTATGTCTCTCTTGTGATGGATGTATCAGTTTATGTATATTGTCTTATCATTTTGCTTAAAAATGCTTATATACATGCTTATGTATGTTCTCTCTCATAGATGTATGTTTAATTCTCATGTGTATGATATAGACTCATGTTTCTGAAAATGACAGTTGTGATATAGATATGATGATATGATTAACCCTGTGTGATGAACAGGAACAGGTTCGAGATGAAAAAGACAAGGAGTGAAAGACGTGATCAAGAAGAAAGAAAGGTGAGCGTAGTCGACTGATAGGTCCACGTAAGATGAAAAGGAAAGCTCTCTCCATATGCAAGAAATGCAAAACTAGACTATCATGACCCTAAAAATGCAAGCTACTATGAAAGTGGTTGACTTGCAAGGTCACAACGCTTATAGACATCTAATTATCATCATCGAGCATTATAAGATCATACAATGCACACTAGCATAACTATGTGGATATGAATATGATCTTTATCAAATAAAAATGTGGGAATCTCACCTAGGCATCAAAGACATGTAGGTCAAGATGACTAATGCAGTGAGATTACCTAAGTTTCATATGGTGAGATTATGCTTGTATCAAGACACATGAAAATTCGGATAGCTAAAAGCATGCACTCGCATAAAATAGTCAAGGATAATACCTTGTCCATCCCTAGTGCCAAGTAGGACCAGCATAAATGCTCATGACAGTTAGGATCAACAAAATATATCCACAAGCAGATAAAGAAATAAAACATGTTCTCATGCCCTCAGTCTTCTAGCTATGCATCATCGAAAACTTCACAAGGAGAGACCACTCATCAAAGAAATCCTCATAGACAGCACACAAAGAAAATAAAGTCAACATATCTCAATGAGTTGATTGTTTAAGTGTGTGTATGTTGGTCATAGAGTCAAACTATGAGTATCACATTTGCAAATGAGCAATGTCGCATCATACTAGACTGTTGGGTAAGACATCTGATAAGTGTTAAGAAAAACTCGACGCAAGGGTAGTGTTGAAAAACACTGTTTGGGGTGGTGTTGAAAAACACCTATTGGGGGTGGTGTCGAAAAACACCTATTTGTGAAATGCCCAAAGAGACAAATGCACCTAAAGGACCAATGCTAACAGTTATGCCCCCTAGACAAAGATAAAGACCAATTCCAGACCAAGTCAAATAAGGTCAAGGCATGATGGAAAGTGGCTAAGTGTCAAGGACGCATGCTAACAAATAGGAGTGCAAAGGCCTCAAGTAGTGCCTGTTTCTAGGTTTTCACCACTTGGAATCATTTTTCATTTTTTGATTTTTTTCTTTTTTTGTATTTTTGCTACCAAGGCGCCTGTTTCCAAGTTTTCACCAAGGCACTTTTTCTATTTTTTAAATTTTTGCAATTTTTTTTTTTTTTTTGTATTTTTTTAGGACTTTTTATGTTTTTTAAGATTTTTTTAGCATCATATATCAATTTTTTTGGTATTTTTTTTTATAGGATCAATAAATATGTACAAAGGATGCCCCCAGATAGAAACGGGCATCAAGGATAGAACTTCTTGAGGTGCACAATGTTGATGGGATCAGGGAGCTATTCTCCATTAGGATCTGATAGTAAATACACACCGGTACCGAAAATAGCTATGATGACATATGGTCCAAGCCAGTTAGGTTCAAACTTGCCCTTTTGTTCTTTGTTCTGTTGGTTCTTAGGGTTCTCTTGCAAAATAAGATCACCTATTTGAAATTCTCTAGGGCGAACCTTCTTGTTGAATGTCTTGGACATACACTTCTGATACACTCTCATATGATCAAAGGAAGCCTTACACTTCTCATCTAGAAGTTCTAGTTCCTGTAACCTCATGACGCGGTAATCCTCATCTGTAATCAAACCTTTGAGTGAGACTCTAAGTGATGGTATCTCGACTTCTAAAGGCAATACCACTTTAGCGCCATAGGTAAGAGAAAAAGGAGTGGCTCTTGTAGGTGTGCAAATGCTTATTCTGTAAGCCCACAGTGCTGGATTGATTTGCAAGTGCCAATCCCTACCATTCTTGTGCACTATCCTATGAAGAATTTTAAGAATGGTTTTATTAGAGGCTTCTGCCTGTCTGTTTCCCTGTGGAAAATAGATGGAGGACCAATGTTGCTTGATTTTAAAATTTTTGCATAAATGCTTTAGGTCCTTATTCTTGAATTGACCTCCGTTATCAGTGATAATCTCAGAAGGCACTCCAAATCGGCAAATAATATGATTCAAGATGAACAAAGAGATAGCCTTCTCTGAAGCAATAGAAAGTGGCACAGCTTCCACCCATTTTGTGAAGTAGTCAGTGGTAGTAATAATGAACTTATGTCCACCTGATGAGTTGGGATGAATCTACCCAACCAGATCAAAGGCCTAGCACTGAAATGGCCAATGAGAAACAGAAGGGATCAACTCCCTACCTGGAGCATGAATCAGGTTTCCATGTTTCTAACATTTTTCACATGACTTAGCAAAGGCTACTGCGTCTATTTGCATTGTGGGCCAATAATATCCCGCCCTAAGCAACCTTCGGGCCATGGCAAGACCATTAGAATGTCCACCACAAATGCCCTCATGGATGTCAACTAACGCTTGGTTGGATTCCTCCTTTTCCAAGCACCTAAGGAGCGTCCCATCTAAACCCCTCCTATATAAATCACCAGAGATAAGGGTGTGGTGAGAGGCATTACGGATGAGGTTTCAGCATTCAAAATGGTTGAATGTGTCGAGGATGATGCCATCACGAAGATATGAATAGATAGCACCATATCGGGAAGACTCGTGTGTGACAATGGTACAAATGACATGGCTTTCAGATGAGTCAAAGATGGGATGGTGTAGCTCTTCCACTAGGAATTCAAATCTTGATTCATGTGTCTCCAACTGAAGAAGTGAAGCTAATGTGGCCATGGCATCTGCAGCTTTGTTCTCTGTCCTAGGGATCTGTTGAAATGTCACAAAGGTAAAGTAACATTTTAATGAGTCAATCATCTTTTTGTAGGGTATCAATTTATCATCCTTGGTTTGATACTCCTCATTGACTTGGTTGATGATTAACTAGGAATCCCCAAAGACATGTAACTCTATGATGTTCCATTCTATAGCCATTCTCAAGCCATTGGTTAAAGCTTCATATTCTGCAATATTATTCGTACATGGGAATAAAAGTTTGTAAGACTTTGGAATATTGTACCCATGTGGAGAAACAAATAATACTCTAGCACCTAATCCATTTTGCATGCGGGAACCATCAAAGAACATTGTCCAAGTGCAAGTAGTCGTATACAAGATGTGTTCATCTGGGAATTCCACTTGAACAGGCATACTATCCTGAATTGGGAAATCAGCTAATTGGTCAGCAATAGCTTGCCCTTTTATGGCCTTCCTTTCAACGTACTCTATGTCAAATTCAATTAAGACCATCATCCATTTAGCAAGTCTACCCATGAGGGCAGCCTTACTAAGCAAGTATTTAAGAGGATCAATTTTTGCAACCAAGTGTATGGTATGAGCAAGCATATAGTGTCGCAACTTTTGAGAAGCAAACACCACTGCAAGACAAGACTTCTCAATGTTATTGTAATTGATCTCATAGGAGACTAGAGTACGGCTGATATAGTATATGGCCTATTCTTTCCCAATATCATCTAATTGAGCTAACAATGCCCCCAAGGAAGACTCTGTTGCTGAAATGTATAGAATCAAAGGCTTCCCTAGAATAGGAGGCATCAAAACTGGAGGATTAGCCAAATACTATTTTATTTGATCAAGACTCTTTTGGCAATCCTCATTCCATACACAAGAAGCACCTTTATGCAGCGTCTTATTAAAGGGTTGTGCTCTATCTGCCAGCTATGAGATAAACCTCCTAATTGACTGGAGTCATCCTTGAAGACTTCTCATCTGACTAATGTTTCTCAGAGGTGGCATGTCTAAAATTGCTTGGACCTTTTCGAGGTCAACCTCTATACCTTTTGCTGATATTATAAATCCTAAAAGTTTGCCTGAGGTGACACCAAATGCGCACTTCTTTGGATTCAATCTGAGTTGAAACTGTTTCATGCGATCTAGAATTACTTCCAGATCAGCGAGGTGTGTGTCCCATTTTCTTGATTTTGCCAGGGTATCATCCACATAATCTTCCATGTTTTTGTGCATCATATCATGAAAGATAGTGGTCATAGCTTTTTGGTAGGTTGCTCCTGCACTCTTTAACCCAAATGGCATGACGTTCCAGCAATAGGTTCCCCATGCACATGTGAATGCTATTTTCTCTTGGTCTTTGGGAGCTATTTTAATTTGATTATATCTTGAGAAACCATCCATTAGAGAGTATATTTCATAGCCCGCTGTCATGTCCACTATCATGTCAATGTTTGGAAGTGGAAAGTCATCCTTTGGGCATGCTTTGTTTAAATCTCTAAAATCTGTGCACACACAAATAGACCCATCATGTTTGGAAACTGGTACTATGTTTGAGATCCATTCTGCATAATCGATGGCTCTGATGAATTCAGCTCTCAAAATTTTTTCTAATTCCGCTTTGACAAGGAGAGCTACATGTGGATGCATTTTTCTGAGTCTTTGTTTCACTGGTTTGACTCCTGGAGCTATGGATAAGTGATGCATTATAAGATTTGTGTCAAGCCCTGGCATGTCTGAATAGGTCCATGCAAAATTAATTTTCTTCTTTTGTAAGAATTGTATATATGCCTTGGTTTCTTCTTCTGATAAAGACTGAGCAAGATGAACTATTTGAAGAGTTTCTTCCTTGTTCAAATTGACTGGTTTTGTTGGCTCAATCAATACCAATGATCTATCCTGGAAATAACTCGGCAAGTTATTAAGTACCCCATCCTTAGGTGCCTCAAAGAGGTTTTCACCCTCAGATACATCATCTCTTTTTACTATTTTTGGTTCTGATACCACCACAAAGTGGTTTTCGCCATCAGACCTATTTTTCTTTCTTTCTTTCTCTTTTATTTTTAGACTGAGGTACTTAATATCAGGCTTCGTCATACTTGTTGTTGGTTCACTGGTGGAAGAAGCCATGGGTTCAAGAGCATTCAAATAGCAGGCAATTTTGTAATCATTCTAAAAAGTGAGAAATATAGGCTCTTGATGGCACTGAGACCAGTCAATTAGGTCATAGTGAACAAGGGGTAGGTCAATGACTGGTTCAATATTATTTATGTGAAAGGTGTTATCTCTGGTGATCCTACAATTGGGATTCATCAAGTCTTCTCCTAAGATACCCAAATTAGGACTCATCCTACCAAACGAAGCATTGTCCATTGAGGCAATCTGAGGAGTACAATCCTCTGGTCCTACACTAAGCTCGTTAGCCGCATCGGGTTGGGTACTATAAGCATGGATAACATCCATGTCCAAGTCAACTATTGCATCTGAAAGTGAGTCCCATTCATACTCATGGGAGTCTATGTCTAAATCATCATTTGGGCCTCGTGATGTAGAAGCCTCAAGGTTAGGAAGGGTTTCCCCTTCCCTAGTGCTAGCATTGGTAGTACCTGTCGCAGTTAGGATAGCAACACTTTCCATTATCGATCTAGCAATCATATAGTCACTATCCGTCGCAGCTGGGATAGTAGGACTGTCAAGTATCAAATCTTTTGAATCTCCCCAAAGAAGATTTGTTGAAGGCACCCAATCATTAGACACATCTTGTTGATTAGAAAGATCAAGTATATAGTCTGAATCACTGTCACTGTCCGTCGCAGCTGGGACAGGGACACCTTTCTTCTTCTTATTTTCAAAACCTAAGCCAACTGTGGACTTATTCTTTCATCCAAAAAAGGCATGGTCAAGAGGCTCAGCTTTAGCATCCAACCTATGGCTAAGGGGACCATATCCTGGATAACCCATATTCTTAACCAGCGTATACCCTCTCCCATAAGCTTTAGGTGAAGGAGCAAAGTTCTCGTTGTGTTTGTATTTTTCCTCATGATAGATCCAGTCCCTTATGGCAACTTCCTCTTTCTCTTCCTGAATAGGAACCAAAGACTCAACAAATTTTCCAAATAATGTCATTGCTAATGACGAAGGCTTTATATTTGGTGATGGTCTCCCATAAGACCTAGGAGAGATTGGCATTTTTGTAAAGGAATCAATTTTATAATCTCCCATCCCAAGATCTATGGTCTTAAACTTCTGCTTGCATTGTTCAAGTGAACTACTAGGACTGTCAGCTTCCCTATTCAAAGGTATATGTGATCCAACAGAAATGTTATTAGCTGACAAAGCACTATCTCCAAGTATGCAAATTTCTACACCATTATGGGGAAACTTAACACACTGGTGATACGTTGATGGGACTACTTGCATTTCGTGAATCCATGGCCTACCTAGCAAAATGTTGTAGGCTAAAGGTCCAACATCAACAATTTGAAATAAGATATCCTTTTCTACTGGACCAATGCGAATAGGCAAAACGGCCAATCCCTTAGAACTTCTTTCTACTTCATCATATGCCTTGATTGTGATCTTTTTCCTTGTGTCAATGACATTCTCAGAATATCCTAGAGCCTTCAACAAACTCATGGTACAAATATTGAGCCCCACACCCCCATCTATCAGTACACGACTAACATGGGTTTTATGAATCATGACTTCGATGTGTAAGGCCAAGTTATGTGGGTGACTGATGGATTTGTCATCTTCTTCTGAGAAGGTGAGGTAATGAGGGCTAGCCAAATGGTTGACCATATTCTGGAATTGATCAATATCTAAGTTGTTAGGGACACTGGCTGCTCACAAAGTGTCTTCAAGGACACGCTTATGCTTAAGGGACAATTCTAAAAGTTCAAAAATAGATATCTGCGTGGGTGTTCATTGTAATTGGTCAATAAGATTATAATTGGAATCAAGACCAATGACAGATTTAGGAGGAACGCCCTTGGACATGGGCTACTTATACTTGCTAGTGCTAGGACCTTTGATAATAATGGGAGCTTGGGCCTGACCCCTAGTGACAGCATTGAGGGACTGGGGCATTCTTCGTGAGTGAGGACCTCTTATCACCATAGCGGGTCTTTCATTAGTCATAGGAGTTGAGTCCACATCATATCCATAAGGATCTTTCCCTCTCATCATGTTGATGTTATCGTCAGCCACTTCAAGCATGTTAATCACATTTTTAGCATTTGTGTATGTATAGTTGATAGCAGCCTTACCATGCTTGTTGTTAGAATTTTCCCCTTTTTCATATTTGGGCAAGGGTTCCTTAAAAGCCTTATGATCCACATTAGTGGTTAAACCATCAACTTCTAATTGCCCACTTTTAATGAGGTCTTGGACAAGATGTTTAAGCCTAAAACAATTTTTGATATCATGTCCAATTCCATTATGGAAGACACAAAAGGCTTTCTCATCCCACCAATGAGGTTTAGGATCGGGTATGCGGTGCTTGGCAGGATCCTGAGGTTGTGCCAAATTATGAGCAATTAGTGTTTTGAAAATGTCGGCATAGGAGTCCCCAAGTTTGGTGAATTGTCTCTTTTCCTTCTTGGGTTTCCCTTGATACTTTGATTTATTCTCTTGTTGTCCCGAGGACGCTTGCAGCTTCATGGCTTGCACCGCATTGGAGAGATTAAGAACTCCTTCATTCTTAGGTTGTGGTGAGTCAACAACTTCATCATTGACCACTTGTTTATTCTTGTTCTAATAGGAGTTCTTTTTGTCCTTATAACCATGATTCTTGTTGTTTTGGCCATTGTTGTTATTAGTTGATTTAGCCAAAATTCCTTGTTCTTTTAGGACATCCTCTATGCGACATGCCACTTCAACCATGGTATCGAAAGAATTAAATGGTATCTTTCTTACCTCATATCTTAATTCTGGCACTAAGTTACTCACAATGATGTCTATTCTTTCCTCCTCAGGAATTGTCCTGGGATATTTTGAGCACAAACATCTCCATCTTTGTAGGAAAGTGACAAAAGATTCTCCTTGATTTTGTTTAAGCTTGCACAAATCAAGCATTGTGACCGACCTTGATAGATTATAAGCAAAATGCTGAAAAAATCTTTGGATGAGTTCTTTAAATGACTTTAATGGAGGAGTAAGGTTGGTGAACCACTCCATGGCTTGGCCTTTGAGACTCCTTGGAAATAATCTCATCAAGTAGGAGTCTTCATGATGAAAAGAAAAGCTCATTATGTAGAACTGTTGAACATGGTCATGAGGGTCACCAATGCCATCATATTTGTCATAGGTTGGAAACTCAACTTTCTTAGGGAATTCAACCAACACCACACTCTTGTCAATCGGGTTGGGACATATGGAGTCCAAATTAAATGTTCTCTTAGGAGCCCTCATCCTGTCTATATCCTTTTGCATTTGTAAGATCACCTCATCAATTGAAGGGCTCTGTTTCTTGATCTTTTGGTGAACATCAAAATTATATGGAACTTTAGTGCCTTTGTTAATAAGACTTTCCAAGAATTGATCTTTGTTTTGTTCCACATATTGCTCCACATATGCTTGAAAGGATGGTTCTTTTTGCATAGTCATGAAATCCATATGATCAAATTTAGCATAACTTCCTCCATGTTGTGAGCCATGATGTGCTCATTGGGAGGGTTTCTTTGAATGTCTATGAGATGATTGTCTCCTATGATGGTCATATGTCAAAATCCTTCTACCTCTAGGACTTGGGGATCTTGAGGGCGTTCTTGACCTCTTTCTAGGACTTGGGGAGGGTGTAGATGGGGGTGAGTTGGTCCCACTATTTGTTTCCCTCCCGTTGAATCAGCTTTGGAGTTGTTGTGCATAGAGTCTATCTTCTTCTTCTTGGGTGACTCTTTTTTTTATATCCAACAACGCACGTTCCTCTTCTTCTAGTTGTCAGAATTTTTCTTTTTTAGCAGCTTGTTCATCCAAATAAGCTTGCTTCTCCCTCTCAATGCTTCTCAATCTTGTATTTGCATATCAAGAGGTGTCTTTAAGTGGGGAGGATGGTCTCGAATGCCTTATTGCATTGGCTGCGTTTATGTGGTGATCACTAGATTCGTTGTTCTGGTCCTTGTGTTGTGACCTTGAATCTGAGTGAGCTTGCTTATGATGTCTCTCAGCTCGTTGGTGAGCATCAAAATACCTCACGTTGTTGGGAGGTGACCCAGGTGGACTAGCATGAGAAGAACCACCGTACTCTCTTCTATGTCATTGGAAGATATCCTCAAGAGTTTGATTCATGGCTTCTCTTTGTTGTCGGGTGAAAGTTTAACTCATGTCCATACTTGATGAAAGTGGTACAAAAAAGGTGCTCACTTCACTAGGATTAGCTTCCGAATTAAAACAAACCTCAGATTCACTCTTAGGTGATTGATCAAAAAGGGGTCCTTTTCCCTTATGCTATCGACGAGTCTTGACAGGTGGTAACTGGCTAAAGGCAATAGGGGGTCGCTTCCTTTGATTTACTTGGTACCTTGTCGTAACTGACATGAAAGAAAGATACTCTCAATGATAAGGTGACCTCCCAAAGTGTCAACACCAAACTAGGATAATCAAAGTCTTTTATTGTCCAAAGCAAAATGAGAAGATAAAAAAAAGGGGCTTTACCAACACTGTCAAAGAGGTGCTTCAAATCAAAGGGTGACTACCCTTGCACTTTTGAACCAGGAGGTTGGACTAGGCCAAAATATGATTGAAATTGAGATTTAAATGAAAGTGATTTGGATAATAAGAGCACTAAAATTTTCCAAGAATGTAGCTAACAATCTTAGAGATGAACCTTGGCACTGAGAATGACCTTCTAATTTGACAATTATTCCAAAGTGATTTCTTAAATCAGATGATGCTATCTCGGAGGACTAAAACCAAAAATTTAGGAGTCAAGACAGGTCACAAATGTCAGAGCAAGAAGCCTACTCTAAGACCTAACCTGATTAATAGCAACTGAAACTGACCAAATTGAAAGCACGGCAGAAATTACCCAGGTGATATACTCCAAGCTACTGGGGTGATATACCTATAACCGCATGATACTTCACCTTATCCCAGGTGATATACCTTATAAGAGTCGGGCGATACACTCCAAGCAGGTCGAGCGATAGTCCGTCAAGGGTGAACTATCGCGCAATATTTCTTCTCAAGGCAGGCGATATTTTTAGCAAGCACGAAGTATCGCACGATATTTCGCTTTGCAAAGTGCGACACTGTTGTAGAATTGTGTAAAAATTTGCATTTTTGGGTCTGCTTGGTCAAAATTTTCAGTCTGAGGGTTGATGTTTTCAATTTCAGTCACAATATCAACAGAATTTTGGCAGGTTTGCAAACAGTGAGGGATCAAACATGTCTCAAAACACTTGAAACAAGGGCAAAAGCAACCTTGCCAAGGCAAACACTTGTGATATCAAAATTGAAAAAGCACCTTATGAATGCTACCGATCATTTGTATATGAGAACGTTTATACTGGCATCACACAACCGAAGATAATTCAAGCAAGTCTATCCTAAAAAGTCAAGGCTCAATACTTACCAACTTAGCCCACAACTTGATGCCCCCTCGCCTCACACCAAGTGGTTACCCACAAGAGATGTTGGCTTTGTCGTGGAAGTGTCAAATGACACAACCAAAGGGGCACATATGGTGAGTATCTTAAGGTGATCCGGGTAAACCACTTGGATCAATCCTTGCACTAAGAAGATAAGCAGCTAAACAAGGTGGCTTCTATCTAATGGTTCTTAATAAAGATTTCCGTTCACAACACCCCTCTTGCTCCTCATAAAAGACTAGGACCTCGCGGCCTCAAGAGTACCTTAAGCATTCTTGTTCAATGTTTTCCCCATGGTCGCAATTCCATGAGCTACTCACATCAAACGAAGATAAGTGTTATGTCTACCAAGGTTTTTGGTGTCCTTGATAGCCTTGAGATTATAGTGAGTTGGAATCACTTGCCACCAAGAAAAATGATGACAAGGTTGTCCCCACTTGATTCGTTCCTCTTGATTGCTCAAGAGTAGGCCCGCTAAAAGATTCCTAAACTAAACAAAAATAGATAATTTATGAGGTTCAAAGTTTTTGGTTCACCTCAAGGGTGAAGAGCATACTCCCCTATCTCAAAAACTTCTCCCAAACACACCAAGCAAAGAGATTCAATTACTCCCTTGCTTCCAAAACCTTAAGATGGGTCAAGATTTTCTGATTCACCTAAAGGTGAAGAGCATACTTCTCCTACCACCTCAAAATCTCTTTCACAAGGTTTTAAAAATTCCTAATGCAATTAGTGAATGCCACACTTGAAAGGAAAGAAAATAAACAAGCAAGATTTTTTTTTTTTGTTTTTATGCTTGGGCAGCCCTGCAAAAACTGTTAGTAGCCCTCTTTGACATGCGATTTTTGGCAAATTTCTTAAGCAAAGGAACCTACAAGCACAACTTGTTAGACCAACAAGGTTAACAAAATCAAAATCCAAATGTAAATATGCAATAAACTGATAGATCCAAGCTAAAAGATGCAAGTTAGACCTATCTAAATACAGTAAAATAAATCAGCAAACTAAAATGATCAAATTCGGATGATAAAACTGGAAATGCAGGTCTCTGTCAGATCAGGCGATATACTTCAGACTTCACCAGTATCGCGCGACATAGTTTTCTATAGCCGAGTGATATACCTCAGTCTGGGCGATACTCTACACTATGGGTGGGCGATACTTCGCACAATGCCAAGCGATATACCTTAGTACTGGCGGGCAATTCTTCTCTTATGCGAAGTGTCGCACTGCTATATAAAGGTATATCGCGCGATATTCCTGAGAAGTATCGCGCAATATACTGAGAACTATCACGCGATATTTTGAGACAGAAAACTAGAGAATGAAAATTACACTAAAAATTTGTCAAAAAATTGATGAAAAATGATAAAAATGTAGAAAAAGAAGGACAAAGTCTATCTACTCTGCCCCACAGTGGGCGCAAAAAATGTACACACTAAAATGGTGCACTTCTATGAACCATTACATGCAAGGTTGCTCAAGAATGAGGCCTCACAAAGTGGCTCATAGCTCTCTATGTATGCAGTTGCAAGATTGAAAATTGCTCTCAGCTAGAGCTATGAACTCATGACCTTGCTAGTCAACCACACAATGAGAGATTCAAATGAAGACAAGGGCAACAATGTCAATATCTCCAAGAATCAAATATGCAATGCAATGCAAGCTATATTAAAAGGAATATGCAATTAGAAATGGAAATGCAATCTACTCTATGAAATGAAAGTACAAACTATGCTATGAAAGGAAAGAACAAGTATTACCAAGCCTTTCTATTTAAGCTATGTGAGTTACTCTATTGCATAAAAGAAAACTAAACTAATATGCCATGATCATGCAAACTAAGCAAAGGAAATATGCAACTAAATGATGTAATGAAATGAAGCAAGTCTTCAATATCTTCAAAAGCTCCAAATGCACCTAAAACCTGCAGCATAACATTAGCATAAAAACATGGTATGCAAATGGAGGAGGGAGCTTTCCTTTTATAAGAAATGCAAAGGAATGGACCATTGAGATTAAGAGGCAAAAAGTTTTAATCGGCGGTGGAGGTTAAAAAAGAAGCAATCCATGTGCACAAGTATCTTCCAATGAGAGTGAAGTGTTGACTTTTGAGCCTCATGTGAGACAAAAAGTTCTTTTTTTCCTTTTGTAAAATAGGAATAATGCTTTATTTGTGCAACTTAGGACAAGAGGAAAGGTGGGGCTTTTTATTTAATTAAAAAGAGAGGAAATATTTCTTTTAAATAAATAAAGACTTAAGATAAAATGGTTAGCCCATAGGATAAAAATCCAATATATGATCGAAATTAAGACTTGATCAAGAGATTGATATTGTTGAAAATATTGATTATTGATAAAATTGATTCAGGATTGATAAATCAAATAAATGGGGCCCAAAGTCTAGGCGACCATTTTTGGGTGCATACAATTACATCCAAGGGAATCCATGAATGGAAAACTTTAGAAAGTGACCTAGAGCTCCCTATAAATAGAGTTGCAATGATGTTAAGATTGCTCTCAGCTAGAGCTATTAAGCTTATGACCTTGCTAGTCAACCATACAATGGGAGATTCAAATGAAGACAAGGGCAAGAATGCCAATATCCCCAAGAATCAAAATGAAATGCAATGCAATGCTATACTAGAAATGAAGATGTAAGCTATGCAAGCTAAGCTATGAAATGAAATGAAAGTATTACAAAGCCTCCTAATTAAGCTAGATGAATTAATCTAAAGCATAAAGGAAACTAAGCTAAATATGAAGCTATGAATGCCATGATAATGCAACTATATAAATGAAAAAGCTAAAAATGCTCCAAATCTTCAAAAGCTCCAAAGTGACCTAGAAAACCTGCATCATAACATTAGTATAAAAGATGCTTATATGAAAATGAAGAAGAGAGCTCTTCTTTTAAAGAAAATGAAAATCAAAGGACGATGGAGATTAAGAAGAAAAAGATTTAATCAAGGGTGGAGCATAAAAGAGGAGCAATTCATGTGCACAAATATCCTCCAATGAGAAAATAAGAGTTGACTTTTGTGCCCATATAAGATAAAAAGTATTTTTTCTCTTTTTATAAAATAAGAATAATGCTTTATTTGTGCAACTTAGGATAGGAGGAAAGTGTGGATTTTTTATTTAATAAAAGGGGAGGAAATATTCCTTTTAATTAAATAAAGACTTAGGATAAAATGGTTAGCCCAAGGTAAATAATCAAAAATGATGAAACAGGATTTGATCAAGGAAATTGATATAATTGAAAAAAATATTGATTTTTTAAAATATTGATTCAAAAATTTGATAAATTGTTGAATGGGGGCCCAAAGTCTAGGCGACCATTTAAGGGTGCATACATTTTCCCCTCTTTGACTAATGTGAGATCGATTTTGGATCACATGTGGTCAAAGAATGGAATTGAAATGTGAGATCAATTTGGGATCACAAAACAATCCAGACATGTGTTCGACGGATGGGAACATATCAAGACAAGCATAAGCATAAGTTGACAAAGATAAGCTAAAAAACAAGATCAACACCGTTGTTGTTGAGTGATAATCAAGTCTAAAAATAAGAGATAAGAATCGAAAGACAAGACCAACACCGTTGTTGTTAAGTGATAATCAAATCTCAAAATAAAAATCTCAAGCTGAGCTGAATGATAAAGCTGAACCAAAGATTTGAACCCGATAGATACTGCCCCCTCGTGATCAAAATTGAAATTAGGTAGAGGAGAAAAAAAAATTAATAAACTTGATCAAGTCACTAGAAATCATAATCGAAGGTGAAGGACAATAGGGTAACCATCAAGCAGTGAAGACATACCCCAATTTGACTAGGTTTGACTGAAAAGGATATAGGATAAAAATGAAGTCAAACCTCAGAGAGATGAAGTGAATGAAAATGAATAATAGACTAGGAGTTTGAAAGAGATGGGGGTGAAGAAATAAAGATTCCCTAGCGAAGATCAAAGGATCAGGCCTCAAATGGTCAGCCAATTGTGTAGAAGAGGGTGAAAGTTTTGAAATACGATTTTGACTATCAAGATGAACTCGGATTTCGATTTCGATCCTGAAATGAATAGAAAATGATGTGATATGAAAGATAAGAAGCAAAAGACATGATTGGGAAGAAGTGAAAGGTGAGCGCAGCTGACCAACAAGTCCACAAAAGATGAAAGAAGAGGTCTCTCCATATGCAAGATGCAAGACTAATCTATCATGAACCTAAAAATGTAAGCTACTATGAAAAGTGGTTTACTTGCAAGGTCACAAAGCTTTTAGACTCTAATATTCATCATCGATCTTTATTGGTAGCATCACAAGATCATACAATACACACTAGTATGACTATGTGGATCTGAATATGATCTATATTAGAAAGGAATGTGGAAATCCCACCTAGGCATCAAAGACATATAGGTCAAGATGACTGGTGCAGCGAGATTTCCTAAGTTCAATATGAAAAGATTATACTTGCATCGAGACACAAGGAAAGTCAAGATGGCTAGAAGTATGCACTTGTGAAAATAGTCAAGGATAATACCTTGTAGATCCTAAGTGTCAAGTGGATCAAGCATAAAGGCTAATGACAGTTAGGACCAACAAAATATACCCACAAGCAGAAAAAGCAATAAAACATGTTCTCATGCCCTTAATCTTCTAGCTATGCATCATTGAAAACTTCTTAGGGAGAGAACACTCATCAAAAAAATCATCATAGATAGCACATAAAGAAATAAAGTCAAACAAGTCTCAGCGAGTCGAGTGTTTAAGTGCATGTGTGTAGGTCATAGAGTCAAACTTTGAGTATCACATCTGTGAGTGAGAAATACCATATCATGCTAGACTACGGGTAGGATATCTAATAAGTGTTGAGAAACACTTGACACTAAGGTAGTGTTGAAAAACACAGGTTGGATTCATGTTGAAAAACACTGTTTGTAAGATGTCTTAAAGACCAACACATCCTAGAGACCAAAGCTAACACAGTTATGCCCCCTAGACAAAGACAAAGACCAATTCCAAACCAAGGCAACAAGGTCAAGGTATGATGGAGAAAGGCTAAGTGTCGAGGATGCATGCTAAGAAAAAAGGGTGCAAAGGCCTCAAGTAGCACTTGTTTCCAGGTTTTCACCACTTGGATATTTTTTGACTTTTTTTTATTTTTTCAATTTTTTTGTATTTTTGCTACCAAGGCACCTATTTCTAGGTTTTCACCAAGGCACTTTTTCTATTTTTTTGAATTTTTTGATTTTTTTTATTTTTTTTGTATTTTGTCAGGACTTTATATGCTTTTTAGGATTTTTTTTAGCATCATATATGAATTTTTTTTTAATTTTTTCAAGATCATAAAATATGTACAAAGAATGCCCCCAAACTAAAATAGGCATCATGGGTAGAACTTCTTTAGGTGCAACACATTGATAGGATCAAGGAGCTACTCTCCCTTTTCATCAGATAGTAAGTAAGCACCTATCCCAAAAGCAGCAATAATAATGTATGGTCCAAGCCAATTAGGTTCAAACTTCCCCTTTTGTTCTCTATGTTGTTGGTTCTTAGGGTTTTCTCGTAGGACAAGATCCCCCACTTGAAATTCTCTAGGGTGAACCTTCTTGTTGAATGCTTTGGACATATGCTTTTGGTACACTCTCATGTGATCAAAAGATGTTTTACAATTTTCATTTAGAAGTTCTAGTTCTTGTAACCTCATGGCACGGTAGTCTTCATTTGTCACTAAACCTTTAAGGGAAACTCTAAGAGAAGGAATCTCCACCTCTAAAGGTAACACTGCTTCAGCACCATAAGTGAGGGTGAAAGGAGTAGCCCGTGTTGGAGTACAAATACTCATTCTATAGGCCCATAAGGCTAGATTTATCTGAAGGTGCCAATCTCGACCATTCTTGTGAACTATTCTATGGAGAATCTTGAGAATGGTCTTATTTGAAGCCTCTACTTGTCCATTTCCTTGCGGGAAGTAAATGGAGGACCAATGCTATTTTATCTTGAATTTCTTACAGAGTTGTTTTAGGTCCTTATTTTTAAACTGACCTCCATTGTCAGTGATTATCTTTGAAGGTACACCATACCGACAAATGATATGGTTCAATATGAATAATGAAACTGTCTTTCTTGAAGCAACAGAAAGTGGAACAGCTTCTAACCATTTGGTAAAGTAGTCAGTAGCAGTAATAATGAATTTATGTCCACCTGATGAGTTGGGATGAATTTTCCCAACAAGGTCAAAGGCCCATCGCTGAAATGGCCAATGAGAAATAGAAGGAATAAGCTCCCTTCCTGGAGCATGAATCAAGTTTCCATGTTTTTGACACTTTTCACATGATTTGGCAAAAGCTATTGCATCTGTCTGCATGGTAGGCCAATAGTACCTTGCCCTAAGAAACCTTAGGGCCATGGAAAGACCATTAGAATGTCCTCCACAAATGCCCTTGTGAATGTTAGCTAACGCTTGGTCGGGTTCCTCCTTTTCCAAGCACCTAAGAAGTGTCCCATCTAAACCCCTCCTATACAAATCACCAGAGATAAGGGTATGGCGAGAGGCATTATGGATTAGGTTTCTTCTTTCAAAGTGGTTAAAGGTATTGGGTATAATGCCATCACGAAGATATGAGTAAATGGCACCATAGCGGGATGACTCATGACCAATGAGGGTACAAATGACTTGGCTTTCTTGGGAGTCATAGATTGGGTAACGTAGCTCTTCCACCAGGAATTCAAATCTAGACTCATGTTGTTCTAGCTAAAGAAGTGAAGCCAATGTAGCCATAGCATCAGCTACTTTATTCTCTGCTTTAGGGATTTGTTGAAATGTAACAAAGGTGAAGTATCATCATAATGAATCAACCATCTTCTTATAGGGTATCAGCTTGTCATCTTTTTTTTGGTATTCTTCATTAACTTGGTTGATGATCAATTGTGAATCCCCATAAATGTGCAGCTCTATAATTCTCCATTCTATAGCCATCTTTAGTCCATTTGTTAAGGCTTCATATTCGGCTATGTTATTTGTGCATGGGAACAATAGTTTGTAAGACTTTGGAATTGTGTACCCATGAGGAGAGATAAACAACACTCTAGCTCCTGAACCATTTTGCATGAAAGACCCGTCAAAGAACATCTTCCATGTCTTACCAGTTATGTACAGTATGTGCTCATCTGGAAACTCAACTTGAATAGGCATATTATCTAGAATTGGAAAATCAGCTAGTTGGTCTATGATAGCTTGTCCTTTTATGGCTTTATGCTCAACATACTCTATGTCAAATTCGAAAAGAATCATCATCCATTTAGCAAGTCTACCTTTGAGAGCAGCCTTACCAAGTAAGTACTTGAGAGGATCAATTTTAGCTATGAGATGCACTGTATGTGCAAGCATGTAGTGTCTTAATTTTTGGGCAGCAAATACTACTGCAAGACAAGCCTTTTCAATACTGGTTTAGTTGACCTCATAAGACACAAGAGTATGGCTGATGTAATATATGGCTCTCTCCTTCCCATTTTCATCAATTTGAGCCAACAATGCCCCCAAGGAAGATTCAGTTACTGAAATGTATAAAATAAGTGGTTTTCCTAGGATAGGAGGCATTAAGATGGGAGGATTGGCCAAGTACTCCTTGATTTGGTCCATACTCTTTTGACATTCTTCATTCCACACACATTCGACTCCCTTATGTAGGTTCTTGTTAAAGGGTTGAGCTCTATCTGCTAGCTGGGAAATAAACCTCCTGATAGATTGAAGGTGTCCTTGGAGACTCCTCATCTTACTAATGTTTTTGGGAGGTGGCATATCCATGATTGCATGTACCTTTTTAGGATCTACCTCAATTCCTTTTTCTAAAATAATGAAGCCTAACAATTTTCCTGAGGTAACACCAAATGCACATTTCTTCGGATTTAATCTTAGCTGGAACTATTCCATTTGATCGAGAATGACCTCTAAATCTTCTAAATGTTTATCTCTTTTTTTAGATTTAGCCAAGGTATCATCCACATAATCTTCCATATTCTTATGCATCATGTCATGAAAGATTGTTGTCATAGCTCTTTGGTATGTAGCTCTGGCATTCTTTAAACCAAAAGGCATGATGTTCCAACAATAGGTTCCCCATGCACAAGTGAATGTTGTCTTTTCCTGATCCTCAGGAGGTATCTTGATTTGATTATAACCAGAAAATCCATCCATCAAAGAGTAGATCTCATATCCCGCAATCATGTCCACTATCATGTCTATCTTTGGGAGTGGAAAATCATCCTTTGGGAAAGCTTTATTGAGATCTCTAAAATCTATGCAGACACAAATGGACTTGTCATGTTTTGAGACTAGCACAATATTGGATATCCATTCGGCATAATCAATGGCTTTTATAAATCCTGCATTGAGGAATTTCTCTAATTTAGCTTTGACAAGAAGAGCTATGTGAGGATGCATTTTCCTCAATTTCTATTTCACTGGTTTTGTTCCTGGAGCTATGGACAAATGATGCATAATGAGACTAGTGTCCAACCCTGGCATATCTGAATAGTTCCAGGCAAAATTGATTTTCTTTCTTTGTAGGAATTTGGTGTAGGCTTCTTGCTCTTGTGTTGACAATGACTGAGCCAAATAAACTATTTGTGGAGCCTCTTCTATGTTCAGATTAATTGGCTGTGTGGGCTCAATAAGCACTGATGACCTGTCTTGAAAATAGCTGGGAAGATGATCAAATACCCCATCCTTAGGTGCCTCGAGGAGGTTTTCACCTTCGGATATGTCTTTTATTTTTACTTTTTTTGGTTCTGACACCACCACATAGTGGTTTTCGCCGTTAGAACTCCTATTTTTTATTTATTTTCTTTTTATTTTTTGATTGAGGTACTTGATATCTAGTTCTATCATGCTCATAGTTGGTTCACTGGTGGAAGAGACTACGGGCTCAAGGGTATTTAGGTAGCATGCTCTCTCATAGTCATTTTCAAAGGTTAGGAGTTGAGGCTCTTGATAGCATTGAGACCAATCAATTAAGTGAGGATTGGCAAGGGGTAAGTCAATGACTGGTTCAATACTGTGTATGTGAATGGCATCATCTCTAGTGATTGCAGAGTTAGGATTCGTCAAGTATCCTTCTAAGGTACCCAAATCAGGACTTACCCTACCAAGTGAAGCATCATCCACTAAAGAAACTCATGGGTTTGAATCCTCTAATCCTACACTAGACTTGTTAGCTACCTTGGGTTGGGAACTATATGTATGGACAACATCAATGTCCATGTCAACTGTAGAGCAATTAGAAAGAGAATCCCATTCATACTCATGTGAGTCTGTATCTGAATCTCGACTAGGATGTTTACACCAAGCATGTTTTTTAGGCCTTGAAGTAGAGGCTTTGATGTCACCAAGGGTAACACCCTCCTGAATGCCATTTGTATACCGATGCTCTTGAACATGATTTTCAATAGTGGATTGTTCTTGTCCTAGGTCTGAAACTATTGAATCTAAATTTCCCCAAAGGAGATTGGTGGAAGGGACCCAATCTTCACACATGTCTTGTAAATTGGGTATGTAACTTGATTCTTCATCACTATCTATCGTAGCTAGGATAGGAATAGCTTTCTTGTTCTAACCTTCAAAACCTAGGCCAACTATTGTCTTAGATCTGCGGCCAAAGAGAGCATGATTGAATGGTTCAGCCTTAGCATCTAGTCTATGGCTGAGGGGACCATGACTTGGGTAGCCCATATTTTTGACCAAAGTGTATCCTCTCCCATAAGCCTTAGGAGATGGGGAGAAATTTTCATTATGCTTGTATTTTTCCTCCTTGTAAATCCAATCTCTAATAGCTACTTCTTCCTTTTCATCTTGTATAGGTACTGAGGACTCTACAAATGTGTCAAACAGAGTCATTGTTGAAGATGAAGGTTGCATCTCTTGTGAAGGTTTATTGTAGGACCTAGGGGAGATTGGTAGTTTTGTAAAGGAGTCAATTTGATACCCCCCCATACCAAGATCTATGGACTTGAACTTATTCTTGCACTGCTCTAGAGTTGTATCAAAAAATTTGCTTCCCTATTAAGAGGAACATGAATCCCTGCTGAAATTGCATTAATAGATAAGGTACTATCACCTGGTATGCAGAATTCTACTTTGTTGTAAGGGAATTTGACACATTGGTGGTAGGTGGATGACACTGCTTGCATGTCATGGATCCATGATCTACCAAGTAGAATATTATAGGCTAAAGGACCAACATCAACAATTTGGAACAAAATATCCTTTTCAACAGGACCAATTCTGACAGGAAGGATGGCTAACCCCTTAGAACTTCTCTCTGCCTCGTCATAAGATTTTATTGTAATCTTTCATCTAGTATCAATCAGTTTCTTAGAGTAACCCAACATTTTCAATAAGCTCAAGGGATAGATATTGAGCCTAGCACCCTCATCTATCAACACATGCCTGACACGGGTTTTATGGATCATGACCTCAATGTGAAGGGCAAGATTATGCGGATGGCTCAAAGCTTTATTGTCTTCTTCTGAAAATGTTAGGTAACGTGGGCTAGTAAGGTGATTTACCATGTTCTGAAATTGGTTGACATCTATGTTGTTAGGAACATTGGTTGTATGCAAAGCATCCTCAAGGATATGCTTATGTCTTGGAGACAATTCTAGGAGTTCAAAAATTGAAATTTGAGCTGGTGTTCTTTGTAACCGGTCAACAAGATTGTAGCTCATTTTAGGATTGACCGCTGACTTGGTGGTGACACTCTTGGATGTCACTTGCTTGGGTTTGTTAGACTGGTTGGAATTAGGACCTCTAATGATCACATGACCTTGACCTTGGCTTCTGGTGATAGCATTAAGAGCTTGGGATGACCTTCGAGAGTGAGGACCTCTAAGCACTATCATAGGTTCTTCATCAAATATAGGAGGAGAATCAACATCATGACCATAAGGATCTCTTCTTCCCATCATATTGACATTCTCATCCACAACTTCAAGCATATTGATAACATTCTCTGCAGATGTATAGGTGTAGTTGATTGCAGCTTTGCCATCTTTGGGTTTAGAGGTTTCCCCCTTATCATATTTAGGCAAAGGTTCCTTAAATGCTTTGTGATCTACATTGGTTTTCAATCCATCAATCTCAAGTTTTCCATTTTCAATAAGATCTTGAATAAGATGTTTAAGTTTCCAACAGTGCTCTATGTCATGTCCAATGCCATTATGAAATATGCAGCAAGCTTTTTCATTCCACCAATATGGCTTAATGTCAGGTATGTGGAATTTTGTTGGATCTTGTGGTTGTGCAAGATTGTTAGCGATAAGCGTTTTAAAAACATCCTCATAAGAGTCCCCAAGCTTAGAGAACTATCGCTTTTCCTTTTTGGGTTTGTCTTGATATTGTTGTTTATGCTCTTGTTGGTTAGAGGATGCATTAAGCTTCATAGCTTGAACCGCATAGGACAAATGAAGGACACCCTGATCCTTTGATTGGGAAGAGTCAACAACTCCGTCATTAACTACTTGTTTATTTTTATTCTAGTGCAAGTTCTTTCTTTTGTCCTTATGAGAGTTGTTATTATTTTGACTATTATTTTTATTATTTTGTTTAGTCAAAATACGTTGCTCTTTTAAGACATCCTCTATTCTGCATGCGGTTTTGACCATGGTGTCGAATAAATCAAAGACCATCTTCTGAACCTCATACCACATCTCAGGTACTAAATTGCTCACAATGATATCAATTTGTTCATGTTCAGGAATTGTCCTAGAATACTGGGAGCACAATCATCTCCACCTTTGTAAGAATGTAACAAAGGATTCCCCTTGATTTTGCTTTAAATTGCACAAATCGAGCATGGTGACTGATCTTTATAAGTTGTAGGCAAAATGTTGCACAAATATGTGGACTAGTTCTTTAAAATTTTTGACGGGAGGGGTTATGTTGGTAAACCACTCCATAGCTTGACCTTTTAGACTCCTTGGGAATAATCTCATCAGATAGGAATCTTCAAGGTGGAATTCAAAACCCATGGTGTAGAACTGACGCACATGATCATGTGGGTCACCATTACCATCATATTTGTCATATTGGGGAAATTCAATTTTCCTAGGAAAGTCCTTCATGCTCACACTCCTATCAAAAGAATTAGGACAAATAGAGTCAAGGTTGAAGGAACTCTTAGGAGCCATCATTTTCTTAATTTGCTTAATTTCTTCTTCTTGTGAGGGGATATGTTTCTTGATTCTCTTATCCACATCAAAATTATAAGGGACCCTCGCACCTTTGTTAATCAAACTCTCTAGGAACTTATCCTTATTTTGATCAAGGTACTTTTCCACATATTGTTGGAATAGTGGTTCTTGTTGCATTCTCATAAAATCTTGATCATCGAAACTTGCGCTACTTCCTCCATGTTGAGAGCCATGATGAGCTCATTGGGAGGGTTTTCTTGAGTTCCTAGGAGGTGTCTTTCTCCTATAGTGATCATGTTGTAAAGTCCTCCCTCTAGGACTAGGAGATCTTGAGGGTGACCTTGAATACCTTCTGCCTCATGGGGTGCCCAAGGGAGTAGATGGTGGAGAGTTGTTTCCACTATTGGTACCCCTATTGTTGAATTGTGCATTAAGTTGTTGGGCTAGAAGCCTATCTTGTTCTTCTTGTGTGGCTCTTCTTTTTATGTCCAACAAGGCTCGTTGTTCCTCCTCTAAGAGCCTAAATTTTTCTCTTTTGCAACTTGTTCATTCAAGAAGGCTTATTTTTCTCACTCAATTCTTTTTAGCCTCTCACTTGTATACCATGAGGTGGTTCGGAGCGGAGAGTTTGGCCTTGAATGATTGAACAAGTTAGCTGCATTCACATGAGCATCATTAGATTGGTTGTTTTTGTCTTCATGTTGTGCTCGTGCATCTTGTTGAGCTCATCTATAATGTTTTTCAGTTCATTGATTAGCATCTAGATACCTGGTGCTGATAGTGGGTGACTCTAGTTGATTATCATGAGAAGATTCCCCAAATAATATGTTATCTCTATGTCTTTGGAAAATGTCATCAAGAGTTTGATCCATTGCTTCTCTATCCTTTTTGGTCAAGGTGTAACTCATGTACATATTTGATTGAGAAGGTGCTAAAGAGGTACTCAACTGACTAAGGTTTCTCCTAGGCTCAAACCAAACTTCTGAAGTACTCTTGGGAGATTGATCAAAGATGGGTTCCTTCCCCTTTCACTTTTGGCGAGTTTGGACTAAAGGTAATTGTTCAAAAACTACTTGAGGTCATTTTCCTTGGTCCACTCGGTATCTTGTTGTAACCGGCATGAAAGAAAAGACCCTTAATGAGAAGATGACCTTGTGAATTGTTGATTATCAAACTAGGATAGTGAAAATATTCAATCGTGCAAATGAGAAATGGTGAAATAGAAAGCTGACAAAAGGTATAAATCAACATTGCCACAGTGGTGCATAACAAAAGGATTCCAGTATCCTAGCACATATGGATCGGGAGGATGATTTACCCAAAATATATTGAAATTAAATTTATGTAAACATGGATTTGGATAAAAGAGTACTCAAACTCTCCAAGTGTGCAATCAAGGAATCTTAAGGTGAATCTTGTCAACAAGGATGATTCCCAACTTACCAATGACAAGCAAAATCTTTGGTGAGATCAAAGATTACTAACTCAAGATGTCTAGAGCCAAAAACCTAAGGTGCAAATAGGCTTTCAACTATAGAGTACAAAACCTACTAAAATATGATCAACCAAGGAAAGACTAAAAATTGCATAAACCAGGCAGATAGCAAAAAGACTCTATGCGATAGTTTCCAAGCTAACAAATGATAATTTCTAACCAAGTGATATTTCTCATAGGTACCAAACGATAGTTTCCAGAGAGCCCGTGTGATACTTTCTAGGCAAGTGGTGTGATAGTCTTCTAGTGTCGTACGACTCTTGACTAGCAAGTACTAAAAACCTCAGTTTTAAGGGCAATTTGATCAAAATTTTAGTTTGAAGGTTGATTTTTTTCAGTCTCAATCACAGTGACAACAGTAAATGGACAAGTTTGTAAACAATAAGAGATCAAACATGTCTTCAAACACTTGAAACAAGGGCAAAAGCAACCTTGCCAAGACAAGCACTTGTGATATCAAAATTGAAAAATCCTATGAATACTACTATGATGTTGAATATGCAAGAATGTTTACATGGGTATATCACAGTGAGAACACTTCAAGCACTTTCTATCCTAAAAAGAAAATGGCTCAATACTTAACAACTTGGCCCACACTTGATGTCCCATCACCTCACACAAAGTGGTTACCCATAATAGATGTTGGCTTTGTCATGGAGGTGTCAATGACACAACCAAAGGAACATAGATGGTGAGTAATCTTGGGGTGATCCAGGTTATTCCACTTGGATCAATCCTTGCACCAAGAAGCTAAGCAGAAAAATAGGGTGGCCTCTATCTATGGTTCTTAGTAAGGGCTTCCGTTCGTAACACCCCTCTTGCTCCTCAAAAAGGACTAGGACCTCACGGCCACAAGAGTACCTTAAGCATTCTTGCTTGACATTTTCCTCATGGTCGCAATCCCACAAGCTACTCACATCAAGTGAAGACAAGTGCTACGTCTACCAAGGTTTTGTGTCCTTGATAGCTTTGAGTTTATAGTGGGTCGGAATAGCTAGCAAAAATCTTGTCCCCACTTGGGTCATTCCTCTTGATTGCTCAAGAGCAGGCCCGTTAAATGATTCTAAAAAAGTTAAACAAAGAGTGGATCAACTTATGAGGTTCAAGGTTTTTGTTTCACCACAAGGGTGAAGAGCATACTCCCCTATCTCAAAGTTTTCTCCCAAACACACCAAGCAAAGGATTCAATTACCCTCTTGCTTTCAAAATCTAAAGATGGGTCAAGATTTTCTGGTTCACCACAAGGGTGAAGAGCATACTTCTCCTACCACCCAAAGATTCCTACAACAAGATATTATGTTCCTATGAAATGAAACAACTAGTAGATGCCACACTTGAAATGAAATAAATAACAAGCACTTTTTTTTTTGTTTTTATGCTTTTGGGCAGCCCTGCAAAAATCGTTGGTAGCCCTTGTGCATGCAATTTTTTGGAAAAATATTTGAGCAAGAGGCACCTACAACCTCAACTTGTTAGCCCCACAAAGAGTTAGCACATAAAAACCAATAATAATCTGCAAATAAGCCTCTATTTTACAACATCAAATCAGAAATTTAAAAGTAGGAAAACTAAAAATAGCAAGCAAACTAGCAAATCTAGAATTAAATAATCTGATAGCAAAATTAAATAGAAAATACCAGGTGGCATTTAACATCTAATACGCGTCATTTAAAAGTTGGCAGGCATGATCAAAATACTCATAGGTGTAATCAAATTGTTCATAGGCGTGATCAAAATGTGCACAGGTGTCAACAAAATCTGCATAGGTGTGATCAAAATGTGCATAGGCATGAACAAAATGTGCATAGGCGTGATCAAAATGTGCATAGGCGTGATCAAAATGTGCATAGGTATGAATAGAATGTGCACAGGCATGAATAGAATGTGCACGAGCATGAACAGAATGTGCACAGGCGTGATTAAAATGTGCACAGGCATCGTCAAATTTCTTGTCAGCGGCATTTCTCCTATTTGCACAAAATTGATGAAAAAGTGACACTGAAAATATACAAAAACTTGATAAAAATGAAGATAATGAGGCTTCAAGACCCCACGGTGGGTGCCAAAAATGTGTACTCTAAATAGTGCACTTCTCTAAGTCATTACATCCAAGGGAATCCATGAATGGGAAACCTTAGAAAGCGACCTAGAGCTCCCTATGAATGGAGTTGCAAGGATTTTAAGATTGCTCTCAGCTAGAGCTATTAAGCTTATGACCTTGCTAGTCAACCATACAATGGGAGATTCAAATGAAGACACGGGCAAGAATGTCAATATCCCCAAGAATCAAAATGAAATGCAATGTAATGCTATACTAGAAATGAAGATGCAAGCTATGCAAGCTAAGCTATGAAATGAAATGAAAGTATTACAAAGCCTCTTAATTAAGCTAGATGAATTAATCTAAAGCATAAAGGAAACTAAGCTAAATATGAAGCTATGAATGCCATGATAATGCAACTATGTAAATGAAAAAGCTAAGAATGCTCCAAATCTTCAAAAGCTCCAAAGTGACCTAGAAAACCTACATCATAACATTAGTATAAAAGATGCTTATATGAAAATGAAGAGAGCTCTTCTTTTATAGAAAATGAAAATCAACGGACGATGGAGATTAAGAGGCAAAAGATTTAATCAAGGGTGGAGCATAAAAGAGGAGAAATCCATGTGCACAAATATCCTCCAATGAGAAATTAAGAGTTGACTTTTGTGTCCATATAAGACAAAAAGTACTTTTTCTCTTTTTATAAAATAAGAATAATGTTTTATTTGTGCAACTTAGGATAAGAGGAAAGTGGAGGCTTTTTATTTAATAAAAGGGGAGGAAATATTCTTTTTAATTAAATAAAGACTTAGGATAAAATGGTTAGCCCAAGGTAAATAATCAAAAATGATGAAACAAGATTTGATCAAGGAAATTGATATAATTGAAAAAAATGCTGATTTTTGAAAATATTGATTCAGGGATTTGATAAATTGCTGAATGGGGGCCCAAAGTCTAGGTGACCATTTTAGGGTGCATACAATTTCAAGTAAATCAAAACATAATCGATCTGCTAATGAACATTGTAAAAAGTGTCGTGCTCATGCTAAAGCTCAAAGATCTTTACTTTCTGTGGATAAACCTATGCGTAATGTGGTAGAACATATTGTTACTAATAATGATGTTCAGATGCATGATTATGATGATTCTATTCGTATCTTAGATCCTATTTTGATTAATTTGGATGAAGAAGATACTCTTGATGATACTAATGATGTTAATGATGAATATGAGACTATTGATATTGACATTGATTTACCTAATATGCTTTCATCACAATTGACTCTTACACCTAGTGTCGAACATAGGGATTCTCAGGAGGATCCTTGTTTGGAATTGGCTATCATTCCTAATATGTTGGATATAGTCCCTCTTGTGAGTTACCCACCTTCCCTAAATGATATACAATGAGATGGGGAAAGTAGGCGGCACGCTTGATCACTTTGTCCTTCGCGGTAGCTTTGTTGTGTGTTTGCCTACTATACTGTGCTTCTCTTGTAATGTGTTTGCTAAATGTTGTTAGACTTTGCCGCTCTAATCTCCAATGATGTCTGCCTTGGAATGATTTCTTGATGTAAACTTTGGAACTTTAGATGATGTTGACTCATCAACCCTAGGATTATTTTCTTCACTTGTCTCAGGGTCATTGAATAACACATCAATACTGTCAAACATTTCCTCAATAACTGTCTCACTAGTGGAGGGTCTAGGTTCTTCTTCAATCATGGGTGAGTAATCATGATATCTTTCTTAAATCATAAAATTTTCATCAATCTTTACATGAGCACTTTCAATGATCTTTTTCAATCTTAAATTGAAACATCTATAAGCTTTACTTTTAGTATAGTAACCAAGAAAAATACCTTCATCACTTCTTGCATACAACTTGCCTATTGCTTCATCCCTCTTGATGTAGCACTTGCTTCCAAAGATTCTGAAGTATTTTACTGTGGGAACATTACCAAACCATAGCTCATATGGTGTTTTGTCAATGCCTGGCCTCAATTGAATTCTATTGATAGTATAAACTATTGTATTGACCGCATTTGTCCAATAGGTGTGTACAACCTTTCCTTCTATCATAATGGTGCGTGTTGTATCAAGAATGATATTATTCCTTCTCTCTACAATTCCATTCTTTTGAGGGGTTCTAGGTGCACTTAACTGTCTCTTTATGCCATTTTCTTCGCAGTACTCATAGAATCTGTCAGAGGTGAATTCTCCTCCTCTATCCGATCTCAAACATTTTATCTTTAGTCCAGATTCATTCTCAACCTTAGATTTGAATATTTTAATTTCTCAAATGCTTCTGACTTATCTTTTAAGAATGCAACCCACATCGTCCTAATATAATCATCAACAAACAAAATGAAATACCTTTCACCATAATATGATCTTGTTTGAGTTGGACCACATAGGTCTATATGAATCAGATCCAACTTGTTCTCTGCTAAATTCTACTTGCTCCTGAATGAATTTCTCACATGCTTCCCCATCACACATTCCATGCATATAGTATCAACTAGCATTGCTATGCTAGGTAGATCTCTTACTACCTTAACATTGCTTATTTTTACTATGTTATCAAAATTGATATGACATAGTCTTTTATGCCACAACCAACTATCATCAACTTTAGCAACAAAACAACTTGCTTCTGAATTGAGTTGAAAAACATTACCTCTTGTCTTTGAGCCTGATGCAATCATAAAACCATCTTTGTTGTTAATGATGCATTTGTCATCTTTGAATTCCAACTGATAGCCTTTTCCAAGTAATTGTCCAACACTGAGAAGGTTATGTTTTAAACCATCAACATAAAGAACATCATCAGTACTATTCTTTCTATCCAAAGTGATGGCTCCTCTACCAACTATTGGTTTATGAGTGTTGTCTCCAAATCTGACCATACCGCCATTGTATTTGTCCAAATGAACAAACTTGCCTTTATCACCTGTCATGTGATGTGAACAACCACTATCTATAATCTAGTCTGTCCTTATGTCATCTTGTGAAATCAATGCTAGCTCTTGATTCTCTTTCTTATCTTCATGAACTATCTTGTTATTCATCTTGTCTATAATAGCAATGAATCCAATTTCTTCTTCACTAGATTCTTCATCTAAAACTCCATCTCTAGCATAGTAGCATTCCTTAGAATACTTAGGCTTGTAATCCTTTTTGAACTTTCTAGCTCTAGTGGGACACTTAGATGCAAAGTGACCGATCTTATTACATGAAAAGCACTTAAATGGTAATTGACCTTCATATTTTCCTTTTCCTTTCTTTTCTCTTTTGGAAATCATAGCAATAAAATCATCTAATGTTTTCTCTTCATCATCATCATCAAAATTACCAGAAGTGTTTGCAGATTTCTTACCATGAACTATTGCTTTGAAAGTTGTCTCACTCTTTGGTTCTGTCTTCAATCTTGAAATCTCAAAAGCTAAGATTTTTATGATCAAGGTCTCTCTCTTGAAATTTGATGTAAGCTACATGGTTTCATCAAGGATGTTGATCTTGCTTTCATATTTTGGAGTAAGAGTAGTCATCAATTTATCCATAATGTCCTCCTTTGAAATCTCTCCACCATTGTTCCTGATTCCAGCAACTGCTTCATTTATTCTTTGATTGTAAGCTTTGATGTTTTCTTTAGGCAACATCTCTGATGCATTGTATCTTTTCTTCCATGTCTTTCTGCGTGCATCCTTTGCTTGTTTGTCTCCTTCAAATATGTCTTCTAGGTGCTTCCATATTTTATAGGTTGTATCTATCTTTTTTACTTCTGAAAATTCACCATCAGATAGGGTGCTGATAAGGGCTTCTTTAGCTATAGCATTCTGATGAAACAATTCCTTTTGTGGTCAGTAGCATCATCTTTTGCAAGGTCTTCTAAAGTAGGAATCTTGGCTGCTTTGATAGTTACATTAAAAACTTCAAAAGCAATGCATTGTAAATGAGTCACCATCTTGTTCTTCCAATCAAGATAATTCTCTCCATCGAACTTAGGACTTTCTTTCCTAAAGTATGCCATCTGATCAACCTCAAGCTATTAAACTTTCTCTCCGAGGCACTTGGCTTTGATACCAATTGTTAGGAATAGTCCCAAGAGATAACTAAGAGGGGGGGTGAATCAGTTATCTACAAGATTCAATTCTTTATCCAATTAAGTATACTTAAACATAAAGCATAAACACAATGAAAGAACACATGAACACAACACAATATTTTGGTTATGGGGAAACCCAAATAGGTAAAAACCCTGGTGGGACTTGATACCCACTAATATTCTGTACTAGTGTATAATGATCCTTGTTAGAAGATCCTTTACCATGTTAGGAGTTTCTTTACAATATATTAAGTATAGTAGACTTGGTCAAGGGTCAAACCCTATTAGGATTCTTTTACTGTAGTCCCTTTTAGGGGAGAGGACGCACTATTCGAGAGCTCACTGCTCCAATGGGCAAAGGCTACAACCTTTTGTTTAATAGATATGCACTATGTCTGGATCTTGGTGAACTGCACTTTGACCTACTGTCTGGATCAGTTCTAATAAATAGCACAAGTACTTTACTTGGTCACATAGACCTTCTTCTAATGGCTCAACACTTTACACACTCTACTCTGCTCTGCTTCGACAACTATGAACCACACTCCAGCAATCACAAATGACTACCTATAAATATCTTTCCTCTAAATGATATAATCAAGTTAGCTTGTTAGAACCACCTTGAAATCATATTAGAGAAACCATAACAAACTCCAATAAACATTCTATCAGCTCTACTATGCACGCAACACATTCTGGGACTTGTCCAATAAGATAATTATAGATGCACACTACACACTGTTGGCTCTACTAAAACAACTAGATCTTTCTCTGTAAGTTGAATAAACTCATGCACTCTTAACTGAACATCAATAACTCTCCTCTAAGCTTAAATCCTAGGCTTCATACCATAAAGATAGGTGTAACTCAAAAACCAATAAAATCTATGTCGGCTGTTATGAACAAACACAAGAAACTGCTGCTGGCAAATAGTGACTGCATAACTTCACTTCTACTCATCAACAAACTATGCATCCATAACTAAAACATCACTAACATGTCTTCAACACATATCCAAGTGTGAAAGGCTCCATGATAACTATACAGACAACCATACACAAAACACTACCTATTACTCTGTCAGGAACACTACTAACACTAGCTGCTATACAATTGTTTGTACTAACAGTTAACCTCTGCGCCTATGATATCATGCTAATATTATGTCCATGCTACATATACTAAAATCTTACTACATAAGACATCCATGCATGCTACTTTCCATATGTTTTCATCAATGACAAACATACAGTCAGTACTGGCCTGCTGGCAAGTCTCCAACATCAACATGTTAACAACTTTGTCTCTACTCACCGATCACCTATTCTTCACACCAATCGCTCAAATTAGTTGCCATTGAAACCCTAGCATCTGAACACTATTGACCACCATATCCTATGACCTCACCACAAAACACAACAAATATTTGATGAACCAATCAAAACACCCATCGCCTATCACTAATGGTTCTAGTAGTTGCATTGTCAACCTTCATCTGATCATAAATTCCTTACCGTTCAACATCAATAGTAGCGGTCATACATTTGACATTTAGAGACATCTTCAAATCTCTCATAAGAATCTCTATATCTAAAACTCACCGCAATACCTTGATCATCATACTTATACTTAGCAACATACTAGGAACACTAGGTCAATACTTTACATCAATGACAATGCAATAACTGATCATCATGCAATAAAATCTAAATCATGACAACTCCAAAAATCACTTACCATGATTGCATCAGTTATGCCAACAAAATATTTCCACAAATATAAGAGAACCCTTTTAAGAGTTACATAGCGGTATCCAATAAAAAGTAATAGTAAAAGGAATGCCTAAACAAGTATAAACATTCAACTATACTATCAAAGCAACATATAGATGAGACACACAAAAGAAACCAAATAAAACATAAATGGAAATGAAAACCTCCCAAGTACAAGTAGCTTCCTTTGTGAATTTTATTTTTCCAAAGATGGAGTTATGTGTGCTCACAATGATAGTTTCTTCAAGCTTCAAATGATGTTGTCAATGGATGAGAGATGATTTTGACATTATGAGGAAGCTTTTCTATAATTTTGGAAGTAAAATGGCATAATAAATTCTCTTGAAAGGTGGATGAAAATGAAGGAGAAGAGGGCTCAATTTATAGACTTGAGAGGATGGAAATGGAGGATCAGGGTTGAAAGTGGAGGAATGGTTGAGATGTATTTGAGGGGAAGCATGTCAATTTTTATTTCTCAAACTCATAGCCTTGTGAAAAGTGTCACAAGGAGAGAGGTTGAGAGAACATAGGGGGTTGGGAAGATATGCCATAAAGGCACATCTTGTCTCAAATCCCCAAAGGCAAAGCCTTGAGGATTGTAACCATTTTAGGAAGTGGGGAGATGAGAAAAATGTGTAAGAGTATTTAAGGTTGACAAGTGGAGATGGGATTGGAGTTGAAAAGACATGAGGTTGACTTTGGTTTGGTTTAGGATTTAATAATCCTTGGATTAGGATTGTGCAAATGTTTAAGGGAGGATTAGGCTTGGATTAGTGGGAGAATTAAGAGGATGTGATAAAAGGAGAGAGAATTAGTGGAGGGTTAATTATATATTAAAGTATAATTAACTAATTAGGAGGGGATTAGTATGCATGAAGGGGTTGGGTTGTGTTAGAATCTAAGGTTAGGTAGTTGAAGGGTGGTTAGGCTAGGAGTTAATCTTAGGAGCCATGTGCTCAAATTAAATTAAATTGATTAATTTAATTCACAAAATAGAGGAAAAGGATAAGTGAATTAATTAAACCAAATATGGGTATTTTTTTAATTAATAGAAAAAAGGGAGATTAATTAATTAAATAGCCAAGGGTTGCATTTTCAATTAATTAGACTATAATTAATTAATTAATTAGGAGTGACATAAATTAATTAACTAATAATTTTAATTAATAATACCTAGAAGATGACTAGGTTTGATTATGAAATTATTAATCAGATTTAGGTGTCTACATTTTGACCCTCTTTAAAATGGTGTTAAAATAACATCATTTTGAAGAAGTTTGAAACTTTGATGATGTGAAGAATTAAGGCAACCAAGTCACCCCGTACTACATGCAGATGGTGTTAGTTAGGTTGGGTGATGCCTCATCGAGAAGGAAGATGGGAAAGGAAAAAGGGGCTCGAGTAGCATTTCAAAAACAAATATTGCCTTGGTGGGATAGAAGAAATGGGAAGTGGAACAAGACACAGTAATGCGATCAAAATGTAAAATGAAGGTTCTAGGAAGAAACAAGGTGAGAAAAGATCACCCAATAGTTGTAAAGGGGACAAAGGTGTCCTAAAAGGGAGCCTTATAAGGCTAGGAGGGTCAAAAGGGGCCTCATTTGCATCCTGAGCCTTTGAAAATCTTGAGAGATAGAAGCTTTTTTGCACCTTTAGAGAAATTTTTGAGAAATTGGAGACATGGCTCACAAAGGATGACCAATGAAATAGGTGGACATTGTGAGGAATGTTTGACATCATGGAGTGGAGGATTGAGAGGTAGGAACCAAAACCAGCCTTGTGCTTTAGTGTTTTCTACATTTATTTCTATTTGTAGTTAGAAAGAATGCATTCCTCTGGATACATGATCTGTGGGGATGAGGTTAAGATCAAGGAGATCATGATCCTATCGATTCACAAAAAAGAGATTTTGGGTGGGGATTTAGTTCAGTTTAGGGGTTATAGTGGGTACTCATTCTCACACATACGAGAGTACAGAGGGTTTGGTAGGATCGTGATCCAACTAGGAAATGTCAAAAAAGATAGGACCGCCGAGATCATGATCCCACTAGTTAGGGTTGTAGAGGAGAATCTCTACGTGATTGAAGGTAGAAAAAGAAGGTTCTTTAGAAGAATGGGGGGGTTTGTTAGAAAGAATAAGGGAATGGGATAGGGGAAGTAACTATATCTGACACAAGGACTTGTGATCTATGTAATGGTATGTAGATGTAATGGTGTCCAGAGACAAGCATTCAACTATTTTGAGGGTCAGGGATGGGTTCACACTAGTAGAGTGGGTGAGAGAAGATAAGATCAGGCTTGGGTACTTCACGAGGATGCCCCATTTATGGGTACACCTAGTGATGGTCATAGAGCTATGTGAGAGGTGGAGGTCAAAGACAACCACATTTCATCTCTTGATCGGGGAGATGATAGTCACAAGGGAGGATGTATACAACATCTTTCTCCTATAAATCAAGGGATGATACGTGGTGGTTCAGTGAGTGCTCTAGGTGAAAGTGGTGACAACAGTGCTCAGTTACAATGCAACATAGAGGCACATTTAGTTTTCATTAGATCAGTGGTTAGATTGAGTACTCGTAGTGAGGCAGATATAGTTTTACATCTACACACTGGCTGGGGGATACATTGCCACAAACAGAGGAGTGGGAGTGACATTGGGGCTGATCCTAGTGATATGCAATATTGTATATAGAGGGAGGCCAACAGCATGGGGGACACTAATGTTGGTGAAGCTATATAGGGACCAGCATCATATGTCCTATCAAGGAGAGGAGGGTTAGGGATGGAGCTTAGGTTTTATGACTTTATTGTAGGTATAAGGGTGGGAGCATATTGTAGTGCTTTGATTGATATGTCATAGGGACATACATGCAAAGGAGCTAGTGGTGTATAGTTGGGATAAGTTGTTGACTTACCAGCATGTTGATGATGTAGATCATTTACTAATACATTTGGGGGCTTTTTCTGATGGTAACTTCAGATAGAGGATGCCCTTTTAGTGAATTTGGCAATTTTTTTTATAATTTTCCTCGATAAAGTCGCAAGTATGATGGTAATGTCTTGATTACCATCATAATTGCGATGGTTCCGGGCAATATAACAAAAAAAAAAGACAAAAGAAAATCATTTTTTTTATGGATGTAGCGCAAAAATAGAGTTCGCACAGGAGAAAATAGGAGTAGAAGGTCCAAAATTTTCTCATATGCCTATAGACGTGCGGAGCTCAAATTGGGTTGTCAATAATTTCACTTTCAAAAATTTATAGGTGACTTCTCTGGGTAAGTGTTATTTTAGCCCTAAACATTTATGGTAAAATTTCAAATTATTTAGATTTAATTTGTATGATTATGGTAAATTTGTCTGTCAATATTACATAGAGATCCTCCTATTACTATCATCATATGGTAAATTTATGGTAAATTTGTCTATCCAATGACTACCTACATTTTTTCCACTTAGAAACCTCCTAAACAAGAAAGGCCAAGTGATCTTTCATATGGTGGTTGGGCTAGACTTGACTCTAGAAGACAACCTAGGGTTTTCACAGAACATCAAAGATAGAGAATTTGAGCTCAAAGATTAGATATAGTTATGGGAAGCTACTAGAGTAGGAAGAGAGTGAGTGGAACAAGGTTGAAAGAAAGATGTGGCATCCAAAAGGAAATCAAGATGAAATGATGCAGAAAAGGAAAATACCCAAAACCCTCGATATGTTTATGTGGTGTGTAAAACCTAGGCAGAATGGAACACAATCTAGACAATGTGGTTTCTCCTTCTATAACAACCAAGTAGTTTCTTCAGCAAGTTTGTGAAGTTCGTTGAAGGCCAGGGTGTTGAACATAAGTCTCTTCCACCATGATGGAAGGATGCCACCAAATTTCTAATTTAGTACATTACATGTGAAGGGAGATACATGTGTTTGTTCACCATTTTAGACTCATGTTTCACTTTTGAAATTTTATCCTTGTTAATGTTCCTTATTATCTATATTGTTCATTAAAATGTTCATGTAGTTAATTTCGCAATTGCCATGAAAATTCATTTCCCATCATGGGTTAATCAAACCAATTGTTATACATGGCCTTCAATCTGCTCAACCCTCTTTAGAATGGGATGATTTTGTGAGAAATAATGATAATCCTATGAAGGAATCTAAATCCCCAATAACAGTAGAAACCCTAACTATGAAACCCTCCTAATAAAAGAAATTAAAAATCTCTTTCGCTGCCAAATTCTCTAAGAAGCCAAAAACCAGTCCTACCCTAAGTGTGGAATCTTCTAAAAAGAAGAAATTTAAGGAAACCTAATTGCCAAAAGCCCTATGAAACTAAAAATTATCCCTACAACTATCCAAAGTCCACATTCTATGGTTACTTGATAGATTAAATGAAGAATCTCCTCCTGGTTGGATGATCTTGCAGAAGTCATCAACTCCATGATTGATGTAGAGGTAGTAGCAACAAAAACCACCAATAAGAAAAATGAAAAATTTCATAGAGAGCTTAGGTTAACAATGGCAGAAAAACAAATAGCAAGTTGAGAAAAGACTGAAATAAATTGATCTCTCCGAGGAAACGGAAAACCCCGACCAAAACAATGTGTATGATGATAATGTTGTTGGATATTGTTAATGCATTGGGAAGATTGTTGTATATATTTAATATTTTTAATCACTACATTGAGTGATGTTGGAATTACTGTTGTTTTCATTCATGTTTTGTCACTAATGTCAACATATGTTTCTATGGAGAGAATAGGCTGGTTATTACAGTGTATGAATATTGTACAGATGTTTTAGAATGTGTGAAGTAAATTGTGAGTATAGGAAGGTGTTGTGATCTTATATCTAAGATCGCATGATGAAATATTAAATATTGGCAGAGTTACAGAAGATTTAGTGAAGACTGGCTACTAGACAGTGACAGTGGAAGTTGACAGAGTGAGTCTCTGTGTTTTAGGTATATCTTATAGGTGATGAGGATTCAGTATATGCAAGATTAAGGGATGTAAGTCAGTGTATTAAGGAATGTTCATTGGTCTTCTCAAGGTATGGAAAGTAGGACTTCAGAGATGTAGTGTGTATTTTGGATGGCGAGCATGAATTAAAGATGTCAGTCCTTAATTATTGTAATGTAATTTTTGTATACTTGTTTTAGATACTGTGTATATCTTAGCAAGGGGTTATGTAATCATTTGTATATTAGGAAATCCTAATTAACCGACCTGATCATGTAAAATGTAATAGGGTATATATGTAAGATCTTTTCTTTGAAAAGATGTATCTGAGATGGATATGTTGTAAAAAAGGATTGTGGAAGCTGCGAGCTTGTACCTACTAGATGTAGAGCAAAGGATTGTTTGTACTTCATTGGAACTGATCAAGAAAATATAGTTGCTATCAGACAATTCACAACGATTGTGTATTTCCTCATATACACTTGTGTTGTGAACAATATGTTTTGAAGGTGGAATTAACCATCTTTAGGCAGTGAGCCTACCCCTTTTTCTTGACTCCTAACAGGGTTTGTCCTCTAACAAGGATTGTGTATTGTACTATTTTAATCAGCTCCTAACAGGGCTAGATCTTCTAACAAGGATACTATACTCTCAGTACATCATTAGTGGGTGCTAATTCCCACCGGGGTTTTACCTTTAACAGGGTTTCCTCGACAACAAATCTTGTGTTATTGTGTTGGCATTCATTGTGTTCATTTGATTTGATATTGTTGCCATTCAAAGTTTAAAGTTTAATAATATTTCATACAACTTATTCACCCCCATTCTTAGTTGTCTTTGTGGACTGTTATTCCTAACAATTGGTATTAGAGCTACTAATCATTAGAGAGAAAGCTTAACAACTTGAGGTGATCTTGAAAGATGTCATTCTATAGGAAGGATAGTTTGAAATTTAATCCTGAAAACTTTGACAATTGGAAGAACAAGATGTGAGCTCATTTGCTATGTTTGGGCATTGAATATTAGATGATTACAAAGAATCAGGTGGCTATGAAGGATGAATTGGAAAATATACTGATGATGAAAAGAAGATATTTTTGTATAACATGGTGATGGAATATGGATGAAGTGACTGAGAGGGGGGGTGAATCAATCAACCATAAAACACTTAACAATTATTTCTTTCCAGATCCCTTAGGATATCTTAATGAATATTATCTATTTAACACTCGGTAAATAGATTGCAGTAACTTTGAAGATGCAGAAAGTATTAGCAAAATTATCTTTAGATATTCATCAGCACTTGTATATGATTAAGATAGCAATTAAGAACACAAGAGACACAAGATTTAACGTGGAAACCCAATATGGGAAAAACCACCAATGTATCTAGATACTGATTTTCACTTTTCTGAAGTGATGCCCGGTTAGAAGCCAACCCAGTAAAAGGTTACAAAACACACTGTTAGGTGTGACCTTGTTAGAGGATTTAAACACCCTGCTAGGAGTGGCCTGGTAAGAGGTCTTGAAAACAATTCAATGGAATTGTCACCTTGTTAGAGGATTTACAATATGGCTGTTAAACCAACTCGGTTAAGAGATTTAGAATTCACTGTTACAATGATAAGAAGGTAACAATGAAAATGACCTGTATAATAATGCAACTACCTTGCTGATTACAGATCTTTGTTCTGCATAAGTGTGATCCTTCCTGATCGAATATATCTCTGCTGCACCTCAAGGATATCTGATCATCCTTCACAATTTTGCACACACCTTTTCTGCTTTTCTTCTATATATCTTCTTCTGTTGTGTCTCTGTTATTTTCACATTTGACCTTTTATTTATATGATTTTGGATTTGTCAAATCGACATTACTTAGTATAACAGTCAGCTGAATTAAGAAAACTTTATTTGCAAAAATCCTTCAAGGGCCGACAGTGCTCGGTGACCATAAATTTTTACAATCTTTCGGAGACCGAGGGAACTCGGTAAATGCTGATAATCCTTTTTCTTTGAAAACTGACTGAACTCGGTAGATGCTATCTTTTCTTCGACAACCGACTGAACTCGGTAAACACTGAATTTTCTTTGACGACCGACTGAACTCGGTAAACACTAAATTTTCTTTGATAACCGAGTGAACTTGGTAAGCACTAATATTACTGCCTGGCAGACCGACTGAGCTCGGTAGGTACTGAATGTTGCAGATTATGACATAGTGTGACATCAAAGACAATACATAATTTGAGTAGCAATTTCCTTCAGATAATTGTTTCCAACACATGGTTGCAAGGGAAGTACTGATCAGCGCACTCTCTGAAGGAGAATTTACTGAGGTTAAAGATCTGGATTTGGCATACAAGATTTGGGTAATATTAGAAGCATTGTATGAAGGAGACAAGTTTACCAAACAAGTGATGTTACAGAATTGGAAAACAAGGATGGAGAAGTTACAAATAAAGGATGATGAAAGCATTAGGGATTATGATTAAAGGGTTACAGAGGTTGTGATTGGCATCATAAATTGTGGAGGCACTTATGATGAAGAAGAATTCATTGTGAAGATCCTTAGATCATTGACACTTGCTTACAAGACTAAAGCTCTGACTATAGAAGAAACTATACCTCTAACTCTAAACTTTAGTAGAGAAATTTTGATTGTAAAGCTAACTACCTTTGAAGCTGCTGAAATGGGAGATGTTGTACCTAAAGTTGAATCTGCATTCAAAGAATCTACACACAAGAAGATAATGTCTACACTTCTGAGCACCAACAGTGAGAACTTAAAAGAGGAGCTTGGTGAATATGCTGAGGAATGGGAATAGATACAAGCAGAGGAAAGAAAGCTAGATGAACTTGTTGCACTGATCGCTAGAAGAGAAAAGAGAGGTAAGGGTAAATTTGAAGCAAAGTTACCTTTGAAACATTTTTCATGCAATAAGATAGGTCACTTTGCATCTAGATGTCCTACAAGAGTTCCTAAGCACAAGCCTAATTTTTTCAAGTCTAAGTATTCCAAGGATAAGGAATGTTATTATGCTAGTGAAGGTATTTTTGATGATGATGATTTGGATTATGAGGAGATTGGATTTATTGCTATTAAAGATGAAAAACCAATTCATGAAGAAAAATATTTAGTATCACATGTTCATAAGAAATTTGAATGGGTTATAGACAATGGTTTCTCACATCAAATGACTGGGGGAAAAAATAAGTTTGTTAAACTAATGACATATGATGGTGGTGTTGTGAGATTTGGAGACAATGTTCCTAAACCTATCATAGGAATAGGATCTATTTCTTTGGATGGAAAGACTAATATTGATAATGTACTACTTGTTGATGGAATTAAGCATAACTTTTTGAGTGTTGGACAACTGATGGACAAAGAGTTTCGATTACAATTCACTGATGGAAAATGTTTTAATTAGAAGTAAGGCAGGAAAGCTGATTGCAACCGGTACTAAATCTAGAGGTAATGTATTTGAATTAAATACATCTAGAGCCTCTTATTTTGTTGTAAAGGTAGATGATATTTGGTTATGGCACATAAGATTTTTTCATGTTAATTTTGATAATATTGTGAAGGCAAGCCTGACTAATTCAATGAGAGATCTACTGAAGATTGTGCACCCATCTAACACTGTATGCAAAGAATGTGTTATGGGAAAGTAGACTAGAAGAAGTTATAAAATCAAATCATATATAGAAAAAGGAAAGTTGGATCCGGTACATACAGACCTATGTGGACCTACACAAACAAGATCATACTATGGTTAAAGGTATTTTATACTTTTTGTTGATGACTTTTCTAGAATGATGTGGGTCACTTACTTGAAAGAAAAACTAGAAGCATTTGAACAATTCAAGATATTCAAAGCAAAAGTAGAGAATGAATCAGGTCTAAAGATAAAATGTTTAAGATCAAATAGAGGTGGAGAGTTTACTTTAGATCTATTCAATTCATATTGTGAAGAGCATGGAATACAAAGGCAAACTTCTACTCCTAGGACTCCGGAGTAGAATGGGATAGCAGAGTGAAGAAATAGAACTATACTAGATGCTTCTAGGACAATGTTGATTGAAGGAAATGTATCTCATGTACATTAGAGAGAAGTTGTTAGGACAACAATGTACACTTTGAATAGAATTCAAATCAGAGAAGGTACAAGTAAGACTCCTTATGAATTGTGGTTTGATCATACTCCTACTATAAAATATTTTAGAATATTCGGTAATAAATGCTATATCAAAAGAGATGATGAGATAGGAAAGTTTGATGCTATAAGTGATGAAGGAATTTTCCTTGGTTATTCTACTAAAAGAAAGGCTTACAAATGTTTTAACCTGAGATTAAGGAAGATGATTGAAAGTAACACTGTAAGGATAGTTGAAAAGTTTCAGATACAAGAGAGAATGTATGACTATAATCAGAATATAGAGATCAAAGAGGCTACTACTACAGAAGAAGAAGAACTTGTTGAGATTGAATGTGAAAATGAGACTTGTGATGATGACACAAATGAGGCTAATGAGATTTCTAAGACTCCAAGGTATGAATAGAAAGACCATCCTGAAAATCAAATTATTGGTAATACAAGTAAAAGAATATTGACTAGATCAAAGACAAGGGAAGAAATTTGTTTGATTTCTCAAGTTGAACCAAAAACTATTGATCAAGCTTGTAGAGATGAGTCATGGATTAAGGCCATGAAAGAGGAATTAGATTAGATAAATAAAAATAACACTTGGGAATTAGTTCCTAGACCTAAAGACAAAAATGTAATTGGAATTAAGTGGGTTTTCAGAAACAAAATGAATGAAGAAGGAATTGTTGTTGTAAGGAACAAGGCAAGATTGGTATGTAAAGGTTATTCACAACAAGAAGGCATAGATTTTGAAGAGACATTTTCTCCTATTGCTAGGATAGAAGTTGTGAGATTATTCTTGGCTTATGTTGCGCATAAAGACTTCAAGGTATAGCAGATGGATGTGAAATCTGCATTTTTTAATGGGGATCTTGAAGAGGAGGTATACATAGAACAACCTAATGGATTTCCTCTATCTGAAGATGAAGACATGGTATGCAAGTTGAAGAAGGAACTATATGGACTGAAGCAAGCTCCAAGGGCTTGGTATGCAAGGTTAGACAAATACTTACTTTGCCTTGGGTTTAAGAAAGGTAATGCTGACAACAATTTATATTTGAGAACTAGTGAAGATGAAGTTTTGATAATAGAAGTTTTTGTTGATGATATTATTTTTGGAGGCAATGATGAGATGTGTAAGAAATTCTCTAAAGAGATGGAAAATGAATTTGAGATGTCCATGATAGGCGAAATGAATTTTTTTCTAAGACTGCAAATAATTTAGAACAAGAATGGTATTTTTATTTCTCAGACTAAGTATCTTAAAAAAATGTTGAAAATGTTTGGAATGGAAGACTGTAAACCAATTGGTACACCCATGGTGACTGGTCATAAACTATCAAGTAATGATGAGACAAAGTGTGTTTTTCAGACCAAGTACAGATCAATGGTTGGTGGATTACAATATCTGACTCACATCAGACTGGATACTGCTAATGTTGTTGGAATTGTGGCTAGATATCATGCAGAACCTAAAGAGACACACCTAGTCATTGTGAAAAGGTATTTAGATATCTGAAAGGAACAATGGAATATGGATTATGGTATGATAGAAATGATGACTTTGAACTTCATGCTTATACTGATGCTGATTGGGTAGGGAATATTGATGACAAGAAGAGTACTAGTGGAGGTGCATTTTTCCTTGGAAAAAGGTTGGTTTCATGGTTAAGTAAAAAGCAAGATTCTATAGCTCAATCTACTATTGAATTAGAGTATGTTGTTGCCACTATTAACTGCACTTAAATTGTTTGGATGAAACAAATGTTGAAAGATATTGGAATAAATTTTGATGAACCATTCATTATCCATTGTGATAACACCAGTACAGTAAACATGTCAAAGAATCCTGTGATGCACTCTAAAACTAATAATACATCTATTAAGTATCACTTCTTAAGAGATAAGGTGGCAGAGAAGGAAATAAGGTTGGAATATATTAGCATAAAGGAACAGATTGCAGACATCTTTACAAAGTCATTGCCAAAAGATGCCTTTGAGTATCTCACAGGTATGCTTGGGGTGCAGGCCCCTCCTAGTCAAAATTAAAAGGTGCAGGGATGCATCAGTCCAGAGGTTTTCAAAGCCTTATCATATTTTGGACTTGATGTATGGATCTACTCCTCAAGGGAGTGATCATTGAAAATAGTTGTTGAAAACATTTAATGACTTATGGCACCCTTTGCCATTTTTTTCAAAGGGGGAGAGATACTATGAGAAAATCCCTACTGTATGGGGAGATTGTATGAAGAGATACTATGAGAAGTTGTACTATGAGAGTATTGTTTGGTTACAAAACTTTGGGTTGATGTATTTTCCCATATGTTAACATCAATGCCAAAGGGGTAGATTGTTGGATATTGCTAATGCATTGAGGAGATTGTTGTATACATTTAATATGTTTAATCACTATGTTGAGTGATATTGGAATTATTATTTTTGTCATTCATGTTTTGTCACTGATGTCAACATATGTTTCTATGGAGAGAATAGGTTGGTTATTACAGTGTACAGATATTGTACGGATGTTTTAGAATGTGTGAAGTTAGTTGTGAGTACAGGAAGGTGTTGTGATCTTATATGTAATATTGCATGATGAAATATTGAATATTGGTTGAGTTATAGAAGATTTAGTGAAGACTAACTACTAGACAGTGACAGTGGAAGTTGATAGAGTGAGTCTCTGTATTTTGGGTATATCTTACAGGTGATGAGGATTCAGTATATGTAAGCTTAAGAGATGGAAGTCAATGTACTGAGGAATGTTTTTTGGTTTGTGCAAGGTATGAAAAGTAGGATGACATCAGCTATGGCATGTTCTTTGGAGAAGACTTATTTGGAAGCCAATTTTAAAGATGTAGTGTGTATTATGGATGGCAAGCATGAATTAAGGATGTTGGTCCTTAATTGTTGTAATGTAATTGTTGTGTACTTATTTTAGATACCGTGTGTATCTTAGCAAGGGGTTATGTAATCATTTGTATATTAGGAAAGTCTAACTAGCCGACCTAATCATGTAAAATGTAATAGGGTATATATCCAAGATCAGATCTTTTCTTTGAAAAGATGTATGTTAGATGGATATGGTGTAAAAGAGGATTGTGCAAGCTGTGAGCTTATACCTATTGGATGTAGAGAAGATGATTGTTTGTACTTCATTGGAACTAATCAAGCAATGACAATTGTTATCAGACAGTTCACAAGGATTGTTTATTTCCTCATATACACTTGTGTTGCAAACAATATGTTTTGAAGGTGGACTTAACCTTCTTTGTGCAGTGAGCCTACCCCTTTTTCTTGACTCCTAATAGGGTCTATCCTCTAACAAGGATTGTGTACTGTAATGTTTTAATCAACTCCTAATAGGGCTAGATCTTCTAACAAGGATACTATACTCTCAGTACATCATTAGTGGGTGCTAATTCCCACTGGGGTTTTACCTTTAATAAGGTTTCCTCGATAACAAATATTGTGTTATTGTGTTGGAATTCATTGTGTTCATTTGATTTGATATTATTATCATTCAAATTTTAAAGTTTAATAATCTATCATACAACTGATTCATCCCCCCCTCTCCCAATTATCTTGGTGGACTGTTATTCCTAACAAATGTGACTATTAACCAAGAAATACATCATGGAAAGGGACAAGATGAAGCTAAAAAATATGTTGAATTAATTTTTTTTGAAGTTACAGATGTTGAAATAAAAAATGTTGAAGTACAAAGAGCTACTGAGGTGGAGAATATTGAAGCAAACAAAGATATGGAAGTTGAAGATGTATGGAGGGATGCATCTCTAATGGAGAAAATAGAGAAGGCATAAGGAGAAAGAAAAGATATTTCTCCTCAAAAGGAAATCTGACATAGTGATAAAATGTTGGACATTACAAAAGAAGCTGAGAACCTTCTGAGAATGATAGAGCCACTTGTCAACATGAGAAAACTAGTAATTCTACTAATAAAATTCTTCTTCTAACACATATAGAAAATGAAACTCCTGATGTTGAAGTGTCCCTTGATACCTCTACTATTGAAATCCCTAAAGTTGATAAATTTTATGAAGTCCTTGTAATTTCTACTGATAAAATCCTTGTTGTTAAACTTTTGTAACAACCCCTACAACCAATCTTGGTCAGTTTGAAATTGGATAGTGAGTGGACAGTAATATAATACTGAACTATGTCCATATATTACTATCCACTCACTATCCAATTTCAAACATGAGCAATAATATTGTCAAATTAATTTGATTATGTTTTGAAGGTATCTTCACAATTTGATTCTTGTTCTAACATAAGGAACAATACCTTTACACCTTGTAGGAACTCACCATTGGAGTCTTCTCTCATAACATATGGACAATAATATAATACTGAACTTGTTAGAATAACTGAGAGGGGGGTGAATTAGTTATCCAGTGTCCTAATTCAAAATGTATAATCCAAAACAAATTCTTCTATTTCTGCTGCTCGGTAAACAAAAAATACTTTCACTGTCTGTGTTTTTACCAATTGTTAGACTTAGCTTTATAATAGTTACCGATCAAATCTAACATGTAATATGCAAAGTATGATAACAAACAAATATCACAATCAACACATAACACAAGAGATTTAATGTGGAAACTCTGTGAAGGGAAAAACCACCTGGGACCGGCAACCCAAAATTGTTCACTCTTCTAAAGTGAGGTCGGTGAAGACCCAACCCTATTAAAGGTTACAAACACACTATTAGGTGTGACCTTGTTAGAGGATTTTAGACCAAAAGTTATCGTCCAACCAACAGTCACTCTGGGGTTGACAGGATAACAATGTTCACTCTATGAATGAACACCCAAAGACTTTCATAGTCTACTCGGTTAAGAGATTTAACTATGTACAATGGTTAAATATGTAACAGTAGATGATTTGCCTTGAAACAACTATGATTTGCAGTTAACAAATCAATGTTCAGCTCATTCAAATATTTCTGATCAATATACCACTTCAGATTCAATATTATATCAACTTACTGTCCGTCAGTAATTACTCTCTATAGCTCGGTAATTGTTCTATAGCTCGGTTCTCATTAACCAATATGATCAGAATGGATGAAAACTTCTTCACGTGATAATTCTGCAGTACCTTCTTCTTCTGGCATCCTTTCAACAATGAAACCAATGTTTCTTATATAGACAAGTAAATCATTTTCTTTTCCTCCATCAGATTTTGCCACTTTATCATATTCATAGATTTTGCCGCTTTAAGCTTCCTCGGCTGACATGTCAGTAACACATTTCAATCTACTCTATTAGATCCTTTTTTATTTATGTTAGTCGTCAATCTTCATAACAAACCTTATATGTTACCTTGATTTCATACTCTTTATAGCTCATCAATTTATCGGCTAAACTGATCATTTAATTCCTTTCTATTTTTCTAAGTTAACAAAGAAATGCATTGGTGAACACAAGCTCAGTTAACACTATGCTTGATATACACTACATTCCGTCGATATATACTAAAATGCTTTATTTACCAACAACACTACTTTGTGTTTTTCAGCTCTATTCTTCATCATAGATGAATGCAACATAATAAAGTTGATATCATCAAGTCATAGACTCATCAACAAGTTACTCAATGTATTCCTTATCCTCATCTGGCATATACATCTTCCTCATGTAGATATTTATGTTCTTCATCTCTTTGTCCTTCCTTCAGATGTGTCGGTATAGTAACTTACAAGATAAGTATTATCAAGCTAGTTGACATCAATGACAACATAATACTGATTTAATCATCTTGCATTATCTAATCATCAACTCCTCAGTAGTCTCAAATTACAAATTCTTCATTCTGGTTCCAAATCAGTTGTAGTTCATCAATCTCTCCCTTTGGCATTGATGGCAACTCAAGTAATATGAAGTGTACCATACACATACCAAACATGTATTCTACAACTATGTGATCAAATGTTGTGCAAGCTCTCCCTAGCTTAATATGTTTAATCACTACATTACTCAAAAACATTATAAAATACAACTTTGTCATTCTTTCTGTAGATATAACCTTTTCAATTCTCAAATTCCCTTCAGATTATCTCTCCCTTAGATAGTTCTCATCGGTGCATATCTCTCTTTTTCCTTTTCATATTATTTATCTCTCCCTTTGACAACAATGCCAAAGAAACAAATAAATAATCAGCTCTGTAGTAGCTAAGTAACTCTCTGTTGTCCATTACTTCCTCTATATCTTAGTATACTGATATCTCAATATGTTTTAGTTCTTCAAACTTAATCACAACCTTGAACAATATCCAAAGTGTGAACTATGTTGCATCAACATGAATGATCATCTAATAAAATTAGGTTGATGCAACATCCAGATCACATTAGTGACCGATAGATAGGGGACGGACCCCAAGTCTAGTCCTCAAATATTCAAATGTGTCCTTTAGTGGAGGCTTTGTAAAAATATCTGCAAGTTGTTCTTTAGATGTAACAAATTCTAATTTTACTTACTTCTCTTGCACTTGTTCTCTTAAGTAATGATACTTAATTGATATATGATTTGTCTTAGAGTGCATAACAGGATTCTTTGAAATATTAATGCACTTGTGTTGTCACAATATATAATCACCGGGTCAGTGATTACCTCATTCATTCCTTCCAATACTTGATTGATATATGCAATATTTGAACAGTTAGTAGCAGCAGCAACATACTCTACTTTAGCTGTCGACTGAGAAATGCAAGCCTACTTTTTACTTGTCCAAGTTACAAGTCTTTCACCAAAGAAAAATGCTCCTCCGGTGGTACTTTTTCTGTCATCCACATTTCCAGCCCAATCAGCATCGGTGTAAACCTTTAGTTCAAACTTTCCTTCCTTAGGATACCACAAACCATAATCCTCTATCTTTTTTAGATATCTTAAGATTCTTTTAGTAGCAATCATGTGTGATTCTCTAGGATTAGTAGAATATCTAGCAACAATTCCCACAACATGTGCTATATCTGGTCTATTGTGAACTACATACATGAGCTTACCAATCATGGATCGGTAAAGTGTCTGATTTACCTCTGTAGTTTCATCTTCCTTTATCAATTTACTTCCAGTAGCCATCAATGTTCCCACAGGTTTAGCATCTTCCATGCCAAATGTCTTTAAGACTTCTTTTATGTACTTAGACTGTGAGATAAATATCCCATCACTCTGCTGAATCACTTGTAGTCCTAGAAAGAATTTAATCTCTTCAAACATAGACATTTCAAACTCTTTTCTCATCTCATTAGCAAAAGATTTACATACATCATCTTGACCTCCAAAAATAATATCATCAACAAAGATTTCAGCAATAATAATACTATCATCAGTATCACCTTTCATGTACAAATTGTTGTTCTCACTAATTCTCACAAATAAGTATGCAGTCTTTCATACCATGCTCTTGGTGCTTGTTTCAGACCATATAAAGCTTGGTGTAATCTACATACCATATCTCTATTGTCTGGATCAACAAATCCTTTAGGTTTTTCTATGTAGATCTCTTCTTCAAGTATACCATTCAGAAATGCTGACTTCACATCCATATTATAAACCTTAAATTTCTTGTGTGCAACATATGCAAGTAGCATTCTAACTCCTTCCAATCTAGAAACAGGTGAAAATGTCTCACCATAATCAATGCCTTCTTCCTATGCATATCACTTGCATACCAGTCTTGCTTTATTTCTTGTTACTTCACCATTTTCATTCAGCTTGTTTCTGAATATCCTTTAGTACCGATAACATTCTTATTTTTAGGTCGGGGTACTAAGGACCAAGTTTTGTTTTTCTCAATTTTTTCTATTTCCTCCTTCATTGCATTAACCCATTCTTCATTTTCTAATGCAAATTTCACATTCTTTGGTTCAAATTCACAAACTAAACATGTACCTTGTCTTGTTTTGCTTCTAGTCTGCATCCCAGTTTGTCTGTCTCCAATAATTTGTGTCTCAAGATGATGTCTTCTGACAAAACTAGCCAGTACTCAGTTTCTTCTCTCTTGTTCATCCTATTCAAATTCGTGTGCTTTCTCGGTAGCACCATCTTGTTCATCGGTTTCCCTTTCCTGTTCCTCAGGGTTATTTTCCTGCTGACCGGTTATCACAGGCTGCGACTTCAATAGATAGTCAAGAAGTTCAATGTAAGTGAATCTACCATAGTCTTCTAGTTCTCTTCTACTTTCTTCTTTGTTCTTGTCATCAAACTCATCAACATGAACATTAGTACTTTCAATCATCAGTGTTCTGGCATAATCAATGATTGACCTATTCCTTCTTTCAACAATCCCATTCTGCTGAGGTGTCCTTGGTGCAGAGACCTGTCTCTTAATACCATTCTCATTACAAAAATTAGTAAATTCATCAGAGATAAATTCACCTCCTCTATCAGGTCTTAAGCATTTTATTTCTTTTCCAGTCTCTTTTTCTACCTTTGCCTTATACCATTTAAACATCTTAAAAGCTTCATATTTCTCTTTCAGGAACATATTAGTCATCAGTCTAGTATAGTCATCAACAAAAAGAATAAAGTATCTATCACCATAGTAGCTCTAAGTTCTCATAGGACCACATAGGTCAGTATGAACCAACTCAAGTATCTTCTTTGTTGAGTAGTCTTTGCTCTTAAAACTAGACTTAGTCATCTTACCTTTCTGACATTCATGGCACATACCTTTCTTTTCTTCTTACTAATCTTGGTCATGTTATCAAAATTCACATGACATAACTCTTATGCCACAACCATGCATCTTCATCTTTCATTAATAAACAAGAAGACTGATCAATATAAAGATAAAATAGATTACCTCTAGATTGTGTACCGATTCCGACAAGTCTTCCTCCATCATCATAGATTCTTACCTTTTTGCTCTCAAAAGCAAGTCGGTGGCCTAAGTTATTCAACTAAGCCATAATTAACAAATTATAGTTTAGTCCATCTACCTAGTAGGCATTCTCACATTTTATTCTATCATTAATCATTAGTGAACCTTTACCTCTCAGCATACAAGGTGCATCATTTCCCATTCTAACAGATCCACCATCATATTCATCAAGTAGATCAAACTTCTCTATATCACCAGTCATATGATGTGTACAACCATTGTTTATGATCCATGTATCATTTCTTCTTACTTTAGAGATCAGTGCTATTTCTTCATGTTTCTCTTCTTCCTCTAAATCATCCTTCATAGCAACAAACACTACTTCTACATCATTATTAGTGTCAAATTCAAATTCAAATTCTTTTGCTATGTAACATACCTTTTTCCCTTTTTCATAGCTATCTCGGTTGTCTCTGTTGTTGTGTCGGTAGCCTTTATTAACTCTTCTCCCATAGCTTCCTTTGGATCGGTCTTTGGATCTATCATCATTTTTCTTATTCAGACATCTAGCAGTAATGTGGCCAACTTCTTTACAATTAAAACATGCTAGAGGTAACTTGCCTCTATACCTTCCCTTACCTTTGGGCAATCTTCTAGCCATAAGAGCTTCAAGCTCATCAAGTTCATCATCGGTATTACTGTCATTGTCATAATTCTTATCATTCTTGCTACTAGACTTACCAATCTTCAAAGAAGTCATGAAAGCGGATTCAACAGACGGTACAACACTGTTGTCAAAGTTATTGAATTCAAAAGTTGTAAGCTTACCGATCAAAGTGTCAAGGGTGAGGTTGGATGTAGCCCTTGTTTCATGAATTGCAGGGATCCCGATCGCATAAACTGGCAACAAAGTTCTGAGAATCTTGCTAATCACTGTTTCATCATCAATAACTCCATCTGATGCTCTAATAGCATGTACAACCTCTTTTAGTCTATTTGTGTACTGCACAATGTTCTCACCTTCTTTCATCTTCATATCATCAAAATGACCTCTTAGACTTTCTACTCTGGCTCTCTTAACATTCAAATCTCCACTGTATATTAGAGTCAGTTTGTCCCACATCTTCTTAGCTGTATCACAATCCTTGATGTCTTCAAATTAGGCGTCGGTACAGGCAGCAACAGGTTCCATCATAGTGATATTGTGTTCATGCCTATCCTTTAGTTGATCAAGAGTTAAGGGACCAGTGGGTGGTTCAATGTAGCCATTCTCCATCAGTTCTAATGCAGAATTCCCAATTCTAGATATGTGCAATTTCATCCGGCTTTGCCATACTGTGAAGTTATCTTTGTTCAGCTTTGGCACTTCCCTCTTATACATCTTGAGACCTTTGTGCTGGAGTCCTCAAAACTCTATTCTTAAGAAACCGCAGCTCTGATACCAATTGTTAGAATAACTGAGAGGGGGGTGAATCAATTATCCAGTGTCTCAATTCAAAATGTATAATCCAAAACAAATTCTTCTATTTTTGCTGCTCGTTAAACATAAAATACTTTCATTGTCTATGTTTTTACTAATTGTCAGACTTAGCTTTATAATAGTTACCGATCAAATCTAACATGTAATATGCAAAGTATGATAACAAACAAATATCACAATCAACACATAACACAAGAGATTTAACGTGGAAACCCTGTGAAGGGAAAAACCACCTGGGACCGACAACCCAAAATTGTTCACTCTTCTAAAGTGAGGTCGATGAAGACCCAACCCTATTAAAGGTTACAAACACACTGTTAGGTGTGACCTTGTTAGAGGATTTTAGACCAGAATTTATCGTCCAACCAACAGTCACTCTGGGGTTGATAGGATAACAATGTTCACTCTATGAATGAACACCAAAAGACTTTCATAGTCTACTCAGTTAAGAGATTTAACTGTGTACAATGGTTAAATATGTAACAATAGATGATCTACCTTGAAACAACTTTGATTTGTAGTTAACAGATTAATGTTCAGCTCATTCAAATATTTCTGATCAATATACCACTTCAGATTCAATACTATATCAACTTACTATCCGTCGATAATTACTCTCTATAGCTCGGTAATTTTTCTGCAGCTCGATTCTCATTAACCGGTATGATTAGAATGGATGAAAACTTCTTCACGCAATAATTCTGCAGTACCTTCTTCTTCCGGCATCCTTTCAACAGTGAAACCAATGTTTCTTATATAGACGAGTAAATTGTTTTCTTTTCCTCCATCATATTTTGCTGCTTTAAGCTTCCTCGGTTGACGTGTCAGTAACACATTTCAATTTGCTCCATTAGATCCTTTTTTATTTATGTTAGTCGTCGATCTTCATAACAAACCTTATCTATTACCTCGATTTAATACTCTTTACAGCTCATCAATTTATCGACTAAACTGATCATTTAATTCCTTTCTATTTTTCTCGATTAACAAAGAAATGCATCGGTGAACACAAGCTCGATTAACACTGTGCTCAGTATACACTACATTCCATTGATGTATACTAAAATACTTTATTTACCGACAACACTGCTTTGTGTCTTTCAGCTGTATTATTCATCATAGATGAATGCAACATAATAAAGTCGATATCATCAAGTCATAGACTCATCAACAAGTTACTCAATGTATTCCTTATCCTCATCTGACATATACATCTTCCTCATGTAGATATTTATGTTCTTCATCTCTTTCTCCTTCCTTCAAATGTGTCGGTATAGTAACTTACAAGATAAGTATTGTCAAGCTAGTTGACATCAATGACAACATAATACTGATTTAATCATCTTGCATTATCTAATCATCAACTCCTCAGTAGTCTCAAATTAAAAATTCTTCATTCTAGTTCCAAATCAGTTGTAGTTCATCAGAACTATGTTCGTATATTACTTTCCACTCACTATCCACTTTCAAACATGAGCAATAATATTGGTTTCGTTATCAGAACTAATGATTTGTGTGTGTAGAAAGGGTGATGGAATGTAGTAGATTTATGAGAGAAGACTCCAATAGTGAGTTCCTCCAAGGTGTAAAGGTTATATTGAAAGTTGATAATAATAATTGATGATTATTATAATTGTCACTATATATACTATACATTATACTATACATTACATTATGTTGGATACTATTATTAACACAGACATGCATATGTGTATCATATGACCAAAGATACAACATTAACACTCCCTCTTAGTTAGGGAGGATAATCAAAATTTTCAATATGGAAGGCTTCAAATACCTTAGTGCAAATTTATATTTCTATTGTAATGTTAGGTTTCTTAAATTGTGAGGGTTAACTGTGGAATAAGTAGGCTAGATGTAGAGATTTTACATTTAGTCTAGTAAATATCAAAAGGAAAATGCTTAGATAACTTACTTTGTTAAAGTGCTTAGATATCTTACTTTGTTAAATTATTTTTCTATATTTTGGGGTTATTCATGTCGTGCACAAAAACCTAAGAAATCAATATCTTACAAATTTTGATATTTTTAGGGCACTTCATAGAATTATTTTCTTATATGGGTAGTGCGAATTGTTTAACACAATCGCTATAATCCAGCATAGATATACAATCATTATCAATATTTCTTGGTGGTTTGATTAGTTTATCTTATTCACATATTTTAATGAGGGGAATTTGAAGTAAAATCCATCACAGGACATGCAGTGTTGCTAAATGCCATATCTGTTTGAAATATTTTTGCACAATCCATTAGGGTTGAGAAGTTTCTCTAGCATCTCTTTATATCTTATGTTGCAATATTTATGAAATTTCTATGTGATATGAAGGTAATTTTTAGATATAATTTCTTCTATTATTCCTAATATGGCTAATGATTCCTTCACCCTTGTGCAGTTTTCTCTAGGTCCATTTATTTCTCATCATCTCCACTTATTTTTCATTATGTCTGAGTATTTCTCTATAATTATCTATACTTCAACTTTCTCATCATCCTTAGAATAAATATATGTATATGTATGTGTATGTGGGTATATGCACAAAGATGGGGGACCAAAAAGGTGTCACATTCCTTTTTGGTCCCCCAAAAACCATAGTGTGTGTGCGCACTATAGCGCACAGGTGCTATGGCTTGGTTTGCCCAAGCCTTAGGCTTGGGCAATTCAAAACATAGCGGGCACGTGCTATGGTTTGAATTTAAAACATAGCACATGCACACTATGTAAACGCTATAAAAAGTCAAGTGTTCCTTTCAAAGGCTCATTGTTCTCCCATAAACCCGCGTTTACAACCAAGGAGAGCTTCCCATAGCGCGTATGCAAAGCATTTTTGTTGTTTGATTCATCAAATTAGATAAATAATGGCTCCACAATGTCGTCAAGTTCAAATAGGAGAAGAGGTAAGTGTTTTTACAACCCGTGCCTCTTATTTGTATTTAAATTTTAGTTTTAAAGCAATTTTTTTGTCAAAATTTCTTTTCTTAGATTTTAAGTTTAATTAGGATTTTAAAATTGATTTTATTTTAATTTCCAGGAAGAAATGATCTCCCTGAAGAAAACCCTCAACCAAACCCTTCATCTTCTCCTCATGAACAATGAATGAAGAAAATAACCAATAAAATGAACCTCAACCGCCTCCACCAATTGAGAAACCTCCTCCTGGAACATGGGAAAATTTGATCAACCAAATTGAAAGAGGCAAAATAGAATTAGGATCTTTAATTAGGAGGTTAAAAGATTCTATTACTACAAATCTTGGAAGGGAAAGAATTGCAAAATCATTGGAATCAATCTTGAGCCACGTAGGCTCAGTTAGTGGGCAACTTAATTTATGACATGATAAAAGAGAAGAACAAAAATAATATTATGTAAATAAATTGTCATATGAGGACATAAAAAAGAAAAAATATCACAAAAGATGACATTTGCAAACTCTTTAAAAAGCGAGGGGACACTGATACTCTTAGAACTACAACAAAGAGGTTCCCAATTCATTGGTGCTTGAATGAAGACATAAAACAAAATTGGGAGAGATGGTGGATGGTCTTTGATTCCCCTCCCTATAAAAAGCATGAGGTTCCTATATATTTCTTGAGGAAACTCTATTGCGAGTTTGTACTCAAGGAGGTGCCAAATTATTTTGACTTTCTAGATTCTCAGGGTAGAGGAGGGGGGTTATCATTTGATAGAGCAAGGGCACATTGTGACCCTAATGCACCTAAGGTTCCTACTAGCAAGCCACAGTTGGATCATGTTAGTATTCCTTTTGTTGTGAAGAAACATGTAGAGGTGGACACCTAGGCACAATTAGTGCTCTAACAAAGACTCTCATTCAGTGTGCCACTCCTTTAGTTGAGGGTCACCGTGGTCTGTCTTCCAGGCACATATTTGTCGGTCATGTGGATCCTTGTGCACGTTTAGTACTGTCGAGAGAGAGGAAGAGGATCATGGAATGATGCCCGATGATTTACTAAATATGACATTTGGCATTGACACACATGTAAATATTTGCAAGTTGATTAAATTTATTTGATCGTATTTCATTTATAAAAGAATAAATAATTAATTTAGTATCTATTGATTATGTTTAAAATTCAGGGCAAGTGTCGGTGGCAGTGGAAATGATCCTTCATTCCCCTTCTACACTTCGTTGTCAACTCCACAAGTATGTATCGAATAAAGCATTTTAATTAATATATTTGATTATTATGTAATTATATGAATGATTATATCATAACTTATTGTGCATGTGCATTAGTTCACTGGTGGACCATCGACATTCATAATAGACAATGAAGGGCATCATGCCACTTTCCTTGAGGTATCTTTATTTGCATGTTAATTTGATTTACTTGATTATATTTAATTAATAAATGATTGAATAACTAAATTACTAGACAAATTATGATCAAAATCCAGACGCAAAGTGGTAATTGTGGTGATCACATTCCTTCACCTAGCTTTGTGACATCATCATTGAGTCCACGGGTATATATGTAATAATGCATTATAATTAACATGTCGGTAGTATGTTCTTATATGAATGGTTTTCTTATAAATTTCCATGTACATGTGTACTAGTTTAATGTTGGAGCTTCGACATCGACACCGCACACTGAAGGGCATGGTGGAACCTTCATAGAGGTACCATTTATTCATTAGTAGGGTTGTAAAAAATATATGTAATCTTGATAACTACATAATACTTTTTTTGTTTCATTTTTAGTTATTGACATTAGAGACTCCTACTTTTGTTCGTGATACTTTGGATCATAGAGTAGCTATAGCAGTAGCTAGTTTTGAAGCACTAACTGAGGTATGAAAGAGATCACTTAATTTTAATTGTTATTTTAATAGTTTGTATTGAATTTTTTAATGATATTCATGTATGCATTTTAATTATTATTTTTATCATTGTTGTAGGGACTTGTTACTCCAGATCATCAGCATGCGCCTTCAGTGGATGTACATAGTGACTATTTGCTAGCGGTAAGCGAATATTTTATTTTATGTCATTGTATAATTCAATTTCAATGTATATTAGTTATTGTTTCTTATACTTTTTTTATCAGCTCGAGCTAGATAGGAGGACTAGTGAGCACACTCAAAAGACTACAACATCCACTGCATCTCCATCGACGTGACAATCAAAGACACCTCAGGATTTTTTTTCTTCCCCTGGCAAGAAAGGACTAGATTAGGGATATAGTTTGTATGCCTATATGGCATTAGTGGACATATTTTTTGTATATTGTATAATTGACACATTGTACATCCATTTGGCTTTGAGGAAGCCAATTTAACTGTATTGGATATATTCGATGTATGACATTATTGGACATATATATTTGGCTTCATGCCCTATGAATATATATAGTTTATGTTTTAGGTATGCAATTCATGGGTTAGGTGTATTGATGTATACTAATTTATGTTTATGTGGATGTCTTATGCTTTGTAAATTTCCCATGCCTTATAGTTACGCTTGTATGTTTATCGATGTATATTGTTACTATATGATTTATACTTTATTAGAATATGTATGTTGTGTTAGGAATAACAGTCCACTAATATAACTAAGAGGGGGGGTGAATCCGTTATATGATAGAATATTAAACTTTAAAACTTTGAATGGAAGCAATATCAAATCAAATGAACACAATGAATGCCAACACAATAACACAATAACACAATATTTGTTGTCAAGGAAACCATGTTAAAGGTAAAACTCAGGTGGGAATTAACACCCACTAATGATGTATTGAGAGTATAGTATCCTTGTTAGAAGATCTAGCCCTATTAGTAGTTGATTAAAACATTACAGTACATAGTCCTTGTTAGAGGATAGACCCTATTAGGAGTCAAAGAAAAGGGTAGGATCACTGCCTAGGCTCGCTACCCAAAGAAAGTTAAGTCCACCTTCAGAACATACTATTCGCAACACAAGTGTATATGAGGAAATACACAATCCTTGTGAATTATCTAATAGCAATTGTCTTTGCTTGATCAGTTCCAATGAAATACAAACAATCCTCTTGCTCTACATGTAGTAGGTACAAGCTCGTAGCTTCCACAATCCTCTTTCACAATATATCCATATCACATATATATCTTTTCAAAGAAAATATCTTACATATATACCCTATTACATTTTACATGATCAGGTCGGCCAGTTAGGTTTTCCTAATATACACATGATTACATAACCCCTTGCTAAGATACACACGGTATCTAAAACAAGTATACAATAATTACATTACAACAATTAAGGATCAACATCCTTAATTCATGTTTGCCATCCACAATACACGCTACATCTTTGAAGTCAGCTTCCAAATAAGTCTTCTCCAGAACACACACCACAATTGATGTCATCCTACTTTTCATGACTTGCATAGACCAAGGAACATTCTTTAGCACACTAACTATCATCCCTTAAGCTCGCATACAATGAATCCATACTATCTGTAAGATATACCCGAAACACAGAGACTTACTTTGTCAACTTCCACTGTCACTGTCCAGTAACCAATCTTCACCAAAACATCTGTAACTCAGCCAATACAGAACATTACATCATATGATATTGGATATAAGATCACAACATATTCCTGTACTCACAACTGACTTCGCACATTCTGAAACATCCATACAGTGTCCGTACACTGTAATAACCAGTCTATTTTCCTTATACAAACATATGTTGACATCAGTGACAAAATATGAATGACAATAGTATGAATGCCAATTACAACACCAAGATAACATAGTGATTAAACATATTAAATGCATCCAACAATCTCCCCCAATGCATTAGCAATATCTAACAATCTCCCCCTTTGGCATTGATGTTAACATGTGGGAAAATCCATCAACCCAAAGTTCTGTAACCAAACAATACTCACATAGTACAACTTCTCATAGTATCTCTTCATACAATCTCCCCATACAGTAGGGATTTTCTCATAGCATCTCTCTCCCTTTGACAATAATGGCAAAGGGTGCCATAAGTCATCAACTGTCTTCAACGATCACTCCCCTTGAGGAGTAGATCTATACATCAAGTCCAGAATATGATAAGGCTTTGAAAACCTCTGGAATGATGCATCCCTGCATCATTTAATTCTGACAAGGAGGGGCATGTACCCCAAGCATAGCTCTGAGATACTCAAAGACATCTTTTGGCAATGACTTTGTAAAGATGTCTGCAATTTGTTCCTTTGTGCTAATATATTCCAACCTTATTTCTTTCTCTGTCACCTTATCTCTCAAGAAGTGATACTTAATAGATATATTCTTAGTTTTAGAATGCATCATCGAGTTCTTTGACATATTTACTGTACTGGTGTTATCACAATAGATAACCACTAGTTCATCAAAAGTTATTCCAATATCTTTTAGCATTTGTTTCATCCAGACAATTTGAGTGTAGTTAATAGTAGCAGCAACATACTCTAATTCAGCAGTAGATTGACCTATACAATCTTTCTTTTTACTTAGCCATGAAACCAACTTTTTCCCAAGGAAAACTGCACCTCCAATAGTACTCTTCCTGACATCAATATTCCCTGCCCAATCAGCATCAGTATAAGCATGAAGTTCAAAGTTATCATTTCTATCATACCATAAGCCATATTCCATTGTTCCTTTCAGATATCTAAATATCCTTTTCACAGTAGCTAGGTGTGTCTCTTTAGGTTCTGTCTGATATCTAGCCACAATTCTAACAACATTAGCAATATCCAGTCTGGTGTGAGTCAGATATTGTAATCCACCAACCATTGATCTATACTTGATTTGATAAACACACTTTGTCTCATCATTACTTGATAGTTTATGACCAGTCACCATGGGTGTACCAACTGGTTTACAGTCTTTCATTCCAAAAAAATTCAACAGTTCTTTAAGATACTTAGTCTGAGAAATAAAAATGCCATTCTTGTTCTAAATTATTTGTAGTCCTAGAAAGAATTTCATTTCACCTATCATGGACATCTCAAATTCATTTTCCATCTCTTAAGAGAAATTATTACACATCATCATTGCCTCCAAAAATAATATCATCAACAAAAACTTCTATTATCAAAACTCCATCTTCACTAGTTCTCAAATATAAGTTACTGTCAGCATTACCTTTCTTAAATCCAAGGCGAAGTAAGTATTTGTCTAACCTTGCATACCAAGCCCTTGGAGCTTTCTTCAGTCCGTATAGTGACTTCTTCAACTTGCATACCATGTCTTCATCTTCGGATAAAGGAAATCTATCAGGTTGTTCTATGTATACCTCCTCTTCAAGATCCCCATTCAGAAATGCAGATTTCACATCCATTTGATATACCTTGAAGTCTTTATGTGCAACATAAGCCAAGAATAATCTCATAGCTTCTATTCTAGCAACAAGAGAAAATGTCTCTTCAAAACACTTTTCACAAGTTTGATTGAGATGATATAATTATAAACCATACAAATAATTAACACTAATAATAACTTGGCAGAACAAGAACAAAAAAAACCATAACACCAGATATAACATGGAGACCCAAGCTAGGAAAAACCATGAAGAAAGTAATTTTCATGAAAGTAAACATTGGTTAAGGTGACACTGATTAAGGTGATTTTACAAGGGGCTTACTATCATTTTTATCAATGCGTGTAGGCTCACTATCGGTTGGGATAACTGCCATGATATAAGAGATGTATTAAAAAAAAGATGTTTTACATACAAAATGTTAACTGGTATAATTTCATATGCACATGTATAAAATAGTTCCAACTAGTACCATAGTAAACATCGCTAGCAATAGATCTGGTTATAGATCATCTTCCATCACATTCCAATCTTTTGCAACTTTGCATGTAAGCCTCCTCTTGATATCATAGTAACTCTTCACTCAACTTACTTCTACTTACACACTTACTACCAGATATCTTCTCACATAATTATACTCACATCACACCACCTTCAGCTTGCTCTCTCACTCATACATCAGATACAAAATGATTTCTATGCACACACACACACACATCCAATAAGATAAATACATATGTCAGTCTAGTCGCAAACATGTCAGCTTGTGATACAAAATATATTACAATATAGATTAACACACTAGCACCATACCTACAAAATAGGTCATACATATGAACACTTTATACCACGTTACCATAGGACCTAAAGATAGGTCACACATAAGATGAGCACATTTCAAAGCACAATTACCAAAAGATAAATTTATTCTAGGACCGATGAAATGCCACAACCAAGTCCATGACTTGATATACAAAACTTTTGAATCAATTGATGGATAAAACCAAATAAAACCTGAATACACTTGTCATATCAACAAACTTTGATAAATTACATGAAAGTCCAGATATCAGGGATACCTAGAAGAACTCTGAAATATGAAATCCATATATATCCATCCAAAACTTCATACTAACCCGATTACCAAATATAATAGATATACTAGAAAAATACATTTCAATAGTAGGAACAAAGGTATCCATCATGATAATCCATTACCAAAAACAAACTATATAAATCAAATCTGATCTGCACAATACCGAAGCACAACCAACAAATAACTAACTGATATAGACATACAACTAGTATAGGGTCTTGACATCAATGAAAAAAATGCCAACATCTTCTTAATACACTCAAAATTATCTACAAGTGCCAGACCAATATTTTATGAAGCTTCCATATGACATCTTAATGACCAACTTTGATTCTACACTCTCCAAGGTTTTTCCAAGGATCACAAAGCCACCACCTATCATTCTTTTCTTTCCCTTTTGTGCCTCATGTGTATTTAAGTTTTTTTTTAAGGGGTTGCTAAGTGTTGTGTCTATGGAGTTTTTTGAGATAAAGGAAAGGATTGAGTTCGAGGCTAGTTTTGCTTTTGTGCATGTGTTTAGATTGGGAATTTCCAAGGAAAGGTTGACAATTTTGGAGTTGTTTGACTATGAAAGATGAATGAAAGTAGTTAAGGAACCACTCTTCCATGCATGGGGGAAGTAATGATGACACATAGGTCATGGATCTAGGTATTTGTAACAGCTTCCATGATGGAGCTTCCATGTGGCATAAAGGCATAGGCCTTTTCTGTTATAATCTTTGGAGGTAGTAAGAGAAGATTGTTTTATTTAAGCTTGTGGGCTTTGTGTTTTAAGGGTTCATAATGTTAGATTAATAGATGCTAAGACATAATATTGTTACTAAAACTTTTATTTTCTCTATTGCAAACTTGGAATACATCAAACTGTGCTTTTGATAATCCTTTGTGTGCTATTCCAATCAAGGAATGGATGAGGAATTCTATGTTAGTTGCGAGTAAATTTTTTAGCTCTTGTTTCCTGATGCTTGTGATTTTAATTTGTATGCCTAAGCTATTGGATCATTTATTTTACTCTTTTAATGGCTATTATGGTTGGGATATTATAGTCATATCTTGTCTTATGGTGAAATTTGAAATAGTTATCGAATCTTAGTGTAATCTCTAGGAAAGTTTGAATTTACCTAGGAGCTTTAATAAATGCATCTTGCAAAATGATATGAATTTTATGATATGTGTTGGTAACCTTATTCATTATGTCCTCATTCCAACAATGAACAAATAGTGGCATCTTATGCTCATGCCATATAGTTTTTTTTTTTTGACATCTTATAATGGATCTAGAATATTTGAAGTGTATAAAAAGTTATTGTGTATCGCCTTAGATTTAGATTTGATCTTAGTACTTTTCTCCCCTTTCCTAAAACAAGAGTATGAAGATTTGGTTTATAAAATCACAGAGGTCATTTAGTAGCACACATTATGTCCTCCAACCACTAAACTTCCCATAAGGGTTGTTACCTTCCTAAGTTTAAACTTTTCGATCAACAATATGGCTCAGATTAATTAAGGATTAGGGTTTTGACCAAAGTTGTAATCATGTGAAATGTATCACATGTGAGGGCTAGGTTTAGGAATGGATTAAAGGGAAAAATCCTTATGTCAATGGGTCAAATTCAAAGATGTACTATAAAATGGATGGGATAAGATGCAAAGTTATTTTGACTTTTGTGTTAAGTTCCTAGGTCTAATGAATCTAGACAAGGTCTTAGTTAGACACGAGACTTTCAATAATCAAATAAATATAATAAAATTATTCAATTAATTATCGGAGAAAGGTAATGTGGAAGATTAAATTAATTAAAAAAATAATCATTATTAATTTAATAAGTTTTTCAAGTAGGAAAATAAATTAATTTATTAATTTCATTCATTAGGGGACATGTAAAATAGATTTAAATTAATTAAATAAATAGAATTCATTTAAGTAGCTTAGAAAATAAGATAAATGTGGCAAGGTAGCATAAGGTGGTGTTAGGAGGTTAAATGACTAGGTGATGGTAGTGTTGAAATGACATGGTTGATTTTAGGTGTCTACAAGTATTATTATTGTTTAGAAAGGGATGAAATGGGTTTAAACATTCTCAACAACAAACTATCTTTATCAAGATTGCTTTCACTATACCATATGATTGTATGTAGCGACCTTTCATTCGAGGCATACGTCAATTATTACATTTCACCTCAACTTCATCCAATCAGTCCAAATGGTCTTTACAAATACCTCTACTTCCTCAATATCTATGTCTAATAATCCTCCTCATTTGAGCTCTTTTAATTCATTAAGCAAGGTTACCCCTTGGTACCAACACTCTATTTTTATGGTTTCAAAAGGTTTTGGCTACTTGGTAACCAATGTTATCTCTCAATAAGGTATCAAGCTTTTCTCTTCCCAATTCGTCATAGCTTATTAATAGTCATTTTGTTGATGATTCCTCGCTCTCTCTTAAAAAGGACTTTTATAATGTCAAACATGCCTTGCAAAGTCTTAAAACACTTTTTTTCTACCTTCCAACTCCAACATTCAATGGAAAAAACCCCAATTCTATCACTAACCCTTTTTTCCTAAGCTAGCATGGATAGAAGACTATATGGTTTGAAATGGATCAATCATGGAGAGAACTTTTACATGTTATGCATCCCCCTTGCTTTTCAATCTTCCTCTATAACCTTGTGGTAAGCCATTCTATTGTGCATTAAAAAGAAATTGCATTATTGGATTATCGAGCCTCTTTTCCTTATAAGGAAATTTTAAATTAGCTGCAAAGTGTTCATTGTTACTCATGTCTACTATTCATCTCATTCACCCCTTCCAAAGCCTCTTATGAGAAGTTGGAGTGTGTCCTTAATGATTTTCTTTGGGGTTAGGGAAGAACAATACAAAATTTTACAAAGTTGCCTTTAAGGGATAGGAAGCCTATCCTTAATGATTTTCTTTGGGGTTAGGGAAGAACAATACAAAATTTTACAAAGTTGCCTTTAAGGGATAGGAAGCCTACAAACTTCTTCAACATTATATTTCTTTGGTAATCCCTCTAGCAATAATGCTTGGCATGGATTAGGCTTTCACATTATCCTCATCATTAGATAACTAATGCACATTTAAGGCACCTTTGTTGCCAAGAGCATCTAGCATGCTTGGAAATCAATTAAGTCATGTCTCAAGCTTGGAATGGGGATGACTTTAGAACTAAGACTTCCATCATTCTGGTCAACTAACATTCCTTATGATGGTCTTTGATGATTACTCACTAGGATTAACCTCTCACTAGAGTTCCTTGGGCTTTCTCTCGGTATATGAAACTTTTGGGTGATTGGCCAAGGGTTCCAACTAAATATATCCAAATATGCCATACTTTTAGAGGAGATACTATTTTCAATATGTATAGAAAATCTTCTTTTATCATTGGCTTGGTTGTGGCGAACGCTTTTCTTTGCATACTAAATTTAGTTACTATTCTAATAGGATATTGTAAATAATAAAATATAGAGCAAGCCAACAATGCAGATCTAGAGATTGTTCATTTATAAACTTTGACTAAGTGTCAAGCCTACAACCCTTATAGATTGTTTGTGTTCTTCATTCCATTGCTAGCAAGGATGCTTCTTTACCATGAGGGTGTGCCTCTCCGCCACACAAGCATATACATGCTTACAACCATAGCTCCAAACAAAACTACCATGATTTCTAGGACTCTCTATATCGTTGACATCATATATGAACCCTTTCACCATATGAACATTCATTTGCTTTTCAACAAGGCCAAACTAATTGACCTAATAACAAAAAAATTTTCCCACTTAGACTTTGTCATTTCGTAATATACTACTACTCAATAAAACAAAGATAAATATATTGAAAAAAATTAAAATCTCCTCTTTCTTTCTTTTCTTCCTTTTTTACTTCAACACAAACTTTTTTAGAGTGATCCCGTTCGGTCCACTTTCATGCTAATTGTAATATATGTTTTTTACGCCGTAGGCATTTCCATTTTGGAAAGCCTCGGCCTGTTTTTTTTCATCCAACGGCTGTAAGCTCTGGACAGCCCAATGACTACCATTGGGAGCTTCTGGGTCGTCCATCTGCAGACAATCTGATCGCAACCTCAACAAATATCTTTCACCATATATTTTTAATTTCACGCGCCCCTCAGCCTTGGCTTGGGATGAATGGAGGGGACACGGCTGCCAATAGGGCTCAGCCTGCAAAATAGTCGACTGTGGAACAGAGCTAAGGGATTTAGTGCAGTCTTCTGCCTCATATATTTCTATCTTGTTTGATGGAATTTCAGAGGCTTCGGAGGCTCGATTTGATTTCACGGATTTCCTGTGGCAGAGGAACATAGCTGCAAGCCAGATTGTGGTTTCTCACCTCGCAGCTTTTTTCTAGAAGAGGGAGAGGCAGAGGCGCTCTTTGAAGGATATACTCGAGAGATTCTGTTATCATACCAGGGAGGGAACACTTTTGATATGTTCTGGAATACATACATGGAGACTCCCTTGCCGATTTGTTAAACCACAAGAGACAGGAGTGAATCATTCGTGGGTATGGTTTTGTCTGTCAAGCAAATGAGGGATTGAAATACCTTCACCGCAGGAGGATTGTTCATAGAGATATTAAGCCCCTCCAATCTCTTGTTTCGCAAGAAATCCCTGCAAATTGAATTTCACACTTTGAATTGAGCAAATTTGTATTTTTGAGTTAGTTCCAGAGGACTGCGTTGGGATCGAAAATTTCTGCACTCCGTTCGAATCGACCCAGCGACTTGTGAAATCGCATACGGATCACTGCTCAGATAAAATTTAACAGTAAACAAAAAAAAAGGAAATCCAACGGCCATCCCTCAAATATCTTTGCTTTTTTAGCTGACGCATTTCCTCTGCAGTTTCCAGCCCCTGCATAGCAACTGGCCTGTCGATTTCCATACTCAAATTCTTATTCAAACTTTGCTGGTGTTGTGCTGAGCAGCGAGATTAAAATTAGAGGATGCATAGAGGCTGGGAGCTTTGTTGATTATGTTGTAAGGATTCCTGTTTTAATGTTAGTTTTATTGACAAAGAACAAAAATTCTCAAGATCAATGAATGCCTTGTGTGCATGTCATTGACTACAAGGACTGAATGGTTACTCAATGCAACCAGACATAGAAGTAACGCCCATTTGTATTGCAGAGGCATTGCTTGAAATTCCTGGTTTTATAAATTTTGTTTTTCCTAGGTTGGGAGATATTCGAGAATGGTTCGTTATGCCAACAATCTCATCGGATGGCTCATGGGCGGAATTAATCTTGTCACATTTGTGCTCTCTATCCCGATCTTGGGCGCTGGGATATGGCTCGCAACAAGAGCAGACAGCTACTGTGAGAAGCTTTTTCAATGGCCTCTCATTACAATTGGGGCTTTTCTGATGATCGTCTATCTCGCCGGCTTGGTGGGCGCCTGCTGCAGAGTCACATGGCTCATCTGGCTTTACTTGGCGGCCCTGTTTGTGCTCATTCTGCTCTTGTTCTGTTTCACAGTCTTCACTTTCCTCGTCATGAACAGGGGCGCCAGGCAGGTCGTTTCGGGAAGAGAGTACAAAGAGTACAGGCTGGGAGATTACTCGAAGTGGTTGCAGAAGAGAGTGGATAAGAGCAACAACTGGAACATAAATAAAATCTGCCTTCAGGACGCCAAAGATAATGGTTAATGTTGGATAGATTAATACATTATTTCATTGTCTCTTCTACCTCTTCTCTTTCACTATCTATCTTGACTTTAACATTTTTAATTTCTTGGATAACATGTTAGACTATATTGCAAGGAAAACTTAACCTCTATTTTGGTAAAATGATCACCATTTCTAAAAAGATTCAAATCAAACAAGTTTTTCTGATAAATTATCATTTCATTATTTTTAAATTTAGCATTTCATTATCTATTTCATAATCTTGAGCATTAGGTCATAAAATCTAAAATATATTATATGATCATTGAATACCTAAAATGTGGTGACATTAAGCACTATTGTGCATGATACTAATGTAACATAAATATGTTCAACTCTCCCATTTTTTAAAGTTCTAAATCGCTAGTTTAATTAATCAAGTATTGACCACTTTATTTTTCTTCATCTTGAGATATCATATGACAAGAAATACCTAATAGAATATGTAAAACCTTTATGTGGAACTAGATATCAAAACAATATATTTAGTTAAGCAAGAAATATTGAGTTTCATAACAAAAGTTTGCAAGATTTTAAAAATAGTAGAACGAAACACTCTATGACTTGAGGTTTTCTTATATTCTTACAATTTTTAACACATAACTTGAACTTGAGGAACAAGGACAAGAACCTCTTGTGTGCTTTTGACTAAAGGAGTCCACTTAAAAATGTATCAAAATGATTAGAAGTGATAGGCATATAAGGAAGGAGTACAAAAGAGAATTGAAGTTACGCAAATTTAGACATAATTTGACTATTATGTGAATGGTGATTCTTCTCACATTTTTCTTAACCATTCAAAAATTGAAACAATAGCTATAAGCTTTTAAATTGTATATGATTAAAAACCGTTAACATTTCATAGATCATTTAAGATGTACGAAATTAAAATAAACAACCAATGAGAACCATTCGATTTATTAAACCTCTTTATCCATCCACAATTTATCTCATCCCCATAATATGAATCTTGAGTGCCACTTTCATATTCACAACTTCCAATTTTCTCATCTCATAAGCAACGTTTAAGTGTGCTAATCCACAAACGGATATATTCAAGCTAGTTTGTGTTGAAGAATACCTACAACATTTCCTCCATTTGAACAATACTCATGAATTGAACTCATAATTTGAAACTTAAATGAGTCTACACTAAAACACGTTCTTCAATCACACTAAATGGTAAGAAAAAATACAAATATAACTTTTTGGAAAAGGTAAATTATTGGCTAACGTAATGACAAGTTCTCTGGTAAAAAGTTTTCTAGTGCAAAACTTATTTATATCACAATTTTAGTTATACCACAAAAAAAGAGAGATTGGGACAACGTTGAAATGTCGGAACAAATGTTTCCAAGGCAGAACCATCCATTTCATCGCTAATACTAAACTTTAAAACCCCACTACTAAACTTTTCCACTATTATTTCATTCTCCATCACCAAATAAATTTCCCATTTTGATAATATATATGCTTCAACATTACCTTCTCTTCTAATATGGCTAATCTTAAAATCTTCAAAGGAACCTAATAACTCCCATATTGCATTAATAAGGTTTTGCAAATGCCACACCTTTGTTTTCCTTTTTTGAATTGCATTGACTAATATCAGTGAATCACCTTCAAGATGTAGCTTCTGAACTTTCTCAAGCCTACCCAATCTTAAAGAAAGAAAAACATCCTTTGCCTCAACCACATTATGTGTCCCCTCTTGTAGCCTTTGTGCACTAATTTCCAAGGTATTTCCCATCCAATCCCGCATTATCGCTCCACCACCAAATTTCCCTGGGTTGCCTTTTGTAGCCCCATTAAAATTAATTTTAATGCATCCTTCCTCACACACTTCCCATTTACCTGTTTCATTACTTTGCACATTGTGACCAACCACCTTTGAAGTGACTTTTTATCTAATCTTTATCGTTATTTCAGTTTTTGAAGAAGTCCACCGATAACCTGTCTCATAAGGAAGACATCGTGGGGATTGAATTTCTTTATAATATTCGCTACCGAGAGCAGGGAACGACACAATGGAATGAACATGTGATTGAATAGATACTTTTGCATAGGTATGGAGGGGTGTCGCACTGGGGGAAGAATCGGGTGCACACTTTTGATGGAGCAGCCAAACAAACTGTGAATCTGAACAAGTTTTTGGAGGTAAAGAAACAGCTGGACCCAAAAGGGTATTTCTCTAGCGAGTGGTCGGATGGAGTGCTGGGGATGGGTAAAAGTGTACAAATATGGCGAGACAAGTGTGCTTTGGATGAGCTTTGTGTTTGCAGAGAAGATCACCATTGCGCTCTGAACCAAGGATTCTTGTGCACAACTGGAAAAATTTGGAAGAACGCTAGTGTTTGCATGCAAATGTTGTACTGAGAAATTGAATCTTATTGTCATGCAAATTACTTAAATAAATAAGATCAACAATAAGTTACACAACATTATCTCGAAGTAAAAGTTATTTTTCTTTCTTTTTCTATTATTTTTTTAGTTATCAATATTAAACAATAAATTATAAACAAGATCCTATAGAAAATTCAATTTTAGCATTACAAAAATTATAATCACTCAAATTAAAAGTTACATAAAATTTAGGAAGTAAGGAAAAATACTAGTAGCTAAGCATGTTATAATAGTTGTGTACTATATTTTAAAAATTTAAAACCTACTAGAATATCATCTATGAGCACTACTATTCCCTAGCGTCTAAGATTTGAGGGTAACATAGGTATATAGATTGTCATTCTCATTACTAGCAACATGTAAGCTGGTTTATCTGCGGAGGAGGCTTTTTAGTGATTAGATCAGGCAATCAAAAGCATGGCAATGATGACATCTCCTCCTTCTCTAGACATAAGTAATTCATAATTTTGTGGATGATGTAAAGGTCGTGACTGGTGATGTTAACTTCCTGATCATTTTCTTTATTCACATCTTTATCTTTAGTTGTATTTAAACTTTGAACTTTAAACTTGATGTAGAGCGAAACGAGGTAGTTGAAAATGACAAGTAGGTAGCAAAGGAGCCTCCTGTTTTCAAATTCACTTGGGCAATAGAGCACTTCTCCCGCCTCAACGCAAAGAAGTACTATTCTGAGATTTTCATAGTGGGAGGATACAAATGGTAAAGAGCTTCCTTTTTGTCTAGTGTGGAATTGGATCTTGGATTCGAATGTTGTGGCTAATAAGGTATAATGAAATTTAGACGTGTATTGGCATTTCACTTTTTCATTTATCGTGTTATGTCTATTATTTCACCATTCCCAAAGCAATGCGATTTTGGCTGGTGGAAGCACATCCTCACGGAATATACGCCCCACGTTGTAAATTCTTATTAAATAGTTAACAAAATAAATTACGGCATTCCCTATTTCCATCTCCATAAAGAAATGGTTAAAATAAATTGCAAGTACGCAAATTTGTCACCATGTTTAGGGTTAACATGGTAGCTTCGTAGCAAAGAAATTGGATTAACTATGATTTGTTTTTCCTCTTTATCGACCACTATGACGAGAAATTGCCCTATCTTTTCAGAGAGTCATTCTTCTCAGTGATAGGGACATGCATACAGAACCATTCCCTCTACCTCTTGATACACCTCAATATTGTTTGGAAATATGAGACTTATAGAGAGAGGGAGGGTTATAAGGATAGGAAAAGATAAAAAGAGAGAGATAGAGAGGAAGAGATATAAAGATACATAGATGATGAGATATATTGATACAAAGATAAGGAGATCTAGAGAGGATGAGAGGGAGTGAAAAACAAAGGGACAAATACTTAAATGACCTTTCCATAACTCTACGGCGTACCCATTACAGTTTGCACACTAAGGTGCAATTGCTAGTATATTTAAATATTCAGATATGAAATTATATGTCATAAAAAATTCACTCCTTAGTCTTTTGCCCCAATCATATTTTATGTCGAAAATCTACGTGGACAATGAAATACACGTCACTCTCGTTTACAAGTAAACGTGGCAATATAGAATGATAATTCCGCGTGGGCCCCACTTAGGTATTCCATCTGCACTCAAAATAAATTTGCGTGTGTTTCAGCTGTATATTTTTTCCTTCCTTACAGCCCAGTTTGAAGCACGGCGATCGAGCCCTCGCAACTCCGTTGCACAGAGAAAATATTATTGTCACCGCAATCAAGGTATTTTCTTTCTATTTTGAATTAAACCTGTGAATTTGTCTAAAACCCATTAAATTCTTCTTTGCGGCTTTTACCCTTTTTACCTTGAATTTCTTCTGGGTTAAATACTATTTTTTGAAGCAATCTGTACTTATTTGCCCTAAGTTTCTTAGTTTGACGATAGCTAGGAAGATCTTTGTTTTAAAACGGCGTGTAGCTCTGATATTTTGAGTTGTCGGGGATTGATTGGAATGCCTATATGATTTTAAGCTATATGTTTGAAAGTAGTCCTTCAAAGCCTGCTGATTGTTTGATTTTTTTTTAATTTTTTTTTTTTGTATGTTTTTGTCCTCGTTCTTAAATCTTGATGTTTAGGGTATCCGGTACAATAGAAATTTGATGTTAAGGGTATTTCTCATTGCAGAAATATTTGGCTAACAGGCTTTGGCTCTGCTAATTTACCTGTTAGTGTTTCGGAGGGAGTCACTTTGGAAAGGGTTTTGTTTTAATGATGAAAATTGTATCTCATTCTTGTTTAATAGGGTTTAATTGGAATTGCATGTTCGAGTTTATTCTGAATGTAAGGTTAAAGCCCGGTAGTACAAAATCTGAACATGATATAAGATAAATGAAACATTATATCCTTGTGGACTTCTAAAGGTGGGGTCCCATATGCCAAATTTTTGCATATGGTCTACCTTGGCCATGACCACCACACAGGCAACCATAAAATGCGAAGGGTGTGTAGGGGTGATTAATTCTTGCATTTGGCTGTTTCCAACCAATTTTCTGTTGAAAATTTATAGAATCATATCATGTGATACGAGATTAGTGAGAGTCGAGATCATGTTCTTCTCAGGGACCTAAGAAATATCAGTATGTATTACTCTAATGCTTCTCCACCTCAAACGTAAGGAAAGTGATTGCTTGACGTAGCTTTGAGTTTGGAGCATTGAAGCTCAGGGTTTTGTTGTTTCATTGTTTTGTTCATTTCAATTCATTACTGTATGATATAATTTATTCCAGTTATGTATATTTTTTTGGAAACGTGTGCTATACATTCTCATTATGTACTTTGGATATATTGTTTTTCGGTTTTGTCAGTTACATTCTGTGCCATTGGTGGACATTCATATCTAAATAATTAAATTACATTAAATAAAGCTACACGTATGTTTTTGCAGGATTAAGTCATGGATGTGCTTGAAAGACGTGAGGAATATGTTGCATTTCATGGGAGGGAAGGGGTTAATGTTAACGATTCCTATTGGTGCCACATGTGTAGGAAAGAGGTTTTGACCTCTATGGCAGAGGGTTGCCAGGATAACATGGAACTTCTGTGCTCTGAATGTGGAAATGGCTTTATAGAAGCTATTACAACTGCTCAGTCCTCTTCTAATGTGCACCAGACTCAAGGTATGACTAGTCGCAATGGAGAAACCAGACGAGAAGAGGGAGAAGAAGATGAAGGCCAGAGGATAGACCATGTACATGATCAAATCCTACAGCAGTTATTTCGTGCGATTAGCCACAATGGCAGAGAGACTGACCACAACAATGCCGGTGAACACATTGGATTGAGTCATACGTCACAGGATGAACAAATTTTGATCACTGATGAAGAGGATATGGCGAATGGAGATGATGAAGACAGTGACTCTTCAAGCATTAGTATTCATGCAGATCCAGATGAATGGGGCTTGTCAGACGATGAGAACGATAATGAAGAAGATTGGGAAGAAGCATACGAAGAAGAAGAAGACAGGGATGAACCGAGAGAACAAACTAGCCTGACAGCTAACGCAGATGAAGAAATACGTTCACAGACACAAAGAAATAGATGGGGAGGCAGATGGGGACAGGGAGACACACCGAGACCACAACAGAGAACAACTACTGATCCCGTTCTACACCACTTTCTGCAAGAGATCTTTGAGAATCTGGTTGGAAACAATATCGAAACCAGGTCAGAGTTTCCTGAATGGCCATTTTATGTTGGGAATCCAGGGGACTATCTTGATGCAAGTGGGTTTGAGCAGCTGCTGCAACAACTAGCTGAGAATGACAATAGCAGACGAGGTGCCCCTCCTGCAGCTAAATCTGCATTAGAAAATTTACCTTATATTACCGCTGATGAAAATTCTGTCTGTGCTATATGCAGAGATGCTATAATTGTAGGGGAAGTCGTTAGACAGCTACCATGCTTGCATCTGTATCATTCTGATTGTATTTTGCCATGGCTTAGTACTAGAAATTCTTGCCCAGTATGCCGTCATGAGCTTCCCACAGATGATTCTGAGTATGAAGGGCGGAAAGGGACTGCAATTGGTAGAACCCAGGCAACTGATAATATGAACTTCAACGTCAATAACAGCAATCATGATTCATCTTCCCAAGACTTATACAATGCAAATTTTACTATGCCGAATAGCAGTCAAGAGCCATCTTTTGAATGGTCATCTCGAGCAACTCTCAATATGCAAAATGGAAGTCAAGAGTTATCTTCTCGGCAGCTTTCCAACAGAGAAGTAGAAAATCTTCATTTGCAAGAGATGGAAAGTCTGTCAGTGTGCCCTCAAGTTATTGGCAGCCAGTTTGCAGTTGAGTCTGAACTGGAAGTTGACAGTGGAGAACTAGAAGTTATTAACGAGGAGCAAGAGTATGATGGTGAAACTATTCATGAGATTCAAGATGGTGAAATAAAGAATGATAAAACATCTATCTCTCAAAAATTTGGAGGCGGATGGTTGCTAATGGCTGCAGGTCCTGTTTTAAGTGTTCTGGGACTTATTCTGGCTTTGTGTTTTGGAAATCATTCATTAGGGGGCAGAATCCAGCAGCATGTACGGTGGTGGCAAGGAAAACAACATGACCATGTTAGGGAAATGCATATGCAACAAGCGGATGTGTTGAATGAGAGTCAGAGTCGTAGGAGATGGTGGATGCGATTTCAGCAATGAGAAACAGATGCGTTACCGTGCCACAAAGTCTAAGCATTAGGGTTCGAATAAAAGAAACTTGTGCTTTTATATTGGTTTTGGTTTTGCATTAATTTTCTCTTTTCAAATGTGAACGTACAAAGGATGTTAGTGGAGGTCATAGAAATGTCTTCCATCTTACCAATTCATTTTCCTGACAATTTTATGGATTGTTGTATTGAGGCTGTTCTATATTTGAAGACCTTAATAAGTTCATTGATGGAGGATCAACTTAGAGAGAAAAGATCATATGACATATCCCATTGCTCTTTGTTGTTGCCTATATTTGTGTATCAACAAAGATTGTAATGTCCATAGACATATTTTGTGTGTTGTGGTCTATGTACAGTTCTCAGTTCTCCCTTCACATTGTTCTCTTCTCCCTTTTAAACTTCAGCTCCAGTCTTTAATTGTAAGCAAAATTTGTCTCTAACATGTATGGCTTGATACATTTAGATACAACCTTTGCAGTTGCACTGTCAAGTGACAAATTGATTTTGAAAGCTAAAACTAGAATACTGTAAGTTTTCCTCAATTTTAAAGCTAAAACTAGAATACTGTAAGTTTTCCTCAATTTTAAAGATCGGCATCATCCATTTCTGCAAATAATGATTAGTATCATATGCAAATTTCTTACTGTAAATAACTTGACGAAGTACTGTAGATTGTGGTGACATAAAGGCTTAAGCTTAGATCAGGACATGTTTATGTTCGGTTTTCACATGATATATTATCATATTAGCAAGCAAATTCTTACTTGGATTGATATCTGTTAGAATCCATTAAAACTTTTAGGTATTCTGTTGAAGGCAAGTTTTAGCCGTTAATTCAGTATAATATAATCAAAATGGCAACAGATACATGAGATGAGATTCAGGAAAACTTTTTGTGGTCATAGTGTTTACTTTCCATGTAATCTGTAGCTGCCTTTATTTAGAATGTTATAGATGTAAACATGCTAATCATGTTCGTTACAAAAAAGATTAAATATGTTTGGCTAGAAAATTTCATAAATAAAAGGAGGAAACAATTGTTGAAATTTGATAGCTGCGACAGAGATCTCTTACCGATGATTTCTATTCAGTGTTATGTTTTTTTGTTGTTGGTTCCGTCGCCATCTTTGCCAGACCCATGTCATGGCAGGGCTCCTTCTGCATTCTTTCTCACCTCTGTTCATGTGTTGCATTTGTGACTTCGTGCATTTAAGGCTTCATGTTTTTGGTTTCATGATTCTTTCTTTGTCTTTTGTGATTCGTATTCTTCTTCCTGCTGCCATGTGGGTGCTGTCATGGCACTGGTTGCTGGCAGTGACCGCATCAGTTGTGATGTGCACGTATTCCTTTTTCGGTATCGGTTCTCTTCATGCTCGGCGTAGATGACTTTTGGTAATGTCTGACCGTTCACCTTTGCTTATGCCTCTTCAGTTTCAGGTGCTACTCACCGTTATTTTGGAAGAGACAAAAAGTGCGAGTTTTGGTTTTTCTTGGGAGTCGTCAGTATCTTGTCTTTTGCGGAGAGTATATACACTGCTCCGTGTGAGAACAGAAAGAGATATAACTCTGTGTTGTTTTTCTGCAGTTGTATTACCTTCGTGTATCTCATCTTTGTCTGCTTTTATTACCTTTATGTGTATTGTATTTATACACAAAATGCTTTTGTAGTAATCACTTTTCATTCGATCAGTGTGTGATCGTTGAGCAATCTGTGTTTCATAATAGTTGATTGTGATCTATTTGTATAAGTCAATATTCAAGCTTATTGTCTGTCAGGCTGAAGAAGTCAATAAGGAGCAGATTCTTGTAATGACTTTGATATCGGAATAAAGGCTTCATATTTTGTGGGCTGGGTTGTTTCCCTCGAGAGGAGGGTTTTAAAATCCTGTTGTTATTTGTTTCTGAGTTTTTGATTTCATTTGTTTCATTATTTTCTGGTTCGAAATTCTAACATGGTATTAGAGTGGGTCTAAGAAACTCGATCCAGAACTAGAAGTATCTTGTCATCTGTGTTATTTGATTCTCTTCCAATTGTTCTGTCTTAGCATGTGACAATGGTTAATGGTTTAAAGGTTGAAGATAGACTAGATGGTTCTTCTAACTTCTCTTCATGGAAATTTAGGATTCTGATTGCACTTGAGGAGAATGACCTTCTTGATTATGTGAATTCTGATCCAGCAAAACCTTTTGATGATGCTGAGCCTGAGAGAATTCTATGGAGAAAGAACAAAATCATGGCTAAGAAAATTTTGATTGTCTCAATGAAGGATCATTTGGTTCCCATTATTTCTAAATTGTCTTCAGCCAAAGAGATTGTTGTCGGGATAATTGTATGTACGGGTTATTATATTAGTAAAGTATTATGTTACTCTCGGTCGTTAGTGACCGAGAGGTCAGACAGTTACGTCACGACATTTCGGTCGTGGCCCTTCGGGTACCTTATATACTCTCTCGGAGGTTGGACATGGGATATTATGGTATGATCATTACGATGTAAATGTACTTGCTAGTATGGAATGATTAATGAAAGTATTTATTATTCTAGGATACATTCTGTGTTTATTATATTTCTTGTACTATGTCTGTGCAATACTAAGTTTACCCCAGCAGGTAAACATCTGGCGCCGTTGCCTAGACGTACTTGGGAAGAGAGTTGAGGGAAGGATTTATGCCCAATGTCTTAAATAAAGATAGAAATAAAAAGGCACGAATGACGAAGGGGAAGCTGCACAAAAGGCTTTGATCTCCGCGCAACAGCGTGAACGTCGGTGTAGGCTGAGGCAACTTGCCAAAGACCAGTTTGCCGGAGGGTTGCCCGAAAGGAACCCCAGAAGTGGTACGGAAGGTGCAGGGGCCGACTGGGAATCGTTCATCTCGTCGGAACATCAGGGAGTGCGGAGTAGAGAAGAACTACTCGAAGAAACACGACTTAGACAAGTCTTGCTTCAAGAAGAGCGAGACCAGTTTGAAGACTTGAACCGCACGTGGCGTGCAGAGGAAGGGAACTACGAAGGTGAGCGCATTGCTGAAGGCACACGGGAAGGTACTACCGAAGGCACACAAGAAGGTACAACCGAAGGCACATGGGAAGGTACGACCGAAGGCACACAAGAAGGTACGACCGAAGGCACACGGGAAGGTACGACCGAAGACACACGGGACGCGCAGGTGAACCCGCCATTGGAGCCAACGACTCCACACAATACGGTTCCACCTGCTACACAAATACAAGTACCATTAGTAATCAGCCAAGGGAACGTGGGCGCCAGTTCTAGCACAAGCGGTGCAGGAGAACAAAATCCACTGCGCACGCAACAACCAAAATCAACCCGACCAACCATGGCGGCACATAAGAAGTTGCCAAAATTTCACGATGATGGAAAGGACGATCCAGTACGGCATTGCCGTACGTGTGAAACCATCTGGGCAGCCAACGGGGTGACTGACCAGAATGAATGGATGAGGCAGTTCCTCGCCACACTGAGAGGCGTGGCTATTGACTGGTACGCGGATCTGGATAGAACGAACATAACCACATGGGATGACCTGAAGGAGGGATTCGAGAAGGAATTCCGGCTACTACGAGACGATAATGAGATAGTCTCAGAGATTTATGGAACGAAGCAAGGGAAGAGGGAGACCATACGAGCGTATGGCCGCTGGCTAAAGGAATTAGTCGGAAAGATGGAAAGCCAACCGGCTGACGACCTAAAGAAGAGGTGGTTTGTCGAGGGCGTGAATCCTAACCTACGACGGAAGATGAAAATTGTGCCTTTGACATCCTACAATGATGCATACAACCGGGCCATGGACCTGGAAAGCGAAAATAAGACGGCCAAAAAGAAGAATAGATCTTCGTCATCCGAAGACAATACGTCCGAAGAGGAGAGTAGCAGTGACGAGAAGCCGAAGAAGAAAGTCACGGCCCTTCAGAAGGATATGGAACGGATGTTAAAAGAGTTTAAGACAATGAAGGGGACAACAAGTAAGGATGATGAATTGTGGTGCACGGATTGTAAGGAGAGCGGCCACACGAAGGGTGCCTGTCCCAAGAAGGCATTCTATGACATCTGCTAGATTATGGGACATTCTACGAAGGAATGCCCATACAATCTGAAGGCGCGTAACCAGTAAGTGCTCTATACACAAGAACAACCATCCACATCAGGGGGGACGAAACCAAACAATAATGCATCTTCAGGAGGTTACCGTGGCAACCGGTGAGGTGGAGGAGGGAACAATAATAATTCCACCCGTAACAGGGTCCAGTATGATGTGAAGGGACACCCAATGATCCAATGTAGGGCATGCAACCAATGGGGTCATTACGCAAGCGAGTGTAACAATAATGACACCCCTCAGCAGCTGTGTCGGTGGTGCGGCCTTGGGAACCATGAAGATGCTAATTGTCCGAAGTCTAGCGTAGGGGCCAATCTGATTGATATCGAAGGCAACACACGGATTAAAGAAGCTATACTTGCTCTTACTCGAGGGCAAGTGAAGGAAGCCCGCTACCCCCATCCCCGAACAGAGAAGCAGAGAATGGTGGAGGCAAGGGAGGAAATAGAAAGGGCGATGAAAGCCCAACGGGGAGAGACACACGAATCATTCGGACCCTACTGCATAGATGCGGAGAGGAACATTGTACAGCAGATGCTTCAACTGGAGGTGCCTGTCAAGCTGGAGGACCTCCTATACACCATGCCTCAATTGGGGACAGTGTTGTTGGGTACAAAGGTTGATAAACCCAAACCGAGACACACGGATGCTTCCGTACCGGGAAACTCGGTGACAAATCCAATGCTGCTCGCCGTCAACAATGACAGACATCCAGCCGTGGTGGAGATGGGCATCTTGGGCACCATCCTAACGGATACTATAGTAGACGGCGGATCCGGGGTAAATGTCCTCCCGGAGGACACATGGAAAAAGCTAGGAAAGCCCACTCTGTGGCCACCTACGTTTAATCTGCTAAGTGCCGACCAGCACGAGATTAAACCCCTTGGCACGTTGATGGCACAACAAGTCACCGTGGGTGCACAACCATTTGTGCTCGACTTCGTGGTCATTCCATTGAAACAGAAAGGGTATGATGCCATACTCGGAAGAGGATGGCTGGTGGCAGTGAAGGCAAACCACAACTGGAAACGGAATACACTCTCGATGGAGAGCGGCGGCAAGAAATTTACTATAAATCTCCGGACCCAGTTGGTGAGCGAGGAACTTGCCTCTTCCTTGGGATCTGAATCGGAAGGGGAGAATGACCCACGAGACGAAGGGAGAGAGGGGATGGATCTAGATGCTGAAGGCATATTAAAACTCGGAGGATGCTATTCAGAGGATGACACAGATTCACTAAATGGATTGTTCCATTGGCAGCAAGAGGACTATGAGATGTTCTTACCCTCCTGTAACGTATTAAGCGTCGACGAAGAGGAGCCAGATCAATATCCTCCAGAGTACGGGGAGTATAAGGAAGGAGAAGCTACAATGGACACCGTACCCGCACATCAGTTTAAAAACAAGGAGGCTATGAAGTACAAAGAACCGACGGTGAAACCTTTGAATCTGGGTACGGAGATGGATGAGAGAAATCCGAAAACCATCGCCACGGGAGACGACTGGAATCCTGTGTGGAAGACTGTAACCTTCAAACTCTTGATTCTCCTCCTCCTTATGTACGGGCAAGAGGCTGTGGTCCCTATAAAATTTATGGTTCCAAGCCTTTGGATGGCCATTGAAAATGGACTCGGCCACAGGGAAAGCTTGAGGGAACGACTGCACAATGAGATTAAGCGAGGAACATGTCGAGAAGTTGGTTATGACAGGGCTGTCAAGTTATGGACTCTCGACGAACGGATACATGACGCCATCAACGGGACCAAATTGAAACCTTCCCTAGAGAGGATGGACCAGAGAGGAGGGACAGAGCAACTGAGAGGATGGAAAATGACTCAAGTGGTCATGCAGGCGACCCAAGAGCCATCCGTACGGGCGACTAGAGAAGCCTCCAGACAGGAAATTGAAAAACACCCGTACAGCTATGCATGACCGTATGGTGGAGAAAAAAAAAATTTGAAAAAAAAAGAAAAGAAAAAAATTGGCACTGCACGGCACCGTACACTGTTCGGCATTATAAACCACCGTACGGTACCGTACGGAATCAAACAACACATAAGTTAAAACACCGTACAGAGCCTATATGAAACCGAAACCATTGAAAGTTTTTTGTAGATGGCCGTAGGGTTTCGTATGAACAGGAAGACAAAGAAGACGTGAATTCATTGAAAGTGCGCATAGCATTATTAACAGTACGAACAGGAAGACGACCGTACGGTACCATATGGTACGTAAAGACAATGATGCCACCGTACGGAGGAAATAAAATACATTTTGCCAGCATCGGCCGTACGACCATTGGCGCATACAAGGATTGGTATATCCATCGTACGGTCCGTACGGACAGGAAGATAGGATGTTTTGTGCATCGTATGGAACATAAGCGCTTTACAGAAAAGAGTATGGGATCAGAAGAAAATCACAAAATGTTGTGTTCGATAGACTTCTGTGTGGGTTTGAGAGTGCTAAATTGGTCTTGGCAGCGGGGGCGCTGCCCCTCGACCCCGCTGGGGGCGTTGCCCCCTAGACCCCCAGTCGGTTCAGTTATCAACCCTTGGAGAGTGTGACCTGTTGATGAGATCGGAGCTACTACAGGCATGGAATGTCTGCATGCCGGAGGTGAAGAGAGCACTGGAGCAAGTCTTTCAAGAGGGGTACTACGCTTTGAGGCACTTGGATTAGGTGTTGGCTGGACGTGAGACTGTCTTGGTGGATGCATAGAGAGCTCGGGAGGAGCTGACCACCCAGTTGGAGGCAGTAGAGCAACACTTGGCTTAGCGTACCCAGGAGTTGGAAGCAGAGAAGTTGGCACGGGTGGCTATCAAGGTCAGATTGGCTAGGGAGACAGTATGGTGTTAGCGGAGGCTATAGCTGAACAGTATGTTTTGGAGACAAGTTTGGTGCAGGCACGAGAGGAATGGGATGTGACGGAAAAGACCTACTGGACGCAACATTGATGGGGAGGGCGGCACTTCATCTTTTCAGGGACGCCCCTCTGCCCCTTCTCAGTGATTTTCTTCTTCTATGTGGTGTATTTCATCTCCCTGTTGTTGTAAGTCGTCGGAGACGACTTGTTTTTTTGGGGGGGATGATGTTGTCGAGATAATTGTATGTACGGGTTATTATATTAGTAAAGTATTATGTTACTCTCGGTCGTTAGTGACCGAGAGGTTAGACAGTTACGTCACGACGTTTCGGTCGTGGCCCTTCGGGTACTTTATATACTCTCTCGGAGGTTGGACATGGGATATTATGGTATGATCATTACGATGTAAATGTACTTGCCAGTATGGAATGATTAATGAAAGTATTTATTATTCTAGGATACATTCTGTGTTTATTATATTTCCTGTACTATGTCTGTGCAATACTAAGTTTACCCCAGCAGGTAAACAGAGATGTTTCAGACTTTAAAAGATTTGTATGAGTTCAACAACACCAACAGAGCTTTAGCTCTGAGGCGTCAGATTCTGCATATAAGATGGCTCGAGGGGAATTAGTAGTATCATATTTTATGAAGATTACTGAGCTAAAAAATCAGCTAAGTGCAATTGGAGATTCAGTCCCAGATAAGGACTTAGTTATGCTTGCCATGAATGGACTTTCCTACTCGTGGGAATCATTCATTCAAGGCATTAGTGGGAGAGATGATCTTCCAAAATTTGACAGGTTGAGAGCTGATTGCATTTAAGAAGAGCGCAGACTTGAAACTAGAGGAAATGGTCGCAAAAACCATTATGAAGATGATCAGGTGCTTGCTGCCCACACTTCTAAAGGAAAAGGGAAGAAAGGGAATTTTAAGAGATTCAGAGATAAAGGTTCAGATTCAGCTCCTGTACTCAAGAAGAAAAAAATGGATCTTTCAAAGGTTCAATACTTTAGATGTGACAAATTTGGTCACTATGCTAAAGACTATACCTTAAGGCCAAAGCCTCAAGTAACTACCGCTTTCGTTGAGAACTCTTCTCCTCAAAAGGAGTAAGTGATAACTTTGAAGGATTTTGTTTTATTTTTGCACTCCAGTAATATTCCCACGAACAGTGATACCTGGTTGATTGACAATGGGGCATCGCGGCACATCACCGGTTACCGTGATCATCTATTCAACTTGAAAGAAAAGTACTTCCATCTTCAAGTTATTATTGGAGATGATGCAAGCTATTCAGTTAAAGGAGCTGATTCTACTTCTTTTCAACTAGATTCAGGCATTTCTCTTCACTTGAGTGATGTCCTTTTTGTGCATGGCATAAAGAGAAATCTGATTTCTATTTCAGCTTTAGAAGACGAAAGATATCATGTTTCTTTTGTTGATGGTAAAGTCCTAGCATGGAAAAAGAACTCAAATTTTCTTTCAGCTCGTGAGATTGGAATTCGTCATGATAGTCTCTACAAGCTTTCAGCCTGTCCTATTCAAGCTCTTGCTCATAATTCTCCAATATCTAATATACTTTGGCACAAGAGGTTTGGGCATTTGAATTTCAAAACCTTAGCCTCTATGGAGAAGGCTGTTATTGGTCTTCCAAAGCTAAATCAAGACCATGAAGGAGTTTGCAAGGGATGCGCTCTAGTGACGCAGTCAAGGATGGTGGATCCAATGAAGGACAATCCAACCTTGTAGCCAACAACCAACACAACGGAAATAACATTAAACTTTAAAGCTATATTTGTACTACAAACCAAAATGGAACAAATTGTCAAAGTAATAGAAGACTAAAAAACACAATAAAGCAAACTTGAAAATAGAGAGAATGGGGGTTGTTGCTACTCCCAACCCTAGTTTTGTATGAAATCACGATTTTCCATTAACATGCCCGACTGTAAGACCTTCCGGGTTAGGGCCAATTACAAACAGAAATAGTTCTGCAAGATCAACAAGATCCAATCCAACTCCAGCTAGTCCAAATCCGAAACAAATCAGCAACTGATGGAAACCCTAAGGCAGATCTGAACTTGTGCTCGCAAGCCACCAAGCAATCTCCTTGTCTCCAAGCATGCAAACCACTAGCTCTGCTATCACAACTATCAGAATTCAATCTGATCTGCTAGATCTCGCAGGATCCAAGTCTACACTATCTTTTCCACAACTTCACTTTTCATCTGCCACCGCAGACTTCCAGACTTACCTTAAACAACTACCCAAACACTCCTTAAATACTAATCTTCAGCCACAAGTCAGTTGGATGACATAATTAACTCCTACAAACAAATAGTAAATGCAATACAAGTCGGTTCTCAGATAGCCTTACAATTATTTAATTCTCCATGTTGGCCTTAGATCTACACAGGAGAATACAACAAAAGATACCAGCAATAAATGCACCAAGTTGGCCAACCAAATCACCAAGAACTCCAGTCGGTAAACCAGAACTACCGAGCACCAGTGAAACAACCGACCAATCGAAGCAACATCAAGCAACACAGGCATTATCGAGCACCAATTCCACCGAGCACAAGAAGTCTCACCGAGTTCGTTCAGCAACCAAGCTTCCCTCAATAACCGAGACCATTGATTAAAGCTGCAACCGAGTACCACAGAACCAAAATAGCACACCACCATGCAAATTCACCGAGTACCCTAGAATGCCCCTGCATCAGACACCCTAGGTTCGAAAAGATGTTCATATGTGAGAAGAACATCCTCCGGGACTCAACACATAAACCCCGAACTGGTTCTTCACATACATGTCCTCCAACTTTTCAGCTTGCATACTCTTCCACTTCAGTTTCCTTAGTCTCTTCAAGTCTTTCCTTGATAACACACATGTCTGTTCTCCAAACTGATCATCCATACCTTCAGGATCTACCAACTCAACTCGGCTACCAATATTCAGGCTCCTCCTACCGAGTGTTGTATCCAACAAAGACATCAGGTTAAACTTCCTGTCATCCTTCTCAACAGTAAACACATTCTTGACACAATCATACATAGCTTTGCAATTATATTGCCAAGGTCTACCAAGCAATATATGACAACTATTCATCTCCACAATATCACATAACACAAGATCCTTATACTGGCCAATCTGAACATTAACAAAGCATTGTTCTCTTACTTCCAGAGCATGATCATCTTGCAACCAGCCAATCCTATAAGGACAAGGATGTTTCATTTTGTTCAAACCAAGTTTCTGAACCATGTCCTCAGCAACAAGGTTTACCTCTAGACTTGCACCAAGTTTTGAACAAGTTACTCCTTTGACAAAGTTCCTCCTTTGTACCGAGCAATGTTCGCCGAACCAGCAAGTTCTCAGATTCAGGTTCATTCTCAACATTTTCATTCACCACAACGGTTCGTAGGTCATCAAGCTTCTTTTGTGTACACTCAAAAGAACGGTGTCCTTCTTCACCACAGTTATAACAAGTACCCCTAAAGATAACTCTACCCGTCTTCTTCGGTTCTACAGGTTTCCGTTCATCTTCTGCAGTCGGTTTCTCCTTCACCGAGTGATCAATCTTTTCCTTCCCTCGGGGATTACCATGTTGTTTCCTCTTCAACTTATCTTCTGCCTTCAGAGCATACTAATAAATTGATAAGCATCTTCGACCGAATCAATCTTCAGCATACCAAGCTCATCCTGAATATTGAATCTCAAACCATTTATATACCGAGCTACCTTTTCCTTACCAAGTTCTCTGTGTCCAGACCGAATAGTAAGCTTGTAGAACTCCTCGGTATAATCTTCAATAGTCAAATCCTTCTGCTTCAGATTCTGCAACTTCTTAAACAAGTCAAGCTCATAGTCAGCAAGTATGAACTTAGCTTTCAATTTAGTCACCATCAATCTCCACCGATTGATCTTCATTTCACCTTCATCTTCTCTATCCCTTTGTAATTCTTTCCACCAAAGAGCAGCATGTCCTTTCAATTTTGTCTGTGCCAATCTCACTCGAAGAGGATCTTCAATTTCTTCCAGCTCAAAGAAATCTTCTAAATAACCAATCCAGTCAATCAAGTTCTCGGGTTTCAAAGTACCAAAGAAAGTAGAAACTTCCATTCGGTAACTATTACTTAACCGAGCTCAAGATCTATGTAACCAAGCAATTCTGTCTTCACCAGATCTATCCCTCCGATCATCACTACTAGATCCAGTAGCTTCAAAGTCTTCAATAGCTTCCTCATAACTTCCTCAGTACCAACATTTCGAGGTACACCAGTCATAGCTCTCATGATCTCGGCAATCATGTCATTCTTCATCAACTCCATCTCAGATCTGAAATCATATTTCACTTTCTCTGTAATCTTCGATTCCACAACATCACAGAGATCTGCAATTGCTCTAGGGTCCAATCTTCTCGGAGGCATCCTTAAAGATAAGAAAACCCAAGGCAACAAAACCCTACACCGACCACCTTGTGACAACCTCCAAGTTGTATACAAGTCAGGTCAGTCTGCCACCATGCATGAACAACCAGGTCAAGATTCCACAAGTTCAGTGCCACGGATCCACAACTCAGATCATACGATCTCTTCGCCAACAAGATCAACTTCGCAAGATTAGCCTTGCTAGGTCAACCTTCACTCAACAAGATCAACTCAGCTCTAATACGACCTGACGCAGTCAAGGATGGTGGATCCAATGAAGGACAGTCCAACCTTGCAACCAACAACCAACACAACTGAAATAACACAACAAGATATGCTCAAATCAGATTTTCCATTAACATGTTCGACTGTAAGGCCTTTCGGGTTAGGGCCAATTACAAACAGAAACAGTTCTGCAAGATCAACAAGATCCAATCCAACTCCAGCTAGTCCAGTTTTGAAACAAATCAACAACTGATGGAAACCCTAAGGTAGATCTGAACTTGTGCTCACAAGCCACCAAACAATCTCCTTGTCTCCAAGTATGCAAACCACAAGCTCTACTATCACAACTATCAGAATTCAATCTGATTTGCTAGATCTCGCAGGATCCACTATCTTTTCCACAACTTCACTTTTCATCTGCCACCCCAAACTTCCAGACTTACCCTAAACAACTACCCAAATACTCCTTAAATACTAATCTTCGGCCACAAGTCAACTGGATGACATAATTAACTCCTACAAACAAATATTAAATGCAATACAAGTCGGCTCTCAGATAGCTTTACAATTATTTAATTCTCCATGTCGGCCTCAAATCTACATAGGAGAATACAACAAAAGATACCAGCAATAAATGCACCAAGTCGGCCAACCAAATCACCAAGAACTCCAGTCGGTAAACCAGAGCTACTGAGCACTAGAGAAACAACCGAGCACCAGTGAAACAACTGACCAATCGAAGCAACACAAGCATTACCGAGTACCAATTCCACCGAGCACAAGAAGTCTCATTGAGTTCTTCAGCGACCGAGCTTCCCTCAATAACTGAGACCATTGGTTAAAGCTGCAACCGAGTACCACAGAACCAAAATAGCACACCACCATGCAGATTCACCGAGTACCCTAGAATGCCCCTGCATCATCTAGGTAAGAATATTAAGAGCACTTTTCATAGTAGTGAATCTAGAGCTAAAGAGATCCTAGATTTAATTTATTCAGACTTATGTGGTCCCATGTCTGTTGCATCTCTTAGTGGTTTTTGGTATTATATTACTTTCATTGATGATTTCTCTTGTAAGTGTTGGATCTATTTTCTTAAGTCTAAGGAATCTGATGAAGTGCTGTCCCATTTTAAAGCATTCAAAGCTTTGGTTGAAAATCTATCTAACAAAAGGATTAAGATCCTGAGATCTGATAATGGAGAAGAATGTGTCCGGGATTTTTCGTAATTTTTGTGTTGAAGCTGAGATTAAGAGGGAGTTATGAGTTCCTATAATCCTCAACAAAATGGTGTGGTTGAAAGAAAGAATAAGACTGTTGTTGAGGCAGCAAAAGCTATGATTCATGATCAAAGTCTTTCTACATTCCTATGGGTTGAAGCTTGCAGGACAACAGTCCACGTTCAAAATTGCAATCCTCATCAGATTCTTGACAATATGACTCCAGAAGAAGCATTCTCAGGAATCAAACTAGACATTAGTTACTTCAGAATTTTTGGTTGCCCAGTCTATATTCATATTCCAAAAGAGAAAAGATCAAAGTTGGAACCTTCAGGAAAGAAAATGATATTTGTTGGTTATAGTGATTCTTCTAAAGCCTTCAGGATATATGCACTTGGTAAAAAACAAATTGAAATCAAGAGGGATGTCACATTTGATGAAGATATAGCTTGCAAGTCTCTCAAAGAGTCTAACATTGTAAATGATGAAGAAAATCTTGAGCACTCTCAAGATTTTGTCATGGCTGATCCAAACCCTTCTTTAGAGATTCAAAGGGAGAATGAAGATTTAGAAGATCATGTTGATCAATCTTATCTAGTTGATTCTTCAGGTCCCAGTTCTACTCCATCCAATAAGAAAAGACCTTTATGGACTAGAAACATTGTGGAAGAATCTAAAACTTTCATAGCCCCTCGTGGTACCTTTAGAGAGAGTAAACGGCTTCATAAGTTTGTTGGTTATGTTGCTTTAATGAGTCACATAATTGCTTTTGAACCTTTAAATGTTGAAGAAGCCTCAAAACATCAAGTGTGGAAAGATGCCATGATGGAAGAATATCAGTCCATCATGAAAAATGATGTATGGGACATTGTTCCAAGACCAAAAGGTAAATCAGTTGTTTCATCTAAATGGTTATTCAAGATCAAACATGCAGTTGATGGAAGTATAGATAAGTACAAGGCCAGATTTGTAGCTAGAGGTTTTTCTCAAAAAGAAGGCATAAACTATGAAGAAACCTTTGCGCTAGTGGCTCGCTACACTTCCATCAAACCATTATAGCCATTACAACAGTGAAGGGCTGGAAACTTCATCAAATGGATGTGAAAACAACCTTTTTAAATGGAGTCATTGAAGATGAAGTTTATTTAGAGTAGCCAGAAAGATTTATCATTCATGACAGGGAGTCTCATGTGTGCAGGCTGAAAAAGGCATTATATGGACTCAAGCAAGCTCCTCGTGCTTGGTATGAGAGAATTGATTACTATCTTTTGAGCTTGGGTTTTCAAAAGAATGATGCTAATCCTAATCTATACTTCAAGGTACGTGATGACAAAGTTCTAAATTTAGTCTTGTATGTGGATGATTTATTTCTCACGGGTAATGACGATCTCATTATCATATGCAAGAAGGAGCTAGCTTCAGAATTTGAAATGAAAGACCTTGGTTTGTTGCACTATTTTCTTGGTCTTGAGGTATGACAATAATCAAATGAAATCATTGAGTCAAGGAAAATATGCAATTGATATTTTAAAGAGATTTGGTATGTTAGATTGCAAATCTATGGTGATTCCCGTGAAAGTAAATTTGAAAAAGTTTTATGATGATTCAACTAATTTAGATTTAGTTGATCCTACTATGTATAGGCAGCTAATTGGTTCTTTGATGTACTTGGTTAACACAAGACCTGATATATGTTATGTAGTTAATACTCTAAGTTAGTTTATGTGTAAACCAAGGCAAATTCATCTTGTGGCAGCCAATCATATATTGAGATATGTTCGTGGTACAATAGGATATGGGTTAAAATACTCTTCTTGTATTGAGCTGAAGTTGTAGGGGTTCTCTGATTCAGATTGGGCAGGTTGTGTACCTGATAAAAAGAGCACCTCAGGTTGTTGTTTCAGCCTTGGTTCAATTATCGTTTCCTGGTGTAACAAGAAACAATCTTGTGTAGCTTAGAGTACAACTGAAGCAGAATATGTTGCAGCATGTGTGGCTGAAAAAGAAGTTGTATGGCTTCGTAAATTACTTGCAGGGTTATTTGGGCAACCTTTCGAACATACAGTGATTATGTGTGACAACCAAAGTTGTGTGAAGCTTTCGGTTAATCCAGTGTTTCATGACAAATCCAAACACGTGAAGATTAAATTTCATTACTTGAGAGATATGGTTCAAAGGAATGCAATTGAACTAAAGTATATTTCTATAGAGGAACAGACTGCAGATATTCTCACCAAACCACTTTTGAGAGTGAAGTTTTGCTATTTTCAAGAAAAGCTTGGCTTAGTGGAGAATGATGCTCTTGTTGAGAAAGTGTCTCAACCTCAGTGTTCCCTTGCTTATATACATTCTTCTCTGGGTGAAGTTTGAGGTGAAAGCCCTTGTTTCAACCTATGCGAGTAGGCAAGGTGGTAATGAATTCTTCTTTGGGAGAAGTTTGAGGTGTAAGCCCTTGATCCACCCTTTGTGAGTAGGTATGGTGGAATCATCCTCTGCAAGTAGGCAAGGTGATAATGCATTCTTCTCTGGGAGAAGTCTGAGGTGAAAGCCCTTGATCCATCCTCTGGGAGTAGCTATGGTGGAAGTCATGTGTGTGACTCCATGACTCATCTTGTGATTTTTTTGTTTCACCCTCTAGGAGTAGCTATGGTGAATATTGTAATGTTGAGATAACAATTTTTTAGGAAAATCTGATGAGATTTCTGTTGTTGACATCTTTTGATTGCAGCCATATGTACTTGTCATGAGATGACAAATTGAGGATCTCTCTCTTGCTATGAGGGAGTGTTGAAATTTGATAGCTGCGACAAAGATCTCTTACCAATTATTTCTATTCAGTGTTATGTTTTTTTTTGTTGGTGCCATTGCCATCTTTGCTAAACCCATGTCATGGCAGGGCTCCTTCTGCATTCTTCCTCACCTCTGTTCGTGTGTTGCATTTGTGACTTCGTGCATTTGAGGCTTCGTTTTTTGGCTTCATGGTTCTTTCTTCGTCTTTTGTGATTCGCATTCTTCTTCCTGCTGCCATGTGGGTGCTGACATGGCACCGGTTGCTTCGTATGGCTGCTGGCAGTGGCCGCATCAGTTGTGATGCGCACATATTCCTTTTTTGGTAACGGTTCTCTTCATGCTCGGCGTAGATGACTTTTGGTAACGTCTGACTGTTCAGTTTCACTTATGCCTCTTCGGTTTCAGGTGCTGCTCACCGTTATTCCGGAAGAGACAAAAAGTGCGAGTTTTGGTTTTTCTTAGGAGTCATCAGTATCTTGTCTTTTGCGGAGAGTATATATGCTGCTCTGTGTGAGAACAGAAAGATATAATTCTATGTTGTTTTTCTGCAGTTGTATTACCTTCGTGTATCTCATCTTTGTCTGATATTATTACCTTTATGTATATCGTATTTATACACAAAATGCTTTTGTAGTAATCACTTTTCATTCGATCAGTGTGTGATCGTTGAGCAATCTTTGTGTTTCATAATAGTTGATTGTAATCTATTTGTATAAGTCAATATTCAAACTTATTGTCTGTCAGGCTGAATAAGTCAATAAGGAGCAGATTCTTGTAATGGCTTTGATTTCGGAATAAAGGCTTCATCTTTTGTGGGCTGGGTTGTTTCCCGGAGGGTTTTTCCCAGGATAAAATCCTGTTGTTATTTGTTTCTGAGTTTTGATTTCATTTGTTTCATTATATTCTGGTTCGAAATTCTAACAACAATGATGTGTAGATTTTGTTTCATTCGAATAAATGCAACAATGGTAGCTGTGGTCATAAAACAATGGAAATAGATTGTTTGATCAGAAAAAAACTGGAAATAGGAGAAAACAATGACAGGTTGATTTTGTTTCAGATAAATGTAATGCTTCCCCACATTTATTAGAATTTTATAGGTTATTAAAAGGTTTATATTATAGTTTCATTCAGATTGTATTTTATTTATTTATTGTAGTTTTGGTGTCTGCCTTGAACTTGGGGAAGTAGCAAAAAAATTACACAACTGTTAGTTTTATCTTTAGAGCAAAATCAAATGCAAAAGTGACAATATTTTTCTTCTCTCCCTTCCATTGCTACATGAATATTTGTTTCAGCTGGTGAAGCTTGGGGCTCAAACTCATTGACCTGTTTCTTACATACTCATTATGGGTTTCTATCCCAAATTCCAATCCCTAGGGGAACACTTCCAAAGTTCCAAGCTGCCAACATGTTCACCGCACTAATATGTGCTTATGCAGTGGTCACATTCATCTGTGATTCCTGTCATCCAAGGAAATTCTCTAGATTGTAGGATAGTTTAGGTGGGTCCATGCTCAATCACCTCTCCTCCCGGCAAACTGTAAACGTCCAGTATTTCACCTCTGCGAGTGCACCTGACAAAAGCATTTGCCTACTCAAATGGACATTGGCTCAAAGATTTAACACAATGGTTGCATGATATAGCAGTAAATATGATAGCATGCAAGATCTGCATCTCAATGACTTTCTGATTATTATGTTGACAAGTGCCATGTTAGCTTCTGTTTTTGCTCGCGGTTTATTTAATTGCACATACTGCATGCACATCTCTGCTAATTTTGCCTCCAGGAGTAAATAATAACTTCCATTTTTCCACAGATATTTATATACCTTCAAGTTTTTCCCACCTAACATCAAAGGGTATTTTCTTTCTAATCCAATGTTCATTCCCGTATGTAATTTGGAAGCCTCATATATGTGTTGTGTGATCTTCTTAAGATTGGGTTGCACACAGTGAACGGTTTCCCACAATGGACAGTGTATGGTGACTTGAATCAGAAAACTGATTCAAACCTTAGATAAGTTTTACTAAGAGAGTAGATTTCCACAATCTAAGAGATAAGTTTTGTATGCTGCTTCTGGATTCGATTGTGAGTATTTTTCCGTTAACATCTGGATTCGATTGTGAGTATTTTTACGTTAACATTTCGGATCACACTCCATGATCCATCATTAGGATGATAGAGAGCATAAAGATGGGCTTTAAACTATTGAATAAATTTTACTGTTAAAACTGATAGTGAGTAAATTTTACTGTTAAAACTGAAGGATGGGCTTTAAAGTTTAAACTATTGGAAAGGGAAAAGGTTGTGATTCCCTTGTCGGAAACAAGTTTGTAATTCTGAAGTTTGTAATTCTGCCTTCTGCTCTTATGACTGCTTCCATGTGATCTAGGTTCTTTTTGCTTTCTCCGTCCTTAGTGCCTGAGGAATGACTCGTGGACTAATGATGCAATGGGCAGTAATGTGGTGGAACTTTAGGTTTTTTAATGTTTTTAGTCTGCTTTCTGCCCCATATTTTACCAGGTGGGACAGATTGTGACCTTTGGTAATTTGTTGCTGGGAACCATTGAATAGCATATTTCAACATGGCAGGGAACCATTTGGTGTTCTTTTTCCCATCCAATACTCCTGCATTCGGTTCTCATTCTTCCTGGTTTGAAGCATTTATTCAGAATGTCTATAATTATGTTTGTAATAATGGCTGAACATTTAATCGAGTCTGTAAGACTATTATAGTTGAGAAAAGTTATCAGACTATTAAGAAGGAAGGGCTGCAACTATATAATGCACAAGCTCAAATTTTAGATGCAACCTTTGCATCAAGTGAGAAGTAGAGAAAGAATTTGAACTAAATTGATGTGTTGACCATTTCCTGGAAAAAAGGATTAGAACCACATTCATATTTCTTACCATTGTAATTTTATGAACTCTTAAGCTGACATAGGGACAAGATTTTATGGGCATTTCTCACGACACTTGCGATTATACTACAGCTTTGATTGATACAGGTTAAGGTCCTTCAAGATGATTACCTATGATGGTGAAGTCAAAGTTTGCGTGATTTAGCGGTACTTTAAGTCAAATGGCTCTAGATGGACTAGATGACGTCTGGGAACAGTGATCACAACTCTTTCTAGATGCAATCTGCAGCTTCCTTTAATTAGATTACTATGGTTGCAAAGTATGGTTGTGTATCTACCAACATTTCAAGGTCTACGTGTATCTATTTTTGGTCATGCTATTTTCCTCATAAAATCTGCATAACTTTTTCTGTGATTTTAAATGTCAATTTGGTTCAGGTTTCTAATTGTCGATGTTACCAAGAGCGTAGAAGCTATATTGATAGGGAAAAGGTTCTGCTATAGCAGATTTTCTTTGTTTCATTCTTTCGTTCTCAATTTCTTTGTAAATGTTTACTTATCTGAGACAAGTCTACCCAATTGAATGGCCTCAATCATGTGTCTCGACGTTGCATAGTTCCTATACGAATTATGACAGCTCCACCTTAACAGGTTAAGGGCTATTGTAAATTTGCTTGTATCCTAGAGAAAGTACGAATTTGGAATTAACGTTTGCCAACGACCAATGTAGATCAATGAAAACAATTTGAGAAATGTTACCCATGCAAGTAATGGCTGGGAAGAGACTTTGTACAAGAATTGCCTAGGTCTTTTATTCAAGGCATTTTAGGCTATACTCAGCTATTTAATGTTACGTGTTTTATGTTATATACAGTTCTTATTTGATCAAGTAGAGCCTAGTTAGGTGTCAGAAAGATTTTAGTGAGAATGATCACTTAATTGTAATTAATAAATAATTAGATTATTTTTTATTAAGGTAAAAGCAAGTTTTGAAGGGATCTGAAACTCTATACAATCAAATTTTGAATGGATCTGGAATCCACAACCAAAATGTTGTCAAAAGATAAGAAATAGAAATCACCAAATAACCATGGGAATTAAAAGCTCTTATTACCAAAAATATGGGTTTTACCAACAGGCTCCCACAATTTAAAAAATTAGCTACAAGAAAACAGTCAGCAAGTAGCCAAAAAACCAGCAAAAGACGTAGGAAAAACTCCAGCCCAAGCACCCCCGATTTAGAAGCATCAAGATTTACCTTTTGAACTTAAGGTTGTGTATTTTTCTTTTGCGAAAGGGTTTCTGTACTATGCACAATATTTTCACCATAATGCCATGGAGGATCACTTTCACTCAATATAACAATTTGCAAAATATAACAATTTAAAGAAGGATTGGGTGATACAAATGTTTAACTAATTGACATTAATGCTATCAGATTTCTACAATCTATATTGAACTTATATATTGATTTTTTTTGTTTTGCTCTTTTGCATAAGATTGTATAAGAATTTTTAACATCAATGTTTCAAATCACATTTAGTGATTCATCATCAGAATTAAAATGTTCAAAGGAGATGCAAAAATAAGTTGTAGACCTGAATTATATAATTGACATATGTAACAAGAGATAAGTTGGTTGATAAGCTTACTTCATTTGAGTTAAGTGAATTTGGTGGTACATTACCTAAGGTTGAAACAACATTCAAATCTATTGTATCTGGTAAGGGCATGCAAAGATCTGATTTGGGAGAAGGATCCACAAAGAGAATGTCAAGATATGAGAAAGAGATGAAAGATTTTGAAGAAGAGCGAGAACTTCAAGAGTTGGAAGCGTTGATTGCAAAAAGACTACCAATAGGCTCTGGTAAGAACAAAGGAAAGATGCCTCTCAAATGTTTTTCATGCAATAAGATAGGACACTTTGCATCTAGATGTCTTAAAAGGGTTCTTAAGTTTAAGACACGTAGACCCCCAAGGAAATGCTATTATGATGTTGATGAAGGGGTTACATGTGACGAATCTAATGATGCTGACAAGGGTGATGATGATTATGAATTTGTATTTGTTGATATCAAGAAAGAAGATCCTAAATCTGAAGATTTTGTGCCTACTACTTGTACTAACTATGTTGTTGAAGAGAAATCCCTTGTTGCTTAAGTTGTTGAATGGGTAATAGACAGGGGATCTCTCATCATATGATTGGTGATAAGAGAAAATTTGTGAGCTATGAAAAGTATGATGGTGGAATTGTAAGATGGGGAGACAATACTCGTGGTGTGATCCAAGGTAGAGGTTCTATTTCTCTAGATAAAAAAATAATATAGAGGATGTATTGTATGTGGAAGGTTTGAAACATAATCTTCTCAATGTTGGAAAATTAGTGGAGAAATGATATGGCATGCACTTCAAGAATGATAGATGTAAGATCTTGAATGACTCAGGGATAGAGATTGCAACAGAGGATAAAAAAACAAAAGGTAGCATATTTCATTTGAATAGTGGTTAGAAAAGTTGTTTGATTTCTCATATAGACAAAAGCTGGTTATGACATAAGAGGTTGTGTCATGCGAACTTTGACAATATTGTGGCAATAAGTTCTTCTCACGCTGTTAGAGATCTTCCTAGGATGAAGAAGCCTAGTAACACTATTTGCAAAGAATGTCAATTGGGTAAGCAAATAAGAGTTACTTTCCATGCTAAGACTAAAAATTCAAATGGATTGTTAGATCTTGTTCATACTGATATGTGTGGTCTTGCTATGATAATAAGTTTGCAAGGTGATAGGTATTTCATGTTTCTCATTGATGACTATCCTAAGATGACGTGTGACTTTCTTGAAAAAGAAGTCAGAAGATTTTAATAAGTTTAAGATCTTTAAGAGCATGGTTGAGACAGAGATAGGCTTGAAGATAAAGTGCCTAAGATCAGATAGAGGAGGTGAATTCACATCCAACGAGTTCTATTCTTTCTATGACAAGCATGGGATAAAGATATAGTTATCTGCTCCAAGGACTCCACAATAGAATGAAGCGGTGGGAGGAAGAAAAAGTCCATTCTTGACACTGCTAGGACCATGATGCTTGAAGGAAAGGTTCCATAGACATTTTGGAGAGAAGCGGTTAGCACTGTAGTATACATTCTTAACCGGGTACAAATCAAAAGAGATATGGACAATACACCTTATGAGCTATGGTACGAAAATGTGCCTATGGTCAAGTATTTCAAAATTTTTGGTAGTAATTGTTATATCAAGAGAGATGAGGATATAGGGAAATTTGATGCAAGAAGTGATGAAGATATATTCCTTAGGTATTCTACCAAAAGTAAGGCATATAGGTGCTACAATAAGAGGTTGAAGAATATAGTGGAGAGCAATGATGTCAAAGTGGATGAAAGTCTTTGAGAGTATATCCATATCTCGTGGATACGATTCTGATGATTAGAATCTCAGTGATAATCAGATACAACATCAAGTTCAAAACCAAGTTCCAAGTGTTTCAGAGAGTGGAGTTGATAAGGCTTATACAAGTGGAGAAGAAGAAACACAAAAGCCAGCTACAAAGTCAAAGACACCGAGGTATGTAAGAATAAATCATTCTGAAGATCAAATTATTGGTGATAGGAACCAAGGTGTTCAGACTAGGAGAAGGATTTCTCAAGATCAGATTTTATTAATCTCTAATATTGAAACTAAAGATGTGAAGTTCACAAGGATGATCATTGGGTTGATGTCATGGAAGAAGAGTTGTCAAAGATTGAGAAGAATAATACATGGATTCATGTTCCCAGGATTAAGGACAAGAATGTTATTGGTACCATATGGGTTTTGAGAAATAAACTGAATGAAGATGGAGAAGTTGTCATGAACAAATCAAGATTGGTGTGCAAATGATACCCTCAAATGGAAGGGATTGATTATGATGAAAGATTTGCTCTAGTGACAAGGATTGGAAGTAGTGAGGCTATTTTTGCTTATGTTGCTCATAAGAACTTCAAAGTCTACCAAATGGACATGAAGTCTGCATTTTTGAATGGTGATTTGGAAGAAGAAATATACATAGAGCAACCTAATGGTTTTCAGTTGACTAATCAATCAGATATGGTGTGCAAGTTGAAGAAGGCATTATATGAGTTGAAGCAAGTTCCTAGAGCTTGGTATTCTAGGTTGGACAAATATCTACTTAAGCTTGGTTCAAATAAAGGTACTATAGATAGTAATTTGTATTTCAAGTTAGATAATGAAGACATTTTGATTGTAGAGGTGTTTGTTGATGACATTATCTTCGGTGGTAATGATAAGTTGAGTCAAGAGTTTGCAATGGAAATGCAAAGTGAGTTTGAGATGTCCATGATATGAGAAATGAAATTCTTTCTGGGATTGCAAATTACATAGTCTGAGGATGGGATTTTTATATCTCAAGCTAAATATGTGAAGGAACTATTGAAGAAGTTTGGGTTGGATGAATCCAAACTAGTGAGTGTTATGGCGATCTAGGATGCAAGTTGTCAAGAGAGTATGAGTCTCCTAAAGTCATTCAGTCCAGATATAGGTCAATGGTTGGTGGCCTGCTTTATTTGACTCATACAAGACCAAATATCATGAATGCAATGTGTCTTGTGGCAATATTTCAAGCAAATCTGAGGCAAAATCATGAGGTAGCTATGAAGAGGATATTCAAATATCTAAAAGGGAGGACTTTGGGATGTGGTATCCTAAAGGAGATGACTTCACTTTGTGTGTATATACTTATGCAGGTTGGGCCAGTGATGTTGATGATAGGAAAAGCACAAGTGGTGGCACTTTCTTTTTGGGAAACAAATTGGTCTCTTGGATGAGAAAGAAGCATAAATCCATCTCCTTATCTACTACAGAGACATAGTATATTACTGATGCTAGCAATTGTACACAAATAGCTTGGATGAAGAAGATGTTATCAGATATAGGAGTTATCTTTGATGAGCCTATTGCCATGTATTGTGATAACTCAAGTGCCATAAATATCTCTAAGAATCATATACAACACTCAAGGACAAAACACATATCAATCAAGTATCATTTTCTAAAAGAGAAGGTGAATGAGAAAGAGGTGAGTCTGGAGTATGTTCCTACCAAGGAACAGATAGCTCATATATTCACAAAACCATTGCCTTAGGATGCATTTTTGTATCTCAGAGGCAAGCTGGGGGTGATTGCCCCTCCTAATCAAAACTAAGATGTAGAGAATTGCATCGATCTAGTGTACTTCATGAAGATATATTTTACCTAGATTGGTGTGTGGAGGCTACTACTTAGAGGGAGTAGTTAGCACGGTAAGTTTTTTGATCTGATTTGTGATGCTTGATCAGATTTTTGACTTCTATGGTTCAAAGCATGTATGTTCCTTTTCCATTTATGTCAAAGGGGGAAAAGAGTGCATGTGAAAAACAATACTGAGAAGAGATTCAACTAAGGGGGGAACTGGCCATCTCGCTGCGCAGTGTGTTTCAGATAAGGTTAAATCAAAGAAAATGCCTACTTGGTGGTCGGGGGTTGTTGCTCATCAGTATACAGTCTGGAAAGACCCTATTGGGGGGTCAGATGTTGTCTCTCCGCTTTCTGATAAAGCTTTGGATGATGCTTTTGTGGATGTCTCAGATGTCCTTGTTGCTGCTATCGCTGCTTCTGATTCGGCCTTGGATAATACTGATACTGTCCCTATCCCGAATGCTGCTGCTAGCTTTACTAATGTTGTTGGCCATGTCTCGGCCTTGGATAATATTGTTGTTGTCCCTATCCAGGATGCTGCTACTAGCTTTACTGCTGGCCATGTTGCTGTCTCTAGCTCGGGTGTTCGCGGTGCTGTCTCTGATTCTGCCGCTTTCTTGGATGTTGTTGTTGCACGTTCTTTTTCCCATGTTTCTCCTATGGGGGTTCGGGGGAATGGTCAGGGTGCTATTCTTGCCCCTTCTGGGGTTTCTGATGTTACCTGCCCTTTTGTGGGCTTCTCCACCTCTTCTGAAATACAGAAGGCTATCGGTAAGATGGAGGATGGATGGACTACTGTGAAGGGAAAAAAATCTAAATCATCCACTCCCTCTTTTGATATGAACTTACGTTCACATAAGCATGGGATTAAATGTAAATCTTGATCGCCCTTTGTTGTACTTGGTTTGGGCTTTTGTCCATTTGGTAGGAACTCGGGTTTGTTCCTTTGGTCTGCTTGGTGGGGCACCACAGCTGTATTGGTCTTCTATTGCTATATCTTTTTATGCTCATGTACAAGGTTTCAGGTCCTTTCAAAACCTGCTTTTACGTAATCAAAACTAAGGGGGGAAGCATTGTTAGAGAGACTTTGAAAGATAGTGATGGATATTGTGGATATTGTTGGTGGTACTCTTGATTCTTAATCTTAGGGGGAGATTGTTGGTTTCTTTGTGCATTGATTATTTTTCACATCATATGTCGCAATCAATGTCAAAGGGGGAGATTGTTGGCAAGCTGGATGTGTTGTCATTGATGTCAACATATTAGCTTGGCTAGTAGTGCAATATGATCAGAGGTTCGATGAGGTTTGGTTATTGAAGATAAGATGTTGCAAATATCAGGAGGTGTTATAGATTGCTTTTACCTATTGTATGTCAACTTATAGAGTTGTGCATGATGATTTGGATATGATATGGGGTAAGAATTGGTGAGTGGCTGCTACACTATCTGCCAATGTTGACAGTGTGATAAAAATTGGTTTGGTGTGAGCTTCCAAGTTGACATGTTTCTTTGCGCATCTAGGAGTATGTTTGGGACATGGTGAGGTGTCTTCAATTCAAATGGTTCTTGGTTCAGAGATCCGCAAGGTATTTTTAAGTTGTATCAGTGGATGATGACCGTGTTCTTGAGGTTCGACATGAGAGATGCTGGTGAATTTGATGTTTGGGGTGGCTTCAGATGTTTGTGTATTCTTTATGATGCTTATGGATTTTCTTGGATTGTGTGTATATTGAGTTGGTGGTCCACATCGATTGTGGTGATCAAGATTGGAGGATTTTTCAGTTGATAGTCAGTGATAAAAAATTGGAGGATTGTGGTGTTCTTGGCCGACTTGATCTGTAAATCATTTTGCAGATGTTCGAGGTGAGATTTGAGGCGGTGCTACATGCTTGAGATTGATGATATGGGTCCCTTCTATGTTTTGGCAGTTGAACATGGATTTAAATTGTTGTTTTTGGTGTAAGGATTTGTGATTTGAAATTGGGGTATTTTAGACCTTGTTTAGCTTTCCAGGTTGATGATTTATATATGGATTTAGGGAAAATCATGTAGCGCGGATGTGAGGGATTGCTTGCAGAAAAAGTGTGTAGATCTGTTGAGCGTTGAATCACTCATTTGAAGGTTGTAGAGGGGATTTGAACATATATATGATTTTGCTTCATTGGAACTGACCTAGGCATGAGGTAGATGCCATTATACAGTTAAAAAACTCTCATATTGTAGTCTGATCGACCATTGTAGTGGTCTTGTAAGGCAGTGAGCCTTTGTTTGGGTTGTAGCCCTTTGAATTTGAGCAATGATCTCTAGGAAGTGTGCATGAATGTATGTGAATTCCCATTTGTAATAAGTTATACTTCTAACAAGGTATTTTCTTATTGCGGGCTCTAGCCTCACCATGATTTCTCCCCTTTCAGGGTTTCCACGATAAAAAATGTGTTGTGTTGTGGTTGTGATTCTAATTTATGCATGGAAGTTTAATTCATTAAGATCAAAAATAAAGGTTCTAAGGTTTAAGGGATTTGAAAGTTTGTGCTTTTGGAACAACTAATTCACCCCCCCTCTCAGTTGTCCAGTGCCACATTTCCTACACATCTCAGTCCCTTCTTCAGTTTGGTTTATGCCTCCTTTCAATAAGGTTTTTGTTGTACCTTCTTCTAGGGAGTTATTTTGTTTCTCTAGCATGTATTATAGCTTCTCAAGGCTCTTTCATGCTTAAAGAACAACATTGTGACTCATTTTATGAGTTTAGTAACAACACTCATTCATTTTCAATAAAATAACAACAATTTCCTTTTCAATACTTCTTGTATTGTGTTTTGAATGGATGATTTGATGAATTTATGAGATTTATCTTCAAAACCCTCTAATTTGTCTAATTCAATCTTTGATGTAAGAAGATGCATGGTAGATGCAGGTCTTAAATTGTGTTAGTTGATTCTAATGGTTTGTAGTTGTGAAAACCAGTTGGTTTTCCTTTAAGCAAACATTAGATCCATCTCTTTCTAAAACTACTTATGCATCACATGTTTAATTGAGTTTTGAGAGTTTCAAAGTTATTTGTTGAAGGTTTTGTGAGTTAAGCAGGTTGTGAATCTCAATTAGCATTTGGTGCATCACCTCCTTTTAGGGTAGGTTTCATTTCAAAGCCCTTTCTTACTCTTTCTGGTGCAAGAGCACCTCAAACATTCAGTTCAGAGTCAGAGATGAAGGAGACATCAAGGACATCCAAAGCAATTCATGAGGATGGAATGCATGATCCAGGTCAACAGATCAACTGGAGGATCTTAGAACCTATCATGGCCTTCAAGTAGTATAATACAGTGGTATATTTTCAATGTCCTCAATGGACTACAATTCATTTTGTAAATGTCCTCATAAGGACTAATAGCTTGATTGTTATGGACTAATGATGTCCAAGTCTTAAATTGTGTTTAAGAAGTTTAGGTTGGCATGGGATAGGTCTAGGACCTTATGGAATATTTAGGAAGAGGTTAGATATTCAAATAAAAGCCCTTTTGTTATTCAAAAATTCAAATGTTTAAACATAAACGGCTAGTTTAGGGAATTAGAGGGAAGCTTTTGTTTTGTTAAGATTAAACATTCAACTCAACAAAAAGTTGGTTGAATCAGTTGTTTCAAATTTGTATAAGTTGTAAAGAGTCTTTGTTACGGGACAGAGAAAAAAAGACTAGTGTAATCTGGTGAACAATCGAGCAATAAAACTCTCAGTTTCCTGCAAACTATTTCATTCTTAGCATTTCAATTTGATTAGATTTATTTCCTTATGCATTGAAAGAGCTCTCTCAAACATTTGATTTGTTAGTTGATGAGTTTTATATTGCATTAAGTTCACTGTCGCGCCAGTTGTTCTGAAATAGCATTTTTTTTATTTGCCATTGTTATTGTAGAAGGGTTTTAGGGAATGGAAGTCATTCCATGAATACTCTGAAGGCCTTATATTCATGGGATGACAACTTTTAAGCTGTACTATAAACTACTAACATTTCATATGCAGAATCGGGCGAGATCATGGTGATCACAGTCGGAATAGCAGGAAAGTCATTGAAGTCGGGCACCAAGGTGTAGCAGTGGATGATCCGTCCACTTGAGGCATAGATTTTATGCTTTAGAACGTTTGAGGATGGTGAATGAAAGGTGATTCAACCATCAATTTGAGGTGGAAGTGAGTTTTGACAAGAGATTGAGAAGGCCCTAATAAACAGGGTTTGGAGTCAAGAATTGGGGATCGGGAGTTGCAGAACTCTTGGGACTAATTCCTTTTGGAATTGACCATTTGATGGTATAAGAAAACACTATCCAAGAGTAGGAAGTGCCAAGTGGAGTCCATCGTGTAGTTCCTTTGTTAATAGGTCAACTTTTATGCATAAAAACAAGGTACCAATCACAGGAGAATGACTATCCCTAAAACCCTTCTGTTCCTGTGAGGGTTTGGGGGATTGGTAGTGGTGCTATCCCCATCCCCTCTGTGGATGCTGATGCAGCCTGCCCTTTAGTGGGCTCTTCTGGTTTATCTTTGGATTGGCAGAAAGCTGCTAAGAAGGTGGAGGATGGATGGACAATAGTTAAAGGAAAGAAAGTTAAATTTTCCAAACCTTCTTTTGATATGTATTTACCTTCACATAAGGATGGACCAAAATGTAGATCTTGAATTCCCTTTATTGTGGTTAGTTGGGCTAGTTTTTGTTCCACTTGGTGGGAACTATGGTTAGTTTCTTTGGTTTGTTTGGTGACGCATCACAGTTTTTTTATGGTCTTTCATTGCCCTATCTTTCGATGCTTTTGTATAAGGTTTTTGTTCCACTTCGTGGGAACTATGGTTAGTTCCTTTGGTTTGTTTGGTGGGGCACCACAGTTGTATTGGTCTTTTATTGCCATATCTTTCTTATGCTCTTGTACAAGGTTTCAGGTCCTTTCAAAACCTAATTTTACGTTATCAAAACACTAAGTGTTCTAGGAAATATCAAACCAAATATTTGTGATATCTCTATGTAGTGTTATCATCTTCCTCTTATGTAATGGATAAAAAAGATAGATTAGAACATGAGCTTTGGATTACATAGTACTGCAATGGATTACAACATGCATAAAGTAAAATAAATATTTATCCTTGAATTCCCCATGCACGTGTCCAAAACACATAACTTGCCTCTCATACAATGGTCTCACTATATTCTTTTCTCCTTGTAGGTTCTCCCAATATATTAAATTACTTATATATTGTTCTCTATCCTCCTCTATGTGCAATATTGTCATCTTTCTCTTATAGCTTATTTATGAAAAGGAATGTGTCAATGCCCTTGTTCCCACACAGTTGCACCCTTTGGGTTTTTATTAAGTCATTTTCTTATCCTACATTGTTGTTCTTATTACCTACGATGGATACACCTCATCTGTAAGGTGACTTTCCTATCAACATCATCCTCTAGTTTAATCCATGTCTTGTTCTCAAGACATTTTGGCTATTTTGTCAATAAAATGTGATCTCAACTTGCCAAATTTGTATAGTCAAATATTATGAAATTAGCATAGTAGAATTACTTACTCAAGCAAAATATTCTTATAGATAGTATGTACTCAATTGTAGTGGCTATTTCACTGGGGAATGACTTATTGTCACAATGGGTGTGACCCTTTATTTCAATGAACAATCCCTAAATATTGGTAGGTTAGGATTGGATCCCAATAGAAGTTTTCTTCTTTCACGCATCTAATAAAAAACTTGTTAATTTTGTCAACCTCAAGGTGACTAACTCTCACAAGTGTTTCATTTGTTCTAGCAAGATTTCCTTTACTCATATACCTAATGGATTAACTATGTAAAATTTCAATTAATACCTTGGCATCTCCATCCGATTTTTGCATCGCATAGTATGTGTTTAAGGCATACATCAATTGATTCTCCAAGTTGTCTAGCTAATGTTTCAATATTTTGGCCAATGTGGGCCAAGCTAACGACTGCTGATATAATACATTAACATTTCAATGAGTCTCTTCCATGCTTTTGATCTTAAATTTCTGCTATGTTTGGTTTGTTGCACATTTCAATATAATCCCACATAGTTGCTTGTTTTCATATTTTCCCAAAAATTATTGCTCATTTTTCCTTCTATATTTCCTATTAAATTTATATAAGGACTCCATTGGTAACAACTCCTAGCAATTATTCCAAGGGTAAAGAAGAATCCACACTATAGTAATTATATGCTTGAACTTTTTCCCTTCATTTTTTCACTAACTCATTGGCTTTCAAGTATTATGTCGAGATCCTTTTCCTAACATTGATTTGCATAAAATCTCTTATTTTAAATTGTTGAAATATAGAAATTTGTGTTAAGACCACATGCGGTCCTAATGGTGTATATGTAAAGAATGTTGGAGCTAGGGTGATCATAGGTTGCACCTATTTGTACTAGGCAATTAGGTACTTAACCTTATATATAGGATTAAAAATGTGGGATAGTTGAAAGGGAAAGATGAACCTAATATACATCTTCTAGTATCCTATGTTTTTTTCAATCAGTTGCTCAACTTGATACACGAACATACTACTATGCCTTTCAAGAAAAAAATATAATTGATTTCGCATCATATTAACCCTCAAAGGAAAAGACAATGTAACTTATAAATTGAAGTAAATTTTTGTAGCATAGCCAAATGAAAATCCACAATCTAATATCATTAAATAAAAAAAAATAGAAGAAAGATAGACATGTTGGCATTGATCTGTCATCGATGTCAAAACTAGATAAGAATGTGAAATTGTATAGATTGAAAAAAAAAAGATGTAAAAAAGTTGAGATATGAAGTTGTTGTATATTAATAGTATCTCGATCAAAACTAGAAAGCTAAGGTTTGTTTGTTGAATTGTTACTTTGATGGTAGTTGAGTTGTAGGTTGGTCAGTAGCAAGATGGCAAAGTATGTCACCTATATAAGGTTGATGAGGCAAAAGTGCTTTGTTTGTGTCAATGGTAGGGTTTGATAACTAAAGAGTTTACAAGGCAAGTATTCGGTCATGTCATCATGGTGACAGGATCAGAGTAATGCGCGATAAGATCTTTGTTCACAATGACTGGCATATCAGTTAACAACATAATACCAAATGATATATTAATGGTTTAAATGTCTTGTAAAAGTCATATCTAATGCCGATGTTTACACATGAATAAGCATGAGGTTGAAGATCAGTTTACAAACCCAAACGGCTAGTCCCTATAACAGAAACTTGTCAGGTGGTTACCAGTTTTTGTTTTGTATGTAACAGATTTTACTAACCGTTTGAGGGTTTTTTGAACGTTTAAAAGTGAAGTAGTTTTCTTGACGAGGGTGATGTGAGATTAAATATATCTACACAGACATGTTTATGTAATTTGCAGAGATAAACGTGAGAAACATGTCAAAGTTCATTAATGTAGCAATGTGTAGATTGGATGTGTGTTGGAGTGATGATGATAATCTGTCCCCTTTTCCTTGTAGATATTCATTGAAGATGAAAGATAGAATGCTAATAGTGGGTTGATTGTAAGAAGATAAAAGAAAGTGTTTAGTGTTTAGTGTTTATTATTGCAGATAGGAGAAGTTGGTCAGTGGTTTGTGCCCTGAACGTAGCCAATGACGCTTGTGTTTCCACACAGAGTTGTTTGTAACCAGTGAGGTTTTCATTGATAATGAGGCTTAATGAAGTTTATTTTCATGGTGGGTTTTCACCCTCCAAATAACACTATGTGATGTGCCTATATGATTCAAATGTTCTATGGATTGATATATGCTTTTATGTTGTTATTTTTATGTCCATAGTCTGATATATGTTTTGGTGCCAGTGGTTTTAAGCATTTATATCTTAAGTAAATTGGTTTTTTATAAATCACTAGTTCACCACCCCCTCTCAATGGTCTAGGGTATTCCAACAAGAAGAAAGGAAAGAAACACCAATTAATGAGAGGAAAACATTTTCAATAAAAAAACCTAGTATTGCAAAGTGTTGAACCAATGTTTTATATACAACAATACACATGTTATAAGACACTTGTAGACTCTAAGACTTTTAACAAGGAGATATACATATTTCTTCTCAAAACTAAATTTGACAAATAACCCTATTAGGTTTTTGACATATCAAAGCAATAAGAACTATTAAATATAATGTAGAATAAAAGATAAAAATAATAATTCACAATAACACTTAGACAACATTGGAGCACCTTTAAAAATTTGGAGAGAATGTCTCCAATGCTTCCCTGCTATGTTTTGAACCATGCAACGGGACAATCTCCCACTAATAAACCAGAAGTCTCTACATTGGGTGTTGTCCCTAGGTTGGGGTCTCTTATGGCGATCACTAGTAAATTTTAGCTTGTTTTTCAACGAGGATTAGTCAAATTTTTGATACCAATTGGTCGACCAAACGACCATAACTGTTGTCAAAGTTTTTTAGTCAATTTTATGACACACTAAACCCTCGTCAAAATACCGATGTCTAGAGTGGTTGAATTATCGACAGTCCCACCATCTAAATAATCGCTTCAACCTGGAAGAATTATCGATCATACCTTCCATCCCTGTGACCAATCTCCGTCGAAATTGAGATGATTTAGGGTCGAAATTGTCGTCGAGTGTACAACATTCTCGACGAAATGATAAAGAAGGTTCGTCTCTCTTTCGACGAAATGTGGTCGGAATAGTCATCGAATATATAACACTGTCGTCGAAAGGACTATTATCAATCCGTTGAAAAAGTGACAAAACATTAATTTTTTTTTTAAAAAATAAAATATATTATCAAATTAAGCATAGCAATATTATGCTTTAATTGTTTACATAGTAATCATAAATCTCCATCAAAAAGCTTAATCCCTTCACTTGGTCTACCAATTTACACACTCTACACATTCTAAGATATTAATCTAGAGATGCATAAAATATCCACTAAATCCACCTTTCCTTATCATATCCTAAATATCACATAAAACATTAGTCTAGAGAAGAGCATAATATTCAAGCCATTAATGAATATCAACTTATATTTTTATTATTCTACTTCATTAAATATTGGAAACACAAATCAAAGCTACAAGAATGATTTATTTCCATTACTCACAAATACAATGTATAAATCTCAAGGAATAAATCCAATAAATCCAATCTTACAACTGTATTTTTTTTTTGGCAATGTCTAAATTTCATAAACTAAAATGAATATCTTACCAAAACCATATAATTGGAAAATGAATATGCTAGATGGGTTCATTTCACCTGGATTTAGAGCCCTTCAAAATTTGGAGCAGCTATATTTGGGAAGGAACAGATTAGAAGGAAACATTCCAAGTGAGATAGGTCGACTCCAAAGACTTGGTCTTTTGTTTAGATTACAAGAAACAAGCTATCCGGAAGAATTCCTGATTCTCTTGGCAGCCTTGAAGCCCTTAGAAGACTCTACCTCGGTCACAACAAATTATCAGGAGGGATACCTCTGAGTTTAAGGGGCTATAAGAATTTAGAGCTACTAGACTTGTCTTCCAATGAACTGAGGGGTAGTATACTTGGAGAAGTTCTTACCAGTCTTAAAAATCTTCAGTTCTATTTAGATCTCTCAAGGAATGCATTAGAAGGGTCCTTGCCCCCAGAGGTTGGCAATATTGCAATGGTTCAATCTATAGACATTTTTGGCAATAAATTGCATGGTGGCATCCTACAAGCAATGGGAAGTTTCCTTGGATTGATATATTTGAATCTATCAAACAATGCCTTACAAGGTACAATTCCAGAGACATTCAACAATTTGAGATATCTCACGAACCTGGATCTTTCCTATAATGCTCTATCTGGCCAGATTCCAAAATCCATGAAGAAACTTAATTTTCTTTGCTATCTAAATTTATCTTTCAACAGACTCACAGGAGAAGTTCCAAGAGAAGGGATTTCTGGTAATGCAACTGCTATTGTTTCACTTATTGGGAATGCTGGCCTGTGTGGACCAAGAATATTCTTGTTACCTAAATGCCCAATTCGAAAAGGTCTTTCACACAAAGACAGGGTGATAATTGCAGTTTCTAGTGTCAGTGCTCTTGTTGTATGCTACTTGGTTTTAGGTTTCTTGTGGAGATGCATCACACCACCAGATGATCTCCCAAGAGATATTATGCTGAAGTTGGAGCACCTAAAAATTTCTTACGAAGACCTTTTTAGTGCAACTGATGGATTTAATGAGAGCAAGTTGGCTGGAGTGGGCATCTTTGGATCGGTCTACAGGGGAGATCTGAAAGATGGTAGACTAGTTGCAGTAAAGGTTCTTAATTTGAACAATGAAGAAGCTCATAAGAGTTTTGATGCTGAATGCAAGGTGTTAAGAAAGGTTCAACACCGCAATCTGACTAGGATCCTAACTTCATTTTCATTCCCTGGATTCCAAGCCTTGGTTTTTGAATTTATGTCAAATGGAAGCTTAGAAAAGCATTTGTATCCCGAACAAGGTTGTTGTCAATTTGGTTTGAAAAAATGGCTGGACATAGCCATTGACATAGAAAATGCCATGGAATATCTACATTACAACTCTTCTGTCCAAGTTGTCCACTGTGATTTAAAACCTGAGAATGTCCTTTTGGATGAAGACTTGGCAAGCCATGTAACAGATTTTGGAATTGCAAGGTTAACTTTCGGTACACAATCTGTGGTCTCACTTACTTCAACACTTTCCATCAAAGGATCAGTGGGTTACATTTCCCCAGTCTCCACAGTTCTCATCCTCAATTGGGTATTTTGACTGAATTTCTTGAATCACTTGTGATCTCATTATCTACTATCATGAATGTAGAGTATGGACTAGGAGGGAGAGTAACTACAGAGGGAGATGTGTACAATTATGGCATTTTGTTGCTATAAATGCTAACGAGAAGCAGACCGACAAAAGACATGTTTGTAGAAGGTCTTGGCTTTCAAAGTGGGTAAGCTCAGCCTTTCCTGAAAACTTGGTAGATATACTAGACAGAAGCATAGAACAGGATATTGTCGGCATGAAACATGACATGGATGAAGCAAAACTCTTGTACAAGCGGTGTTACAACTCCTTGTTTGGTATCGATTTGGCTTGCTCAAAAGATTTGGCACAAGAAAGGCCAACCATGAAAGATGTTGTGAGGATTTTGGAGAGTATAAGAGAGGATTTGACCAGCAGTAGTGGATTTTCAGTCAAATTATGGCCAAGTATATCTGATTTGGTGGCCAAGCCTCCCCAAGAAGAAGCTGATAGAAACAATTCTTCTAGCAGTGAAAGTTCCTAGACAAGGGGACGTAAAATTTCACCAACATCAAGGTCATAAACCACAATGAAGAAACTAGATTAACAACCAAAAGACAACATTTTAGAACATTGGTGCAACAAAAGATAAAGAGAGTTAATCTAAATGGAACCTTAAACTGTAAAGCTTAACAAGTAGTTTTAAGCCACAAGGATTCAAAGTACCTTGGCCTCCTTTACTAGCATCATTCCTTGTCTTCTTTATCCTAATTGCTTCCAAAAAATTTATGTTTATTTTCTTGCATATTCTCATTAAAAGGGTAGATTTATTGAAGTTCATAGTAGTATTCATTGGAATTGTTTCTATACACATTTATGTTTTGCACAATTTCTTAAGTATACTTAGGAAACAACATTCTTTTAAATACATATAGGTGTATGTTAGCAAATGGAATTAGCCATATCAGTTTTGTGTCAAAGTGGTTATACCTATTCTTCTTAATTGGGACACTTAGTTTTTTTTTCAAACTTCCCTTATATATTTTATGTTTTAGTTTACGATTTAGCCAATACCTTTTTTGAGAGCAACATCTAAATTGTAAACTAAAACACATATCTTACCAAGGGGGACACTTAGTTTTCTTTCAACTTTTTTCAAACTTCCCTTACATGTTTTAAGTTTTAGTTTACGATTTATCCAATACCTTTTTTGAGTACCTAATGCACACTTTTTGAAAACTTGTGATATGAAGCAATGCCAAATATTAAGTGATGTCAGTGTGCAAAACTTGTCATAATGAGATGAGAATATGCATAATGCTATAAAGGATGCAATGAGAAAGATTAGGTTGCAAGTAAAGCAGGAAATTGCACTCACGAAAACAAATAAGAAATTTATGCTCAGTTGCTATAATTACATAGTACATTGCTTATTATGCACATATGTCTAACTGTTAATATTATTGAAAAGAATAAAGCCATGAATATGTAGGTGTCATATAGGAGCTCTTATTATTGTATTTTCATATTACATAATACAGTAGTCACTTGGAAAAGTAAGGCTTACTTTCTTCTTCTTCATCATGATTTTGGCAACAACCTATATAGAAAATCAACAAATAATTACTTACATGAAGAACAATTAGCATGATGACACAAATGAAGTAAACAAAAGATATTTGTCTATTGCCATTAGTTATGCCACTATTCAAAAAATAAAGTTATATCATAAAAATGTACCTGTGTACAAAGGAATACACCTGTAAGATTCAAGTCAATGACATCTTGCCACTGAGATTTTTTCATCCTCATCATTAGTGTGTCCATTGTGATGCCTACAAAGAAAACTAGGGGCACAAATTATTAGCAAGCACATAATAATTTTTTTGTGGAGTAACTGATGCATCTTGTCCAATCATAGGAAAGAAACATGAAAGGACAATAATACCTACATTGTTTATCAAAATGTCAACTGTATTCCCATGACTCAACTACCTCCTCAAATAAAAAAAACTACAAATAATGATTGAGTACAATAGGATATCTACTTGGGAAAAATAGCTTGGCATCAGAATGAGATATTGAACTGATTCTTACTATTTTAAACATAGCCTCAACGTCAGCCTCCTTTGAAACATCTGCTCCATAAATCAATGCTGAGCCACCATAATCTTCAATCTACAACCAGGTCACTCTTAATAGATTGCTTAATGCCATAAAAACTTAATTTACATTTGACATTACTATAAGTTTTTATAAAATCCAAGAGATAAAAAAAGCATGAATGGGCACACATGCTGAAGATAGGAGTGCCAAGATTACAAATTTTGGCATCAAGATTCATAATAGATACATGAAATCAGTATCACAAAATATATGTGGTCTTATCATTACAAGGGAAACAAGTTACCTCTACTCCACCCTAAGCTAGATCAAAATGTTCATAATGCCAATTTAGTGAATGACTAAATCAATGATTAGATTGTCTGATCCCTTGATTATCATTTTGATTCTACCCTACATACCTTCCAAAATATATACATTGCATCAAGGGTATTGTCACAGCTGCAACTCCCATTTACAAAATTGAAGATGTCTTTGGTTAATCTTCATGATTTCTGATATTCACAAGAACAAATTCAAAGGTGACTATGGATAGGAAAGAAGTTAAGAGAGTCCATATACCCAAGGGAAGTTGGTGTGAGATAAATTGAGATATATGAAATGTAGAGATAAAGTAAATAATATTGATGATGAAGTATGGAATGGTATGAAAGATATAAAGATATAAATGAAGTCTATGGAATCTTGAGAATGAGCATAAATCAAATATACACCTGCAAAGATAAAATCATATATTAGTAGATAAGAAGTTTGTTAACTGAGATATTTGGAATCAATTGAACAACAAAGGAATAGTCAACCACTATGAAGTTAGTCCTAGGAAGGAAGTTAATGTGAACAAGACGACACAGTTCCTCAAAAGCACACATGGTTTAGTTTGAACTTCACTTGGTTTCAAGAATAGTTTAATATTCTCTACTTAACAAGGCCAACCACGTGAAGGTGGAAGATCATTTGGCCGCTCCCCCCCCTAACATCACTCTAAATTCCCCATTAACATCTAATAACATTCATTCATTCATCGATTTTTGAAATATAACATTCAATCATTATAATCACATGATAACATTCATTAACACATAAAATTCATTAACACACAACATTCATGAATAATTCATTAACACATAAAATTCATTAACACACAAAATTTATGAATAATTCATTAACACATCATTCATCAACATTACTAGTACAAAATTACATCCATGAAGACAACGTTCTTTCATTAGAAAAAAATGTTAATTATAATCATTTCTTTTTGGGTTTCTTGTTTTTTTTCTAAAGGTAACGGCTAAGAGGAACATCAATGTCCTCATCATTCCCGTCCTCTACTGATTCTAATGCCAACACATGTCTCCTCATCATCTGTTCAGGAACAGGAGGCCGCTGCGCCAAAGGGGGGTCCGTTGCAATAACAACTACGTCATGAGTTAAATTCACACCATTTTATATTAGTGTTAAAAGTATTTAATTAAGTAAAAGAACTATAAATCAAAAAAGAAATTTAAAAGAACAAAACATAGATTTTCTTTACTTGAATGTGCCACATGATCTACATGGTGATCACTCTGAACATCCTCCACTCATTCAAATACTATGATGCACATTAGGGGCTTCATCATGCGGCATAGGATCTATGTTACGGTTAGGAGGCTACATTGCAATGTCATGCGCATTATTATCAAATAGATTGTTGCTCAAGTATTCAATTTCAAATATATATTTTTTGGCATATTTACCTGTTCACATGATGCAGGAGACTCTTGGGTTGGGCCAGTGGAAGCTTGGCATAGGCATTCAGCCACGGCTTGATAGCCTTCCTTGAAGGCAATTTTTTTGTGTTCTTTCATGGCCTCTAAATTAAATTCAGAGCCCTCCATTTTTTGATTAAACAAAATTATTTGGTTGAATAATTAATTTTTCTCTGGAATTCATTTACTGCTACTTACAATTCGTGCTTTAATTATGGAATATCCACCAGAGCCAAGTTTGTGCTGCCCAATCTTTTGCAGCCTGGCCTTTGTTGCCTTTGATGTGTCTTGCAACCTATGAAAAGTTTGAAATATGTTAGATGATATAGATATAAAGATCACTAATTAGTGCATTATTACATTGTACTAATAGTTAATACTATTGCATACCTTCTTCTCTCATTTGCTGGTGTAATTCCTCTTTGAGCATCTCCTTTCTCCTTTGCATCCAAAATGAACTCATTCCAATCCCTCACTAGAATAAAGGGAGGGCGCTCGTACTTTGGGTTATGGACGAGACTCCTATATGAGTCCCTCACAGTTTTAAGATGTTTGGCAACTTTTTAAAAAAATTTCTTATCCTCAAAAATATTACTACCAAACTCATGCTCTAAATCTTTAATGAGCTGATCTTTTAATTTTTTGTCTTGCAAGTTCCACCTTTTAAGAAAAAACACAAAATTGTTAAATAGAAAAATTAGCTAAAGTTGTGTACCTTGAATATAGTAAAAGAAAAGGCCTGAATGAAAGAAAAAATACTGTACCAATTAATGATATGAAATAAAAATAGTGGGATAGGGTTAGTTCACTTATGATGTTCCACCTTGTACGTATGGTGGGCCTGAATATCTTCAATGTGAGGTCATAAAGCGTCTTATAAAAAGAATCATTTCCTGCAAAAAATGTCATGGGATCATCAATCCAAAACTTGTTATGAATAGGTAAATGCATATTACAATATAAAAAATAATAATTTTAAAGTACCTGGAAGCTTAGGACATTTTAAAGGCATTAATTCAATATCGTCAATCAACAATGACGTCTGCATAACTCTCGTGCTAGAAACATAGGTAGATCTAAGAAATGATGGTGAATTATCACCAATACATGTACTCTGATCTGTATCTGGTGTAGCAGACGGCGCCGGTGTATCTCCTACTCCACAAAATTAATCCACTATGAGATGCACCCAAGATTAAAGTACAAATTATCAAATCATAATTAACACAAAACCAACTATAGCAAAACAAGGATTTTCTAGGCATAGACCGTGAAGGCGTCAATGTTTGCATGCCCCTTGTTGCTGATATTGCACCCAGTGATCTCGGATGGACGTTGATCGACCTCCTAGGAGGAGTCGTCTGCACTTGATCACCTGAACAATACATTGTTAGCAAAGACATTCTGAAATAATAAAAGTAAAAGTTAACTTAAGAAGTTTTTGAATGTTCCAAAGAAAAAATTCCTTGTAACTTGTCAACTTAAGGATTATTTTACCTGAGGTGGCTAGAGCTCTGCTAGTACCGCCCTCACCGCGATGTCCTTCACTAGCTACTTGAGTTTGCAAAAAATCCTGTAACAAGAACACATACATATTTTAGTTCACAACATAAAAGAGTATAAAATAGAAATCTTTATTAAAATTTTGTTATAACTAAAGATTCATTACTGCTTACTTCATAACGATGTGCTTCCGCCATCAATTTATGTTGCCTCTTCACCATCTCCTCGGTTGGATTTGCTTCTCCCAAAATGCTAAAAATTTCTAAATTGACTTTTTTTAGGTTTTTCTTCAACATATTTATTAAATTAGGGATTTCTAGGATATCATCATCAGAAGGGGTAGATATTGCCTCTGTTGTTGCAGGTGTTTTTCCCCTATCTTGAACATCAAATTATGACAGGAATATCAATAAAACTATCATAATAACTCCAAAACCCTAAATAAAATAACATAATAATATAACATTTTTCAACTATCTAATTTGTACAATTTCAATAAGGTTTACCATTGCTGAAGAATGGGTGGGAGGAGCATCCTCGTGGTCTCTATCATGTGGGGGATCCATATCATCCTGTGACAAAGATTAAATATAAAAATTTCAGTGAACTGAAAGCAATAAACTTAGCAAAAAAAACTTATTAATAAAATGGTATATAGTACTTATCACCCTCGTGATAGTAACTTTTTTTTGTATCTATGCGATTTAAATGGTAATCTATTAGCAGTTCTTCCCCTGCACTTATTGATTTTATCGCACATACAAAAACTTGATTCCCCTCACGCACCTCAAATATGCAATTGGGTTGCTTATTAGTTGAGGAAGGTCACGTACTATTTATAAAACCCGCAATATTCCCTGTTTCTTTTGGTCTCCCATCAATGTACATAGAAAATCTTTTACTTTGATCATTTTCTTTCCATTGTATATAATTAGCTGACAGTGCATACCTACACATACTTTTTTTATATTGAACAATCCACATCCAATCATTGTAATTGTAACAAGGACCGACATACTTCATCAATTCAACAACTTTTTTGTAACATACCTTTATCCCATCCATGGAAAATAGGCCCAAACCATGTAATGAGGATGGAGCTATGCGATATATCCTCTCATTAACACAAAAATTAGTGTTAATTGGAGGTAGCTCATTGGGTACCCATTCTTTCTCAAGATGTGTGTACGAAAAGGGCACCTTGATGTCGCCTTTGGTCTCATCATCATAAGAACATGACCCCCCTTTAGCAAGGAAAAATTGCATGAGTTTATTGAATTTTTTTCTAATCTTTTGACCTCTATTTGATCTCCCCATTTTAATCGTACTACATGTAGAAATTTCATCTACCATTCCCTCATTTCCCTCATTGGATGTACATAGATCTGACAAGTACCTATTTGGTGGGTCCTGCAATCCATCAAATGAGATATTGTCACGTCCCCGCTTCAAATAGAATTTTGATAATAATTAAATAATATATATAGAAAAATCAAGTCGTGACCCATACGTACGGTTCTTCTTTGTGTATACGCGGGAGATATAAAATGTAAGTTGAAAGTGATTTTATAATTATATGTCTATACGGTTCTTCTTTGTCTATACATTATATAATCATATAATATGTCTATTTATAACATACGTGCTTAGTGATAAACAAGAAGAATATAAGAAAATTATGTCTATTTATTGACTTATACTTGCTGATCCATGTCATTGTGTAGGATCCTCGCCAAAGGGGTTAAATTTCCTGTATATGTTAATCATTTATCTTAAATTAGCTAAAAATTACATGATACGTATGCTACAAATAACTTAGAAGATAACATGAACAATATGCAACATCGTAAACATGAACAAATTTACCTTATATATGGGATGCAAGATCGTCAATAGAAGGGGTGACGATGTCTGTAGTCAATTGCTTGTTTGCAAAAAGGGTGACAATCAAACAAAATATATATATATATGTATGTATGTATGTATCAGCAACAATTAATTGAGCATCGTAAGTAAAACATTGGTAATTATAAATCACATATGTTGTAATCATTAGAATTGAACACAATAAATATGTAATCATTAGAATTGAAATCAATAAATCAATATTAAATATATATACTAATCAATATAAATCTATATAAATAATTAAATCACATACCTTGTACATTTCAATCATGTCATTGATCATCTTCTTCATCCATCTCATCATCATCATCATCATCATCATCATCATCATCATCATCATCGCCATCATCACCACCACCACCATCATCATCATCACCATCATCACCACCACCACCATCATCATCATCATCATTATCACCATCATCTTCTTCATCTTCTTCTTCTTCTTCATCTTCAATAGCTTCTTCTTCCATAACATTATACTTTATCGGTCTTCCTCTTGGATCATGTCTAACAACAAATGACCAACCCTATTTATGTGGAACCTCCAAGTAAAACACTTGCTCACATTGGCTTGGAAGAACATAGGGCTCATCTCCAAATGGCTCAAATGACGTTGTATTAATCATTGTAAATCCATTATCATGTTGAATAACAGTTCTATCAAGATCATTTTGATTCAGTCATAGCCTATACCATTTGACAATGAATATAACTATTTTGAAGGAGTTAAAGTCGCACTCAATTATATCATCCAAGATGACATAGTATCAATTTTGAGATTGTTGAGGATGTATGTCATTTCTAGATGATATATTAGTGACCTCAAAAACTATAGTTATCCCAAAATTATAAGTTTTCTTCGTGTCATCCAACTTTTTTATGCAAAATTTGTGGCCATGATAGTACATAGCTTTGTGGTGCTTGACCTGCAATTTTTCAAGCGTGTGAAAATTATTTGCATCGTAAGTTGATATGAAACATATGAGTCATGATCATTAATAAATTTGTACGTACCTCTCTACCTCTTAAACCATCGACTAGATCAATTACCATTGGCGTAACATTAGAATCTTCATTACGATGAGCTTCTCTAACCAATGAAGCAACACCTTCTCATGTTAATGAAAAACTATTTTGTTGACATCGTTCAATCCATACCGTCATCCAATCAAGATTGTTCGCAATATACAAATGTATTGCACCCCACTCTCGACCAACTGTATAAAAAAAATACACCAATTATAAATAACTTATATTGAAGATTTATAAGAATTAATTAACCACAATAACATCTTATATTTACCTCTCACTTTCCTCAATCTACCTTTTCCCATCAAGTACTCCCCTTCGAATTTATTAATGGATTTGGGATCCCAAATACGATCTACATGGATCTTTACTGCAAACTTAGGAAGATATTCACTAATGTACACCATGGTTTGGTATACCATATATCCCTCCACCATAGAACCCTCAGGATGTGCTCTCTGTCGAACCGAGCCTTTCAAAAATTTTAAGTGCCTCTCAACCATCCACATTGACCTAGTTGGTACAGGTCCACACAATTCAATCTCTTCAACTTGATGTATGAGGTAGTGTTCTTGTGCATTGAAAAAAGTTGAAGGTAGACACTTTTGCATTTCACACATAAGATGAAGAATTTTTCTCTTCCAATATTTTATATCTTCTTTATTGATTTCTTTTGATGACAACCACCTCATGTATTTTTCAAGATCATATATAACTTGTTTGATACTGTTGTCGAAGTGATGTGGGAGAGATAGAGGTAGAATGTATTGCAATATTTGTAAAATGATCTTATCAATATTTTATAAAAGAATGCAATGAAAATTACATGCAGTATACAAATATATAGTGTTAATACAAAATAACATGAATTACCTTAATAAATGTATGCCAATCATGTATTTTCATCCCTGGCCCAAATTGACTTTTATTTGATATGAGATTGTTTATGTTCACAGCAAATCCTATGGAAAATCGTATTTTTTTTATGACTTCTTTTATAGCATTTCTCTATTGCTCTGACAATAACCAACTAAGGGCACTTGTATCAATCTGGTCTCAATTGTTATTTGATCAAATGAAATTTTTCATTGCATGGTTGGATTCTTCAATGTCACTACAAATTTTGACAATTTTGTCTTTGTCATGCCTTCCATCCAACATTTTTCATAATGTCTCTGTTACATTCTTTCCAATATGCATAACATCAAACAAATGCACGATTGGGAGTTGCTTGTAGTACAACAATCTACTAAATTGCGTAGGATAACTTTTTAGTCATTTTGGAAGTTGGTCATTAATGCCTTGACGACCTTCACAAGCATCAATTACATCATCAGTAAACAAAACACAATATCAAAATATAAATTTCAAACAAAAACCATCAGATGGAATGACATTACCTCAATGATTTATTTTATTGTATTCCAACTTCCATAGATGAGGTGTTATTCTTCGTGGCTTTGATGTAGTCTCTTCTTTCCCATTGAAAAGATGTTTTTCAATAATTTGGTGTACACACTAAAAATGGTGCACTTCTATGAACCATTACATGCAAGGTTGCTCAACAATGAGGCCTCACAAAGTGGCTCATAGCTCTCTATGCATGGAGTTGCAAAGGACTTATGAGTTTTGCTCTTAGCTAGAGCTACAAGAATGTGACCTTGCTAGTCAACCATGCAATGAGAGATTCAAGTGAAGACAAGGGCAAGAGTGCCAATGTCCCCAAGAATCTAAATAGAAAATGCAATGCCAATGCAACTAGTATGAATGTGCAAGACTAATCTATCAAATGAAGTGCAAACTAAGCTATGAAAAGAAGTACAATAGATTTCAAGCCCCTAATTAAGCTATGTGAGATCTATTCTATTGCATAAAAGGAAATCTAATCTATGATGCCATGATCATGCAACTAAGAAAACAAATATAAACTAGATGATGAAAGCAACAAGTCTTCAATGTCTTCAAACTTCAAATGCACCTAAAACCTACAGCATAACATTAGCATAAAACATGGATATGCAAATGAAGGAGAGAGCTCTCCTTTTATAAGAAATGAGGTGAAATGGACCATGGAGATTAAGAGGCAAAAAGTTTTAATCAGCGGTGGAGCTTGAAAGAGGAGCAATCCATGTGCACAAGTATCCTCCAATGAGAAAATAGGAGTTGACTTTATGTCCATATGAGACAAAAAGTACTTTTCTCCTTTTTATAAAATAGGAATAATGCTTTATTTGTGCAACTTAGGATAAGAGGAAAAGTGGGGGCTTTTTATTTAATTAAAAGGGAAGGAAATATTCCTTTCAATTAAATAAAGACTTAGGATAAATGGTTAGCCCATAGGATAAAAATCCAATATATGATCGAAATTAAGACTTGATCAAGAGATTGATATTGTTGAAAATATTGATTATTGATAAAAAATGATTCAGGATTGATAAATCAAATAAATGGGGCCCAAAGTCTAGGCGACCATTTTTGGGTGCATACATTTGGTACTTATGATTTTGTGGAGAAAGTGTCTATGCTCATCGAACACCTACTTTCTTAAACTTTTTGAATGATGAGATTTCATCTTTGGACCACAAACTAGACATGCAAATTTTTCCTTTGTTTGAAGACCTACAAGATCGTGTATAATTGGATTAAATATGTTAACTTTATGTTAGCACTATAACATACCAAAAAAGAGGTGTTAAGAAGAGAACATACCACAAAAATGTGTTAGTCCAGGGGCATTATGTATTGTCCATACAAGCATTGCATGAAATTGAAATTGTCTTTGTCCTATTGGTCTAGAGATGTCATACATAGTGACCCCAATCCATAACACCATCAACTCGTCGATAAGGGGCTTAATATATACATTGATATCTTTAACTTGGTACTTACCTAGTTGAATGAACAAAAATATTACATAATTATTATGACCATTTTGATGGATTATTTATAATAAATTAATTTAGATGACTATTAAATAAAAAATACCTGGAACAATCAGTGCCAACATTATGTGCTCCCTCTTTATGGACATCCAAGGAGGAATGTTATTGTTGATAACAAAAATATGCCACACCGAGTAAGTAGATCTCATCTCTCCAAACGGATTGACACCATCCGCTGCCAATAAAGCTTGAGATTACAAGGTTCTTCTTTAAAGTGTGGCCATTTTCCCTCTATTTCCTTACATGTCAAACCATCCACAGGCATTCGCATAATGTCATCTTGACTTCTATTGCATGCATGGTAATTCATAAATTGTGCCAAGCTATTGCACCTAAATAATCATTGCAGACATGGAATAATGGAAATAACCCGAAGAACCTTACGAGACACCTTTTTTGTTATTCGATCTGATCGATATCTACTAATATGACAAACAGGGCATTCTGTTACAAATTCATGTTGTTTATGATATATAATATGATCATTCGGACATGCATGTATTGTTTGATACTCCATTCCAATATCTTTCATAATGGCAGATAATTCTCGGTAGGAGTGAGGTAGAATGTTTGATGGTGGTAACAAACACTCACCTATCAACCTACGACCAAAAATATAATTTGTTAATATAAAGAATATTAATTGCTACATGATTCACCCAATGTTAATTGTAAGAAAATTATGACTAAAAAAATGAAAAAAGATGACATACCTTAACATACATGTCATTGATATGTTGGATAAACCATTCATAACCTTCAAGTTCACCAACAACAATACAGCGGCAAGAAGAGTTGTTTGGGACCCTTTGTATAGGGGCTCATGTGCCTTCTCAAGTATAGGTACATCAAGGTCTGCATCAACATCATCATCATCATCAACATCTTGATCATTGTGATCATCTTGATCATCTTGATCATCTTGATCATCGTGATCTTCTTCCATGGGATCATTACCTTCTACTTATATATTCACACCTCCATGTTCCTTCATTTGGAAATCCACATTCTCCGAATTGTCATGGTCCATAACATGAAACCTAGGGTGGTTGACCTATATCAAAATGATGACCTTATATTAACCATGACCATGATGTCATCATCAAATCATGTCTTATGTATTTTATAAATTATTAAAATACATACCAATGGACGAAATTTGTTTCCCCCTTCAATGTGACCATGTTGCCTACAATGTTCCTCGGTTGTTTTGATTAGATATCTTCGAGTCTTTAAGCCCTTACAAATTTTACAAGGAAAATAACATTTTCCATCACCTTTTATTTTAAAGTTAGACCACAGTCTAGCAATTGTCTCCCTATTTTGTTGTGTGTTGATATCGTCAAACGTGGTCTTTCTTGAATGGAATGACTCGTTGGTGGAAGAAGGATGATTTGTTTGCAACTTGCTGATTCTATATCAAGTGTATTAAAATAACATTTTTCTCTAATAGTACCTGCAAGTAGAAATATTTTCACTCTATGACTCTATTTGTGTTCATATTGATCACTCTTTTGTTGTATCAACCAAATCTCGTTCGATAGTAAATTACAAAAATAAAATTAGTGATGTATTTAAGGCATCCACCTATTGTATAACACAAAACTACTTCAGGACACAATCAATTTGCTTTTTAACTATGTTCCCTAGTTCAGTGCTTTTCCTATTTGAGTTCAGTAAAGAAAGGAAGTTTAATGCACCAACTACTAAAAACTACAGGCTAGTTTCTGAATACACATGCTTCCAAATCACACCACATTAAGGCTTAAACTAAAAATCAAGTACACAGTCCTAAAATAGAGAGAACAGTAAGCCAAATCTGATACTTTGTCATTCCTTCTTTCCATGTGAGGATGCCTCAAACACTAGAAGATTCACTTTACTTGAGCATGTGTATTTTCCCTTACAGAGCTTCCTTGGTAAGTGGACCTTTGAAATTATTAAGCACAAAAGGCCCTATTTACTGAAATGTTTTGAAAGCATTTAAAACTATATGCAATTTAAAGACAACTAATATAATATAATTGAATGGTGAACCAAATCCCCATGATAATAAAGTTCTTATATATCACAATAGTAAAATCTTTGTCACACTTACTGCAAGTGAATTAAACCAGGTCGTAAAATGATAGGTTATTAAAGTATATAGTGACCAGAGAACAAGGCATGTTGTAGTTGAGATCACAGAGGTGTAATGGTATCGACCCTAGAAACATCTTTAAAATATAACATACTCAGGTTATTGCAGCTTAGAAGTGCTTTGATATCTATTCAAGGATAGCTAAAATCATATTAAGGACACCATCCACCTCAATGGAAGAATAATCTAACAATTATAACAAACTGTATACATAATACATCTTAATCAGAGACCTACATACAAAAATTTACTTAAATCTATTGAAATACCCTACAGATAATTTGAATGAATTCTCTTCTACCTTACTCCAATCTAATGCTATAAAAGAGCTGGTAATAAATCTAGGGCCCACATGTTACATCCAGAGCACACCATTAATTACATACAGCCTCTAATCACAACTGCAAAATATTAAAATTACATCTTAAATGTTTTGAAGTTTAGAAGGATTTTAAAGTTAACACTTCCATCTATACTGCAAATGCCACTAAAGGATTACAAAGTTAAATAATTTTAATAAATACAGAGAGATTTAAACATACCATAATTTTAAATAGATTTAAGATAGATGATATTTCTTCAAAAGAAATAATGGTGGAAATAGTAACAAAATAGGTACTTGGAACAAAGTGTAATAGCTAGTTTCAGTCAACCAATATGGTTATTTGAACAATGGGTTTCAACTTCTATGTAGGTGTTTTATTATAAGCTTGCACATGCCATTCTAGATTTTTTAAATTCTCATATTTCTAGTTTCTCACTTAATATTTTATGGCTCACTTCTTGATAGAATCTTGTTTTTGCGATGCAAAATTTTTTGGTAGGGAAATAGTGCTACTGTTACCCAATTTTTCCTACTCCATGAAAATTTGGCTAAGTTCTATCCCAAGTCTGCATTTTTCCCCCGTCGAGTACCTGAGAAATTTTTATGGCTCTGTGTCCTTTCCTCTAGCCTCTACAATATTTTTGTGTCTCTAGCTTCATAAAAACCCTAAGTTTCATTCATAAATCTAGTCGTTGTGCCAAAACACCCTAAAAACCCTAGGCCAGGTTCTATTTTGCAGTTACTTTATCAGCCACTTAGATCCCTCAAATTCCCATGTGCGCATTTAAAACCTTTGGTCGCCAGTTCTCTAAGTTCTCCAGCGGTTATCCTTTCCATTTGGAAAACTGGCGAATGCAGTGGTTCGCGTAATCTCTTATTCCTGGCGGTTTAGTCCCTAACATCCAGCGACCCAGCAGGCGGTTTGTTCTCTTCAGTCACGTAATCGCCAGATGTTTTGGCGGTCTCGGTTGTATAGGGTCCCAGTTCATAAGATCGGATAGCTGGCGTATCTTCTCATGAAGTTCTTCTGACACATGAGATCTTGCGCCGACCGTTGATCTTCATCCTAGCTCAGCGCTTCAATTGCTAAGTGGGTCCACTGCCACGTTGTCTGACATGTAAGCTCCTGATTGGTCGAAGGATTGTGATGTGGAAGACTTGTCAAAGCGGGCCCAGAGTGCTGTATAACTTTTAATCCAACGGCTGGCGCATCTTCTCAAGGTGTTTTTTTGACACATGAGATTATGCGCTGACCGTTGATTTTGCTTTATTGCCAAGGCTTTGTCAAGTGGGTCTGATGCCAGGTCAAGATGACATGCCGGTTTGTGATTGGCCGAAATACAGAGATGCGTCAGTGGGTCTAGTGTCACGTATTGCTGATGTGCTTGCATGTGATTCGCTGTTGGGTGATGATGAAGACTTAAGTGGGTCCAATGCCAGGTCAAGATGACATGCCAGTTTGTGATTGGCTGAAATACAGAGATGTGTCAGTGGGTCCAGTGCCGCGTATTGCTAATGTGCTTGCATGTGATTGGCTGGTGGGTGATGACAAAGACTTCAGTGGGTCTGAGTGTTTTAAGAAAGGTGGCAATTTAAAGTGATCAACGGCTGGCACATGATCTAAAGGAATCTTTTGAGGCTATGAGATCATGCACCCACCGTCCGATGTGAATCAAGGTTCTGAGTGGGTCCATTGTCAGAAGCTTGTCGAGGTGTTTGCTGATAAAGCGAATGGAGTGAATGAAAGAACTACATGTGGCAATGGGCCCGGGGTTAACGAAGTATTTGGTGGCTCCGATAAGTTCCCTTTGGTCGCTTATTCATGTAATAAGATAGCGATGCTCCAAATGATTTGGCGACTTGGCGACTAAAGGCTTTTCTCTTATTCGCAAGATGTAACCAAGATTAGCTAAAAGATTTAGAAATTCAGTGACTGCAGTGTTCGTGTAGTCACTTGACCGGACCAGGGTTGGGAGAAGTGTTTCGTGACTTGGAAAAGTGCTTTTAGTCGCGCATTCACCGAGTGACTAAAGGAAGTGAAGGTCAAGGTGGGTCCAAACTGACAAATATACTGACATGTTCGTTTCCCATTGGTTGCGATATGTCGATGTGGACTTTGAATTTTTAGAAGAGGTTTGTGATTGTTTCAAGGGTGATCTAGGCTATTCATCTACCAGGAAATATTGGATATCAACGGTCGTGTTTTAAAATTGACCTGCTAGCCATTGTTATTCAAATTCAAATCTATCTACAGGGTGTTTGCCATTGTTTCTCGCAGAAAGCCATTTTTAAAACAAGGTAGCTTAAAAATTAATGTCTCTGGATGATTGCAATTGGGAAGATGATGAAGAAAGTCTGAGCAGCCATCATGGGTCATTTCTTGCTTCCTGGGGTACCGAAACATCAAGTTTGTGCTAGAGGTTGATGAATCAAGGTTGCTTGTCTACAGGCAAATCCAGTACAAAGATGGACATGTAAACAATAGTATGATTGGTTGAGATATTTCAGAGATGCATTTATGATAAGATTTGATAGAATTAGGGTTGGATTATTATTTGGCAAATCTATGTAACCCTAGTTAGGTTTTGACTCCTGCCTGCGTGCAATAGGAGATGTATATATTAATTTTTGGAGCTTTCGAAGCTCAGAGTTCACATTTTGTAAAGAAGAAAATCTCTTTCTTAGAGAGCTATCTGTGGCATTTTCTCTACCCTCTGGTTTTCTATATTTTGTAATCTCCCATTGATAATTTAGATATTGCAAAGGTACTTTGTGACATCCTTTCTGTCCCTATGCTTCCTTGTTTGAATTCTCTCTTATTGAATTGAAGTATATGTATGTTTTCAATGATATCTTAGGGTTCCTGATCCCTCTCTCTTTCTACAATTCATGTGTATTCCTGTGGATGATCTGATTTGAATGGTCTTGTGGGTATACTTCAACCCCCTGATAGTCTGTCTCACTCCTATACCCAATTGTAGAGGTGAATGTTTGTTTGTAGGTTATAGATTGTGTCTAAATTCTTAGGAATGCTATTGTTTGTGAAATTCCCTCTTTCTCTAAATAGCCTCTTTCTATTGTGGACCCTTCTATGAAATATTGATGCAAGCCTATTCAGAGAGTTGTGATCTCCTAGACCTAAGTTCATGCATTGATTTCATCCTCTATACTGTGATTCAAACCATCATTTCGATGTATCACCTAGTAGGATAGTTTGCTTTTCAGTCTTTTTCTCTTTCAGCATTCCTTCGATCCCTTTTCCCTTCAAGAATTTTACTTTCATGTCAAGAAGAAAATTTGGGTGATTATCCAAGAGGAACCAACCTAGAATCTGGAGGTCTCATCTCACTTAGCATAGGTCCCACACCTAGAGATGATTCCCATGTTATACTAGGTTATCAAGACTACGAGAGCTTGAAACAAGGGTGCAAACTTAGTGTATAATAGCTACATAGTCTCGACTTATAATATCTCATATTTAGTCATTTCTTATTAGAATGGTATACTATATTCTTAAGTGTAGGCTAATTTTATATTTGTTGATGGTATTCTATCTACTTAGGATGAGAATTGTATTAGAGAAAATTCAAAATTATGGAAAATTTGAGAAAATTCAGCTAGCACAGAACATGCCAACTGTAAAACATATAGACTTTGGGTTTGTTATATTTTCAACTCATGATGTAGCCTTGACATGTGAATGCCTTTGCAGCCATGATAGATTTGATGTAGTTGATGAGCTCTTGAGGAAGAAAGTAGGGAAAGGGATGGATCTTGGTAGAGATATGTATGTTGTGCTAATTGATGGACATTGTAAGCCAGGCAATATGGAGAAAGATCACAAATTGAAATATGAAATGAGAGGAAAACATCTTGGACCTGATTTAGCTATTTACAAGACACTTACTGATGATCATATGTGGTCTTTCCCTAGATAGTTATATCTGGAAAGATTTATTTGATGGATTCTATAAGGAAGGAAATTTATGAAAAGAGGAACAAGTTTTGGAGAGAATGGTAGAAGAAGGTTCCATTCCTGACCATGCTATTTATAATTCACTAATTGATGGACACTTCCAGCAAGGTAATTGTCAAAGGGAATACTAATTACAAGATAAAATGTTGAAGATTGGTATAATTCTAACCGTTCTTACTCATAAGGCCCTAATTTGAGGTTTGTTAAGAAATGTGATCATGGATTCAACCTTTAAAGAGCCTAAACAAATACAAATTTTAGATTAAGTGTTACTTGGCCATTACAATTGCTAGTTCATGTTACAAAAAAATGCTAAAAAGTTTTAGTGGATAGGTAATGCAAGATTGCAAGAACATAGGGAGAAACTATTGATTTGTATCCATTGTGGTAAGGTATAAGTTTGGCCTCAGTAATGATCTCTCCTACTTAAGTGCAAGACAATAATTAATTATATTTGTCTATAGGATTATTAACAAACAAATGATCTCTCAAACTATGATGCAGAGTGGTAACAATTGAAGCTTGAATAAGCCCAACCCACTATCACAACTGAATAATATTGTTGATTCAAACCATGAACAATGGTTCCAACCAACTCTATCAACTCCTTAGTCCTAGAATACTTCCAAGTATTGAATGTCTCTTTCAACCACTAATCTCTTTAAGTGGAATGTCAAAGTCTCCAAGTATCACTTCCTCTTCCATGAGTTTCAACAGATCACAATTTGTTACAATTTATGATTATAACTTCACTAGGTGCCAACAAGTCATTACAATCTGTTTTACACTTTTGGTTATAAATGAATTAACAAAACATTCACAGTCACTCAAAATTGAAGTATCCTGAGTTTAGCCTATTCTTGGTTTTAACTTGCAACAATATTTCTTCTTACAATTGGTAAATAGTTTGGGTCCAGATCTTTCTTCATAAAATAGACTGTCTTCTACTTTGTCAAGAAAGACCTTCTTAGTAATTTTAACCACACTGCTCTAACACCGTTGACTATCACAGAGACACTCTAATCTAATTGATCAAGTTAGATTAGGGTCAATCTGGAATGATCAATCAATGGGCACTTACAGTGGGTTACAACACCAAGAAGTCTTCACTATCACCGAGACCCTAGAATTCAACTGTGAAACAAATTCAAGTTCCTTTTGCTACACTATGGTAAACATGTATTCCTTTCACTCTGGCTAAATACATAAAATATATCTAACCTAGGGCATCAATCCTGAAGCAGCGCAACTACTTCCAAAATCTGAGCATTTAAATTAAAATACACAGCCTCCCCTTGGTTCTCATCCATTGGTATTGATTCCCAATGGAAAAATAAATGTGGTTCAAGGCTCCAACTCCATGACAGAGCTGACTAAAAGGTTTCCCGAGCTGGTCTGTCAGAGAGTTCAGGATCTCAACAAAGTTACAATAAAAAATGACTATCTCGAACCAGTGAATTGAATTCTAATGAAACAGTGCATAAAATGAACTTGCAACAATAACTAATCCATCTATCTACTTCACAATAGTCAGGGTATGATAGTAAAATGTACTCATAATGTTTGGTTTTTATTTTATTCAATCCTGCTTTGAAGATAATCTATTCCAATCCCGCAATTAGACAAGACAATTATAGTTTGACAAACATGGTATTAGAGGAGATTATAGGATTGGCTGTAGGATTATGCGTGGTGCTGGGCATGGTAGAAGATGGCCATGGCACATCAAAGGATAATGGAAGGGGGGGTTTTGTTGGATGTTGTAGTTGCAAGTGCCCTGGGAGACATGTATGCAAAATGTGGAACCATGGCCAAGGCACGTAAAATATTTGACAAAATAACTCAAAGAAATGTGGTTTCTTTGACTGCAATGATTGGAGGATATGCACAAAATGGATATGTTGAAAACACTTTAGAAGCTTTCAAACAAATACAATTGGCAAGTGTAAAGCCAAATGCCACAATCCTATGCATAAACCTGCAGAAGCCCTTGTTCAATACATAGCAAAGCAAAGAAGAATGCACAAATTAATAATCATCTACCACATACCTTATGTAAAGATTGAGCTCAAGCTCCTGCTGCTACCCCACGATGTCAAGTAGATTCCCGCGCGTGCTGCCCTTCTTTTTTTCGCAAATGAAATAATTAAATCAGAAATGAAATTCCCTTTTTTTTTTAAAGTTATGCCTGTGTTTGTCTAAATTTCAACCACCACGGAATTTTTCTCTATTTCGACAAACATGGGCATAAATTTAAAAAAAAACAAAGTTTTCCTTCTATAATCTGACCAAGCAAAACCTTCTTATTTTTTGGTCAAAAATTTTGGTAGAAAAACTAGGCCCAATGTACTAATGGATACTTGGAGTTGCTTAGTCTTTTGCTCCTGCTATTGTGGTGCAACAAGTTGACGTCGTCCCTGGTGGGCTGTAGAAGGAAACAATTGTTGATCCCTTAGTCTCTTCTCTACTTGGGTTGAATGTTGATACTATTGTTCTTGGCACTAGAGGTGGAGTGGCTTTTTCCTCCGGGGATGTTAAGGATGGGGTTCCCCCCACAAAATCTATTGATATCAATGGACAAAGCTATGTCTATACTACCAAATTTGTTTCTACTATTCCTCTAAAGATGAAAACTCAACCTATTGCTTATTCCAAGGCCTCCCTAGTGGTGTTGTGTGACCCAGATGTAGTAGATAATGTGGATTTCTACCAACATCGTGGGTTGTTCTATAGATTCATTGGTCTCCATCTCTCTCTTTTGAATTGGCATTTTTAGGTAACAAGCTTTTGGTGATCCTTAGTCTCTCGTAACATTTTGATTTTCTCTTGTGAAAAAGGGTTTTTTATTGCTACATCTTCTTCTTTTGAAGATCATGATTAGTGTTGAGAAAGGAATGGGTTCGGAGGAATCATTCTCTTTCGACCAAACCCTAGACAATCTCCTTCAACCCTCTTACTAAACCACTCAATGTGTGCTCAGTGTGGGTTCATCTTCCCAATCTTCCAATCTGTATTTAGTAGATTTATCACTTTGAGGCCATTGGAAACTTTATTGATCATTTCTTGAAGGTGGATGAAGCTACAACTTCATTGGGCCACTCTACTTTTTCTCACATTTTGGTTTACATGGATATCTCCACACCACTTTTGGGGGACGTGGTGCTCATGATTTGGGAGAGGCCTTGGACTCAAGAACTAGATTACAAGGGCCTTCCCCTTCGATGTCGATTATGCTTCTCTACTAAGCATATGGCTATATACTATTATCTTTTTCATCATAAAGGTATTGCTAGTTGGTGGAAGGATACAAATGATGATCATTTGATCAATTGAGATTCTAATTCTCTCTTTGATTCTACCTTAGAGGACTCCTCACAAGTCAAAAATGAGGATGAATATTTTTTGCAAATCTAGGTGATGCTCCTACAACATATCATCAAAAGACAACAACTAGCTCTAGGTCATTGGTAGGATAGTTGAGTTCATGATCTTTTAGTTGCCTAGACTCAAATGCAACCACATGTCTATTTCGCATTATAAATTTTCCTAACCCATCCATAGAAGTGTCTATCCAAACTATGAATTCCTTTTCTGGGTCAAGAACTTGCAATATGGGTGATGAGATAAGAGCTTCCTGCAATTGTTGGCAGGCAATGTTTGATTTAACCATCCATTCTAACTTCTTTCCCTTTCATTTAAGGGAGGTTATGAGGTTGTCTACGTTAGAGAAGTTCTCTATAAATCTTTGATAATATAGAACCAATTCCATAAATATTCTTACTTCAGTCAGAGTCTTGGGAATGGGCCAATCTATAATTGCTTGTATCTTGGTTGGATCCACTGCAATTCCCTAGGCGGATATAATATGCCCAAGATAATATAACTAGGGCTAGAAGAAAGAACACTTAAATAGTTTCCCATATAATTTATGTTCTCTCAACCTTTGCAAAACAATTCTCAAATGCTCCTTGTGCTCTTGCAAATTTTTGAAGTAGATTAGAATTTCATCCAGAAATACTAACTCAAACTTATCGAGGTACACATGGAAAATATGGTTCCTAAGCCTCATGAAAGTATAGGGGCATTCATTACACCAAATGGCACTACCAAGAAATCGTAGTGTCCATACCTAGTTCAGAAGGTTATCTTTGGAATATCCTTCTCCCTAATCCTTAACTAGTGATAACGTGACCTTAGATCTATTTTGGAAAAGATATAAACTCCTTTCATTTGATTAAACAAGTCATAAATTTTAGGTAGGGCATACCTATGTTGAATGGTCACCTTGTTCAACATTCAATAATCTATGCACAACCACAAAGTTATGTCCTTCTTAATGAATAGCACTCGAGCTCCCCAAGGGGACACACAAGGTCGAATCAATCCTTTCTCCATTAGATCTTGCAATTGCATCTTAAGCTCTTGTAATTCAGAAGATTTCATCCTATAGGGGACTTTTGAGATAGGCTCAACTCCTAGAACTAGGTCTATGCTGAAATCCATCTACCGCTTAGGAGGAAATCTTGGCAACTCTTCAAGAAAGATATCTTGGAATTATCAGAGAATAGGATGGCCTTCAATGCTGGGATTTGGATCCTAACTTCCCTCTTATACATTCAAAAGATAGATTTGTGTCCCCATTTTTTCTTCCCTATTCACTTGCATAGATGAGATCATCCTCACCACTATTGGTCTTTGAATTCCTTGAAGAACCACTATTTTTCCTTGGTCGTCTAAACATTCAATCTTCTTTTTGTATAAATCCAACTTAGCTTGGTGTTCTTGGAACCAATCCATTCTTCTAATTAAGTCATAGGATCCCAATTGTGTAACCCATAGCTTTACCTTGGTTTTTATATTTCCTAGGTTGATAGGTTGGCCAAGAAGTGTATCTTGAAGCTCAATTAGTGAATTCTATTGATCTACTTGACAATTATCCACAGTTGCATGATTATCCATTGCTACATAAATTTGGGTAGTGTAATTAGCGATTTTATTTGGATTCTTGGGGAAATTACTCATGTAATGGTCACCTCCACATGTCCAACATCCACCCACCGGTCCTCTTTTGACTTCCTTATCTGTGGTGGAATCAATTTGTGCCCCTTGCTTAGATGTTTTTAGTGTTTTTCTTCCCTATATTTCTAACTCTATAACACACAATTCTCTCTATAGTTTCAACCCCTCTTAAATTGTTGTGAAGTCATTCCTTTAGGCTTAGCTTCCTAAAAATCCTTCTTATTGTATGAATGGTAGGAGGAATGAACCTTTTGTTTGTGTTCATGTTTTCTTTTCTATTTTTCTTCAGCAACTAAGGCCACCTCCATAGCTTGGCTCAAAATTTTAGGTCAAGTGAGCTTTGTAGCATATAAAATTCTTTTATTCAATCCCAAGATAAATGTGTCCACCTAATACTCTTCTTCCTTCATATAGTGCACATGAAAGAGTAGGTTCATGAACTTGCCCTATATTCAGCTACTTCCACTCCCCCTTGGTGAAGTGAGTGGATCTCAGTCATCTTTTGATCTCAATGATGGGAATATAGTACTCTTTATGAAATTTCTTGGTGAGCTTGTCCCAAGTTGGTTGACTTGTATCATAAATTTTAATTTCTGCCAAGTGGTCCCACCATAGCAAGGCTTCACCTTATAGTTGGTAGATGGTGATTCTAGCCTTAGTGTTGGAATTCAATTCCAATAACCCAAAGTATCTATTCATCCCAATGAGACAAGCTTCAACTGCATCTCCACCCCCTGAACCATCAAACTTAGGTGCTTGCATCTTCTTAAATTCTCAAATCAATGGGTCCTTTCCCATGCATCTTTATTTCCTAATAAGAGAGTGACTAGACATGGTAATTCTAGAATTGATATGATAATCCAAATATGTTCACTCATTGGATTCCACATCTATCTCTTCACTACTAATACCTATGTTATGCTCTTTTTGCCTTGTCAACTCTTACACTTGTTGCTTTTGAGAAGCTATTTTTGTACAAAGGGCATTCATCTCAACTTGTAACTCTGGTATAGTAGGATTTGATGTGACACTCATACTTGCACAAAGAACTTTGGTGAGGCTAGGAATAGCTCATCTCCTTAAGGTCCTCTTCATGATGGTTAGTTAATTCTGGAAGAATGAAATCCAATATTATTTTAATTCATAGCATTAATCTATCTTTTTTTCTCAATTACTTAAATCTTGTTAATTAACAATTCATAATTGAAACTACATTCATTAAGAAACATCTTGTATCCCATGTTTAAATATCAATTTTAATGAAATTCATAATGCCATCTAGACATAATAATATAAATATAAAGTCATAATTTTCATTCATAATAAAAGTTTTTACATAATATGGTGATGATTATTTAGTACTATTACATTACCTTCACACTCATAGTTTTTCAATTACATTACATGATTATCCTCCTCTTCAATATCCTCTTTGGGCTCTTCCTCCTCAAATGTGCCCACAGTATTAATCATGCTAGCATGAACATGGTTATATTATTCAATTGATTCCTTGAAATGGGAAGGAGTGTTGCATCTGCATCCAAAAATAAAGTCTCTAATGGTTGAGGGTTTTGCCTTTGGGTTTTGAGGTGGAATTTTTTTCAGTGACTCCAAACACTAGGAAGGTTGGGCTAGCTTCTTTCCTTTCTTAATTTTGAATTGTTTGATGATTTCAAAAAGATTCTCAATGTTTGAGATTGTTTCTATTTCTATTTTTGGCAATGTGGTCGGAGTTGCCTAGGGTCCTTCTGGGTCCATCTACCGAGGGGTTGATTTTCTTGCGAATTGTTATTTCCCTTTATTTCATGTCACATGAATACCAACATCAAATAGCCAAATTATCTCCAATTATTGTGAGCACCTAGGTCCCAAGGTCGACATCTATGCTTTGATACCTATTTAATGACAACCCCGAACATGACCTAAAATCTGCACACCTTTTTAAAGGAAATGAAAGAGTAAGGACATTTAATGTCAACAGTAAATAACATCCAGAAATAAGATAAATCCAACTTGGACATTATTCATATATGTATCATATGCTATCTACAATTCACAAATCAATTATGAACTATAAGACACTAGTACATTTTGCACCTTTTTTCGACAGAGTATTGGTCAAAGTTTTTACCCAAATGGGTCGAATACTCGACCAACTAATTGGTTTCTATTTTCATTGTCAAAATATCGACATATCTCTTTAATCATAGAATGTTTGATGCCAATCTTGGTCGAAAAAGATGCCAATCTTGGTCGAAAACAACATTGGAAAGTGGTGATATATTGGTCGAACATTCGACCATAGTGGGTCACAATTTAGACCAATATTGGTTGAAATATTTGGTCACTCCGACCAGGATGCCAAACACACGACAGTCATATTTTGACCAAATTTTGTCGCACTTTAGACCAATATTGGTCAAAATATTTGGCAGCTTCGACCAGGATGCCAAACTCATGACGGTCATATTTCGACCAAATTTCGTCACACTTTAGACCAATATTGGTCAAAATATTTGGCAGCTTCGACCAGGATGCCAAACCCATGACGCCACATTTCGACACAGAATGGTCAATTTTTAGACCAAACTAGGTCAGACTTTCAACGTCGGTGAGTCGAAACGTCAACTACGGTTAGTCAAAATTTTGACGAAATATGGAATGTTTAAAAAAAAATTTGAAGATAAATATCCAGACTAATCACCAACGGCTTCCTGATCGGTGATTAGTCTAGATATTTATCTTCAGGTGTCCACACTCATTCTGTTGCTTGTTGCCAGCGGGTCCCTACTCGTTCTATTTTCTAGACTGCTTTGGGCTTTAGCAATCCATCTTCTCTGCTCTGCATGAAACTGTGGGTTTTTTCATTTTGTTTGAACTATTTGAGAGATAGGCTCTGACTGGTGATGCATAATTGGTTTGCATGTTTGCAACATGGAAGCAGTGTTGGGGATGTTGGTGGTGCTGTGGACAAAGTCCTTAACCACTTGTTGACGGAGATGGATGGTATGACAGCCAAGAAAATAGTTTTCATTATTGGTGCTAAAAACAGACCCGATATCATCAATCCTACATTGTTAAGGCCTGGCCGACTTGACCAGTTGATTTATATTCCCTTACCTAATGAGTCCTCACATTATCAAATTTTCAATTTTTGCTTGAGAAAATCACCCGTCTCAAAGGATGTGGACCTAATGGCACTGGCCCGTTATACCCAAGGATTCAATGGAGCCGATATTACAGAGATTTTTTAGTGGGCTTCAAGTATGCTATTAGAGAAAATATTGAGAAGGTGAGTTTCAATTGTGGCGGCTTCTGCAAACTAGATTTGGTTATGAATTTCTTAATGGTTTTTTTTGAACTGGTTTGTTAGAATTTTACATTTTTTGATTCAATTTTCCTCAACTTTTATCTTATTATTTCAATTTGTCATGTTCTCTTTCCTCTGCACTTTTACAAGATATTGAACGTGAAATAAAAAGAAGTGAGAACCCCGAGGCAATGGATGAGGATGATAGTGACGAGGTAGTTGAAATAAAGCCTGCTCATTTTGAGGAGTTAATGAAATATGCCCAAAGAAGTGTCGGTGATGCTGATATTGAGAAGTATCAAGCCTTTGCACAAACACTACAACAATCTTGAGGCTTTGGTTCTGAATTTCAATTTCCAGATAGACCTGCTGGTGCTTCTACTGGTGCTTCTGATGTATTTGCTATAGCAGATAATAAAGATGATGATGACTTATACAGTTAGGAAACTTAGTACACAATTTTCATCTTAATGAAGTGACAAATGTGTCTGTTCTAGCAGGGACCTTCCGCTGACAAATAGCCAATGCTATTCAATTTGGCTCTGACTTTTGCTTTTATGATTTTTATCTGTTCATATGTTTGAAACTTTATTTAGTTTATCATCCCTTTAGCCGAAGACTTACTAACTTGTAAGTCTTTAGAGCAATATTAACTTTGTGGCAAGGAAATTTAGCTATGGAAAATTTTTCTCAAGTGGTAGATAATACTACGAAAACCTTGCTTTTAAAAAAAAAATCCTACTAGAAAATATTCTATACTAAATCAATTCTACAACAAAGAAAGTCTAGTTCAACTGATAGATATGGTGTGCACCCATTTTATGGAGATTTGCCAAGATGATTTTCCCCGCCAAGATGATGTGCATCCATTTGATGGAGATTTACTAAATGTTTTATATGATAAAGATCACTACAATTTGGCCCTTGGCTAGATCAATATTGCTCACAATCTCATTGCCAAAGTGGCCAAAGACTATGTTAGGTTGATAAAATATGGGGATTCTCTTTACCGTTGCAAATCTTTGAAGGTTGCTGCACTTGGATGGATATGTACCATTGTTAAGAGAATTAGACCGAGTTTGGCTTACCTCAAACAGGTGAGGCAGCATATGGTTATATTCTTTTTTCTATCTATCTGGTTTTCACTACATGTCGTTCCTTGGGATATCTTGCAAGGGTTCTATAAATTGATGGTCTATATTTTGGTGGGTGTCTTGTATGGGCCTATGAACTTTTTTATCTTGTCTTTTTTTTCAATCCTACAACTAGATTTTGATACGTGGATTGCTTGTAAGGAACTTTGATACTGCCATTTCAATAGTTCTTCATATGATAGTTTTCTATGCAGTCCCCAGTCTAGGCTTTATTTGTAGATTTTTTATCTCAATATTAAAAGAATTAATTTAGTTAAATAAAGCTTTATGTCCCAAACACAATGACAACTAGGATGTGAATTTAATCTTTCTGACAACTAAAGAGTCAAAAAAGATAACAAATGGTTCAATATAACCTACAGCTTTGTCCATGTAAGAGTTGAACTCTAAAATTAATGGTATGAAGACCTGCAACTTGTAGCTAAGAATATGATACTGAATAATTATGACTTATTTTAAAAATTAAGGAAAACTTAACCATTTCTGTAGAGATTACTTAAAAAAAAGTATACTTGGTCGATGACTCAATATTTGTAACCTCTCAGAAACTTTTCCTTTCCACTTCAATATCTTTCCTTGATAATTCTTGATCTCCTCAGAACCACTAGAAAAATAACAATGACAACAGAACTTGCTACTTTAGAAAATTGCATCAATAAATTAATGGATAAATCTTGATGGCCTCAAAAGAACTAACAATTTTTCATTAGAAAATTTCATTGTTTAACATCATGTTAAGGCTTCAAATTTGGGTGAGGCCAGGGTACCAATGAAGTCGAGCCTAAAAAAATCCTATATTAAATGAAATATCATCAATACTTAACTTAAACATTACAATCATGAAGGGTGTAACAAAATCAACACAATGAATATATGGATTTCAACTAGTGTGCACAAAATAGTTCTGTATTTAGAAAGTACAACTAGCAAAATTTAGCAATATGAGGAGATACCAAAAGAACTACCCACAACAAAAAGAAATAAATAAAAATATGGTAGGCAAAGTTTTTTTCTCGTTAATACTATAAAAAACATTTGTTAGTAACTACTAAATTACAGAAATTGGCTTTCCATTATACACACCATTATTATTGAGTACCTGTCATTCAAGGCATCCATCCTTGTGACTTTATGTCAACATGGAATTTTAACCAAGTTAGTCATCAGTATGACATTATGCTTTGATTTTATTGTATAAAGGGCATTCATAAGGCTTGAATCACTACTCTAAGGAGGATGTTCTTAGTTTCCCAATAGGAACCTCTTTATTTCTAGTTTTTATTCAATAAATCACCTAATTGAAAGTGGGTAAACTGTAAAAGCATAATTTTATGGCTCATATTTTAGAAAGTTAATTTAATGCAACAAACAATAAGAAATTGATTTAAAAAAAAATATTACAAACATTCATGCAACCTGGCATGATCTTCTTTAGCATATTATGTGGAAAAAAAATGATTTTCATAAATCTACACTGGAATATTTTTGCTAGATTTCTACTTGTCAGCCAAGATTTTGTCACAGTTCCAAATAAATCTTCTCTGACTCTGGATCCAACTTTTGGGTTGTCTTTAAATGCAACTTTGGGATTATCTTCAAACCTGACTTTCAGGTCATCTTTAAGCAGACATTAATTAATGAAATTAATGGCAAAATTATTATGAAAACATTCAAAGTTTTTGCAAGTTTTTGATTTTTTGTCAAATCTCAGAAAAGTTGCAAACAACGCTTGAAAAGTAATTTTTTGTTAGATTTCCCAAAATTTTCAATGAGAATGGAAAGCATCTTTTCATCATTTAAAAAAATTAAAAGCAATGAATGTGACCACAACTTTTAAGTGTCTTTCCCAGCAAGAAGCGATAGGGTTACAAGAATGATGAATAGATGCTAGATGAGTCTATCGTGTGAAGCAATCTCTTCTTATGGAAAATTTGGTACATACTTAACAGTCCATAAAATGCTATCAAAGACAATGCTCTTGGAGTAAAACTACATATGGTGCAACATTTATGGGAAGAAAGCCAAGAGCCAAAGGAGAAACTACCGACATACGCTACATCTTAGGCAGTGATCCAGATAACATAGCAGTAACATAGCTCCAGGTATCCCTTAAAAGGTAAATTTAGGAAAGAAAAAAAGGTTGCATAAGTTACAAGTACAAGTCAAGTACAAAATGTTTTAGAGGTAATGCAGACACCTAGGGTTTAGAGCTAGCTATAAGAATAGATATAGTTGAGGAATTTGATTGTTGTTGAACAGTTAACTTATCAGACATATTTAACAATGTTTACAACACCCTTGACAGAACATGAGACTTGAATGGTTTGATCAGGCTCAAAAAAGTCTAGTAAAGAGCCAAACAATAGACACCACAGTATTCTAAAGCACTGAAGCATTTGGAATTCAATGTTTGCAAAGGCTCTTGGCATTTTAGTTTTATGTGTATTGTCTTTGTTGACTTTTTTGTACTTCTTGTATATGTAGCAGGTTTGGTAGTGGCAAGGACTGTTGGTGAGTTGAGTGTAGTAGAGAGTGCTAACTCCCCAAGTTGCAAATTTGTTATATAAGTGTTACTATGTTGCTGATGTTGATTGGTGTCCTTGAAGGGCTGGGAAGGGTAGTAAGCTTGTAACTTCACAAGGAGACAGTGTCAAGGGAAGGTATAGCCTTGCTGTGTAATAGTTTTCACCATATCGTGCTTCTCTGCAGTATTATCTTGTGTTATTGCTCTATTTCTTAATGTTCAGTTCTTGTCATTGAATTCATGCATACAATCATCTACAATTGCAACACTAAAACAACTAATTTTTTAGCAAATAAGGACTATTTTCTTAAGTAAATCCTAAGGGGACAACAAGTAAATTTATTCATGTGGGTGTATTAGGCTATTAGCTATAGAATATCTATGCTACTTATAGATCCAACTGATATCCGAGAAGTTGTATTCTTTGTAAATTATGGCTTTCTTCTAGTCTAACCCATTTTATAGATTGATGCATGATGCTAGAAATATAATAGCTACAAATAAATCCCTTTCATTCAGCAGAGCTCAGAACAACATGACTCGGGAACTGCACAAAATGGCATTAAGAATGGATTTTGGTTTACATGTGGTACATCAATTCCTTCATCGAAGACATTATCTATAATAACCTGTTAAAAAAAAAGAGGCCACTGAGGACAATTACATAGGTCTCCAGAAACAACATTACCCAACTCTTTCTCTCAAGCCAAAGACTCAATGTGTTCAATTGCCCAGACTAGCAGTCAATTCTATGTTGAGTATATCTGTCAAGCCCTCCTGCAGTTTGAACGAATTAAGAATAGAAGATAGGAACTGATTTAACACTTCTTTTACTCAAAAACACAAACCAATGAAATAATCCACATTAGGCCAAGAGAGGTTGACGCATTAAATACGAGAATACTTACACAAAATGAAGCCAAATCATGCCAGACAATGACAATGAGAAGTTGACTATTGGCCCTTCTAGTTTTTTATTTGATAGTTTCCTAAAAATGACACATTCAAAATGCACTTATGAGCAAAGACCTAGAATGAATGAAATTGATTAAATAATGAAGGTACGTTAGTTTGAGCTTCACTTGGTTTTGAGAATACTTTAATATTCTCTACTTAACAAGGCCAACCACATGAAGGTGGAAGCTCATATGGCCTCACCCCCCCTCCCCCTAACATCAATCTAAATTCCCCATTAACATCTAATTACACACGTCATTCATCCATTTATGAACTATAACATTCAATCAATACAATCACATAACATTCATTAATATGATATAACATCATTAATATGCAACACTAATCACGAATTCATTAACACATAACAATATTCATTAACATGACATATAATTCAATATTAATACACAACATTCATAGATAATTACTTAAAAAAATGTTCTTTCATTATCCAACAAAGTTAATTAAACAAGTTTTTATCAAAGAGCATTTTTAACAAATCATTTCTTTTTTGGGTTTTTCTTAGATTTCTTATTTAGGTAAAGGCTGAGAGGAGCATCAATATTATCTTCCTCCTCTTATGGTTGTGATCTCAAACTATGAAGCTTCCTCATGTCTCGAGGAGGATGAGGCTGCTGCACTAAAGGGGGGTCTGCTACAATAACAAGTAAATGGGTTAAATTCACATACTTTTTTTTACTGTTACATGTATTTCATTAACTAGTAGAACATAACATGCATTTTTATTTACCTAAAAATGCCACATCATCATGTACAATAACATTTTGATCTTTTTCCACCTCAACATGCTCAACATGCTCTAAAATATTCAAAAAAAGGTTACACGGCCAATTGCAATTAATGATGTTAAATTCTATTAATAATTACATAATTTATTTCCAATAGAAAATTAATACCTCCACCACTGCGATGCACATCATGGCCTTCATCACGCCCAGGTTCTGTGGTAGGATTTGAAGGCTGTAGTGAAATGTCATGCACATTGTTATCATGAAATAGTCAATTTATGTTTGAAATTAACTATTCAATTTGATTTACTTTTCATTTGACCAATTTACCCGTGTCTCATCTAGTGCAACAGATTCTTCATTATGGCTTTGGGATTATTGGCATAGGTGTGAAGCCGTGACTTTATAGCCTTCCTTCAAGGCTATTCTTTTATCTTCATCCACAGGCTCTACATTGAATTTTGTGCCCTATATTTTTTGTTTAATATCGTCACTTTTACATGTATGATTTGATTAAACAGAATTGTTTTCAACCTTATATATAAAAATTTGATATGAAATTCTAATGCTGCTACTTACAAGTTGAGAGTGAAGTTTCATATAGCCACTAGAGCCAAGTTTGTGTTGGCCAACCTTTGTTAATCTCGCTTGTGTGGCTTTTGATGTGTCTTGCAATCTATGAAAAGTTTGAAACATGTTAGATTATATATTTATAAAGATCACTAATTAGTGCATGATTACATTCTACTTAATACTATCACAACATACCTTCTTTTGTCGTCTTCTGGTTGAATTCCACTACCCTTTAGCCTTTTCTCTTTTGCATCTTCCATTATTTCATTCCACTCCATTGGTGGAATCATAGGAGGACACTCGTACTTTGGGTTATCCTTTAGAGCCCTTCTATATTGGTCCCTCACAGTCTTTATATGTTTGGATGCTCTTTTAAGAATCATGACTTTGTCAAAAGTTTTATTTCCAAAGAGGTCCTCTAAAGATTTAATGAGCTGATTTTTTAAGTCAGCATCCTGTTCATTCCACCTTTTTTGAAAAACAAAATTATTAGATATCATAACTTTAATATAGTACAAGAAATGGAAGATAAGAAAAATATTGTACCAATATTATGAAGCTATGTACCTTTTACGTATGGTGGGCCCAAATAGCTTCAATGTCATTTCAAAAAGATGATCATAAAAAACATCATTTCCTACAAAAATATCATGGGATTATCAGTCCAAAATGAGTTATGTATAAGTAAACTACAATTACACTGTAAATAATAACAATTTTAAAGCACCTGGAAGCTTTGGTACTTTTAATGGAAACATATTGTTCTTGTTCAACAACAATGTCTCAGCAAACGAACCAGTACTAGTAACATGGGCTGATCCGAGAAATGGCTGATCTTCACTAGTATTGGTCTGATATGTTCTTGTACCAAGTGTAGGTGTATCTATTAGTGCACAAAATAGGTCCATGCAGTGTATAAAATTCACACAAGAAAAATAATCAATGCATGATTAGCACATAACAAAATATAGAAAAATAAGGTTTTACCAGTTGTAGATGCTACAGATGAAGATGTCTGCAAGCACCTTGTTGCAAACAATGCAGTCATCGATAGCAAAATGTTGATCGAAGGAGGTGCCTGCACTTCATCATGAGCTAAAGAATACATTGTTAGCAAAGACATTTGCAATGGATAAAGATTAAATGGGGTACTAGAAGCATCCCAAACATAAGTTGAGTCAATAATGCATACAAAGGTTAAATGAATGGTTAAAGGTTTAAGGATTATTTACATGAAGGATGTGCGGTGCTACAACTCTCACCATATTGACCATGATTCATAGGTGTCAAAAAATCTTGTAAGAAGAACACATCATATTTTAGATCATGATCCATAAGATAGTATAAAATATAAACATGTATTGAACTTTAATTATTGCTTAAGATTAATTACTACTTACATTAATACAATTGACTCTACGTATCAATTCTTCTTTGAGTTCCTCTGTCTTCTCAGTTTTGTTTGGTTCCATTATAAGGTTAAGAATTTCTTTACCACATTTACTTTTTATTTGAGTAGCCATGAATACATGGTTAGAGTTAGATTCAATGTCATCTATAAATGTCGCCTCAACTTCAGATCGCAATTGATCTGCTTCCATTTTTGCTTTTCTCTATCAATAAGTATCAAGTTGTGACATCAATATCAGTAAAATTATATCAAAATAACTCCAAAGCCATAAAGAAAAGAACATAATAATATGACATTTGTTTCTATATAATTTGTAGAATTACACTAATTAAGGTTTACCTTTGATGAAGAAGTTGTACTATGAGGAACATCCCCACCTGTATCTTGAGGTGGATCCATGTCGCCCTATGACAAAGATTATTAATTCTTAGCAGTCAGAAGTGAAATGAAAGTAATAAACTTACCAAAAATATATATTAATAAAACAATAGATTGTACATTGGAGTCAATATTAATTGGAGGCAATTGGTTTAAATGTTATACTTACCAGTCCCATGATAGGAAATTTTTTTGTATCTACACGATTCAAATTGTAATCTATCAGAAGCTCTTCCCCTGCACTTATTGATTTTATCACACATACAAATACATGATTTCCCTCGTGTGCCTTGAATATACAATTCAGCCGCTTATTAGTTGACACAGGTTGAGAACTATTTATAAAACCTACAATATTCCCTGTTTCTTTTGGCCTTCCATCAATATACATAGCAAGCCTTTTAGTTTGATCATTTTCTTTGCATTGTATATAATTTGCTGACAATGCATACCTACGCATACTTTTTTTATATTGCACAATCCGCATCCAATTATTGTAATTGTAACAAGGTCCTATAAACTCCATCAATTCAACAACTTGATTATAACTAACATTTATGCCATCCATGGAAAATAAGCCCAAACCATGTAATGAAGATGGAGCTATGGGATATATCCTTTCATTAATAGAAAAATCAATGTTAACTGGAGGTAGTTCCTTGGGTACCCATTCTTTCTGCAGATGTGTGTACCTTAAAGGAACCTTCATGTCACCTTTGGTCTCATTATCATAAGAACATGACCCCCCCCAGCAAGGAAAAATTGCATTCGTTTATCAAATTTTCTTCTAATCTTTTGACCTCTAGTTGATCTCCCTATTTTAGACCTACTAGATGTCTCACTTTTTTCTTCTATTCCTGTATTTTCCTCACTTGAGGAAGATAGATCAGACAAATACCTATTTGGTGATTCTTGCAATCCATCAAATGAGAGACATAGTAGGATCTATATATTTTGTTGACTAAAGAGAAGGAAACCAAATAATAAATTATACCTATCGATCCATGTCAAAGATGTTAAATTTCTTGCATATGTAAATCATTTATCTTAAGTTAGCCAAAAATTACATGATATGTAAGCTACAAATTACATAGAAGACAAAATTACATGATGCAAAATATACTTCATGACTATAGAGTTCAACACATAATAACTTAATTCAAATTTCTATGAATAAATCAATACCTCATACATGACATTGATCATACCTTGACATACATTTCATTGATCATGTTATTGATCATCCTCCTCATCCATGTCATCATTATGAATATCATCATCATCATCATCATCATCACCATCATCATCATCACCACCATCATCATGACTATCATCATCATCACCATCATCATCATGACCACCATCGCCTTGATCAACACCATCTTCATCACCATGATCATGATCATCACCATCATCACCATCATCGTCAGAATCACTAGAATCATCATCATTTTCTTCTTCTTCTTCTTCTTCTTCATTGTGTAATAGTCGTCCATGATCATCATTTACTTCATCTTTTGATTCTGTAGTATCTTCTTCTTCCATCACATTATACTTTACCGGCCTTCCTCTTGGATCATGTCTAACAACAAATGACCAACCAGTTTATGTGGAACGACAAAGTAAAATACTGGCTCACATTAGCTTGGAAGAACATAGGGCTCATCTCCAAATGGCTCAAATGACTTTGTATTAATCATTGTAAATACACTATCATGTTCAATAACAGTCTTATCATGATCATTTTGATTCAATCATAGCCTATACCATTTGACGATAAATATAACTAATTTGAATGAATTAAAGTCGCACCCAAGTATATCATCCAAAATTCCATAGTATCAATTTTTAGATTTTTGAGGATGTATCTCATTTCTAGATGAAATATTAGTGACCTCAAAGACTGCACTTATCCCAGAATCACAAGTTTTCTTCGCGTCGTCTAACTTTTTTATGTGAAATTTACGGCCATGGTAGTACATAGCTTTGTGGTGTTTGATCTACAATTATTCAAACATGTCAAGATTATTTGCATCGACCCGTGAGTTGATATTAAACTTATGGGTCATGGTTAGTAAACTTATTCATACCTTTCTACCTCTTAAATCATATGCTAGATCAAGTACCATTGGTGTAACATTGGGATCTCCATTATGATGAGCTTCTTTAACCAATGATGCAACACCATCCCATGTTAATGAGTGACCATTTTATTGAGATTGTTGAATCTATACCGTCATCCAATCAAAGATTGTTTGCAATATACAAATGTAGTGCATCCCACTCACGACCAATTGTAAAGAAAACAAATAGACCGCTTAGAAATAACTTATATTGAAGATCTATAAGAATTAATAAACTACATTAACATTGTATAATTACCTCTCACTTTCCTCAATATACCTTTCCCCATCAAGTACTCCCCTTCGAATTTGTTAATAGAGTTGGGATCCCAAATGCGATCTACATGGATATTTGCTACAAACTTGGGATGATATTCACTAATGTACACCATGGTCTGGTATACCATATATCCCTCCACTATAGAACCCTCAGGATGTTCTCTTTGTCGAACCAAGCCCTTCATAAATTTCAAGTGCCTCTCAACCATCCATATTGACTTAGTTTGTATAGGTACACACAATTCAATCTCCTCAACTTGATGTATGAGGTAGTGTTCTTGAGCATTGAAAAAAGTTGGAGGTAGACACTTTTGCATTTCACACATAAGCTGGGGAATTTTTCTCTTCCAATATTTTATATCTTTTTTATCGATTTCTTTAGATGATAACCACCTAAAAGAGATTCAACTCGCAAGAACATATAAACAAGATTTTAGATAAAAATATACAATAAATTACAAAAAAGTAAAGCAATTCATAAATATAATATCAGTACAAGTCTAAGAAATAACACTTCTAACCTCATGTATTCTCCAAGATCGTATATAACTTGTTTAACATTGTTGTCAAACTGGTCTGGGAGGGATAGAGGTAGGATGTACTGCAATGATTAAAAAATGATCTTTTAAATATATTGTAAAATAATAAAATAAAAAGTACATGCAATTTTACAAATATATTGTAAATAGAGAACATGACTTACCTTGACGAAGGTATGCCAATCATGTGTTTTCAACCCTGGCCCAAAATCACCTTTCTTTGATACAAGACTGCTTATATTTGCAACAAATCTTGTTGGATTTTTTTATTTTTTTTAATGACTTCTTTTAATTTATCACTTTGTTGCTCAGTTAATAACCAAGGAAGGGCACTCGTATTTATGTGGTCTCCATTGATATTTGATTCAATGAGAGTTTTCAGTGCATGATTAGATTCATGAATGTCATTACAATTTTTGGCAATTTTTTCTTTGTCACGCCTTCCATCCAATATTTTCCATAGTGTCTCTGTTACATTCTTTCCAATATGCATAGCATCAAACAAATGCACGATTGGGAGATCCTTGTAGTACGACAACCTACTAAATTGACTAGGATAATTTTTTATTCCTCTAGAAAGTTGGTCATTGATGTCTTGACGACCTTCACGAGCATCAATAACATCATTAGTAAATAAAAGACAATATCAAAATATAAATTTTTTTCCAAAAATCATCAGATGGAATAACATTACCTTGGTGATTTAGTCTATTGTATTCCAACTTCCATAGACGAGGTGTCATTCTTCATGGCCTTGATGTTGTCTCTTCTTTCCCATTAAAAATATGTTTTTTGATAGTTCGATACTTATGATTATTGTGGAGAAAGTGCCTAAACTCATCGAACACCTTCTTTATTAAACTTTTTGAATGATGAGATTTCATCTTTGGACCACAAACTGGACATGCGAATTTACCCTTTGTTTGAAGACCTAAAAGATACTGTACAATTGGATCATGTACAATTATCATGCACAACTTAAACATACAACAATAAAGTGTAAGCACTATAAGATACCAAAAATACATGACCTTAACATGAATATATAACATACTGCAAAAATGAGTTAGCCCAGGGACATCATGTATTGTCCATACAAGCATTGCATGGAATTGAAATTTTCTTTGTCCTATTGGTCTAGAGATGTCATACATAGTGACCCCATTCCATAAAATCAACAACTCGTCAATAAGGGGCTCAATATACATGTTCATATCTTTAACTTGGTACTTACCTAGTTGAATGAACAAAAACATTACATAATTATTATGACCATCTTGATGCAATGTTTATAAATTAATTTACATAACTATTAAATGAAAAAATACCTAGTACAATCATTGACAACATTATGTGCTCCCTCTTTATGGACATCCAAGGAGGAATGTTATTGTTAATAACAAACACTAGTAAATTTTAGCTTATTTTTAGACGATGTTTAGTCGATTATTAGATGCACATTGGTCAGCTAATCGACTATAATGATCGTCATAGTTTTTCCGTCAATATTATGACAAATAGAATGTCTGTCACAATTGTGACATCCACAATGGTTGAATTATCGATGGAGATGACGTCGAAATCATTGCTTCAACCTGGAAGAATTATCTGCTATATCGTTTATCTCTGCAACCAATGTTGGTCGAAAGTGCGACGTACAATCGTCGGAATAAATGTCGATTGTATAGCTTTCTCATTAATATGTCTATGCTTTGTTGGTCGAAAAAGCGACAGAAGATTTAATTTCCACCTTAGCATTCCTCATTCTTGGGGATACTTCTCACTGCGTATGACAAGGTAGAGCTCCTTGTCCATTTCCATCTGTACATCTTCTTTCCTCAATCCTACATGCAATACATATTTAGTTCCACCAAACTTACTTTGAAATTACAACCTTTTAAGGATAAGAACACAAAAATAATAGCAAACATAAACACAAGAAATACTAGATTTATGTGGAACAACTTGTAAAGGGAAAAGCCATGGAAAAGATTGCTCTCAAACATATGCACACCAATTAAGGTGAGTTACAAGAAAGAATAACTACCAAAGAGACTATGAAGAATGATAAGAGAGAATAGATCCACCACTAATGTCCAACCCACTCATTTTTTTCAATACTATAGAAACTAGGATAAATATATTTGTGAAGGTTTTATAGATGTAGGTTACTGAATCATCATCTCTGCACTGGTACTCAATCTAGAAACCCTTGTATGTATATCCACTCTAGAAAATCTCCACATCTAGAAAATCTCCACAAAAATCCCTTCTGACCTCCATTGCATATACGTCTTCTCAGAATCTAAAAACTTCAGCCCATCATTGATTCTCATCAATGTACCAATTTGGATAGTAAATCTAATTTTATTTGTTCGTGGACTGAGACCTTAAATTATTGAGCTTCTCTTTGTTTCGAGAAGAGTATAACATTCTCTACTTAATAGGGCCAACCACGTGAAGGTGGAAGCTCATCTAGCCCCTCTTAGGAGCCCCTTATGACCCTTTACGACATTTTAAGACCTCTAAGATGTATTCTTAGGGATCGTAAATGGTCGTAAAGGGTCATAAGGGGTCCTGGGACACAACAGCTGAGAAACATAATTGTAGGCATTCTGGTCACAATTTTTTGGAGACAACGTAATTGAGTTGTATACCCAGACAATGGAGAGAAACTCCTGCACCTCCGATTCCAAGTTGACTACATATGTTGCTCATGAATACAAGGTCTTCCAACAAATGTATTCAATTTGGAATTGGAGGTGCAGAAGTTTCTCTCCATCACTTGGGTACACAACTCAATTACGTTGTCTCCAAAAGATTGTGACTATGATGCCTACAATTATGTTTCTTAGCTATTGTGAAATCTACATTTATGTTTCTCTCATTTGCTAGTGTAATTCCTCTTTGAGTATCCCCTTTCTCCTTTGCATCCAAAATGAACTCATTCCACTCCCTCACTGGAATAAAGGGAGGACGCTCAAACTTCAGTGAGACTTCATACCACGCAGCGTTCATAGATTACGTTTAATGCATTATTTACATTCATAAATCAACATTGCGTACAAATCTACGAACGATGCATGGTACAAAGCCTTGCTCAAGCTTGAAAATGATAGTCAATCCATAATCACAGTCAAGGAACAAATGGAATAACCAAGAAAACACTATACGTTAAATCATGTGATTCATAGCAGATTGGGGCTCACCTGAGCCATAAACATGAAGAATTATTCTAAAAAAAGATGTAAACCATATATATGCGCACTTGAGGCAAAGAGAAGTTACGTCATATCCATATTAAAATATCAGTTACAATATGAAAATACTAAACTAACTAATTCCTGAGTTCATCTTTGCATATGGTCGCAACAAAGATATGCAATTACAACATAGAGAAGGCATCGTAAAAATATAATTTCAGAATTTTCCCTAGCCTGACATGTTTTGCACTCAAATCCTTCAACGCGGATAAGTGGAGATGGGTGAATAGATGCAGAGGAGTTGTCATCAACCCAACTAAAGTATCTGCAACCATTATTTCCCTGTGATGCCCAGTCTACATTAGTTCTTATATTATAATGAATAGTATTTACATTAGAAACATTAAATATATACACATTAGCAACCTTTTTTCTATTTGGGCAGCACCAAAATTGTTGTCCAGGGTTGTTCAGTGTCCGTGAAGTCTTCAACACACACTACCCACCACCAGATTGACAGTTTGGCACATTGACAAGAGTCATCGAGCCTATATATCAATAATGCACCGCTCCGTCGTTACTACATTTATTATTTTTATATGAAATACACCAAGGAGTACCATCAAAAATATTAACCATTTACAATAATGAAAAGTAAACCTAAATCAAATAGCTCATTTTTTATTAGCATGTGTAGTCTTAGTGTATATGAAAAATGAAAGAAATATGAAGCTGAAATAAAACAGTGAACAAAATAGTATTCCACATAGACTGAATGAAATATACCATCAAAAGAAGGTGACAAAATCCTGTCACAAAGCACAAACATAGGAAATAAAAAAGGGACAAAAGACAAGAAATAAGAAAAATCATTACGACTATAGAAAAATCATTTATACTATAATAAAAAAAAGAAACACTCTTTGTTAACAATTTTCAAAATCAGTAGGACTATAGAAAAATAATTAAGACTATATAAAATCAAATTTTAGAAATGGATGGTTCTAATGCTTTGCCATTACAAAAATTGAGCATTCATCATTTGTTATTGTGTATTCCATTTAAGTATGTCAACAATGTTCAAAATCATGTCACCAAGAACAGACAAGAAATAAAAAAATCATTATGACTATAGAAAAATCAAGTTCTAGAAATGGACGGTTCTGATATTGCTTTGCCATTACAAAAATTGAGCATTCATCATTTGGTACTTCTTGGTGTATTCCATTTAATTTTACTAACAAAGACTTAGTAGTAAAAGCATTGTATTCCATTACAAACAAAGACTTAGTAGATTGCTTCAAGATTTGATGCCTTGGGTAGATACTTTCCATGTTAGATGGGTCATATGGGGGTTATAGGTTAGATTGGAATAAAAAGGTTGTCTTTAAACCTTTTATAAGTCTTTAAGTATGGGAATTAGATGTTATGTTGTTGAGTGAATAACTTTTTTTGTCTACTTGACAACAATCTTTGGTTTATTTTGTTGACAGTCAATTTAGACTATTTAGGAACAGTTAAAAAAATAGTTATTTGGTGGTTGTCAAGTTATTTGGGGAGAATGGAGTCTATTTTGAGGGGGGATCCATGTGAGGAAGGGTGTGAAGAAAGGTGGTGTGAAAAACCATGAAGATGTAACAAGGTTATCATCAATAAAATCTATTTCTCTGCATTTTTGTATCTCACTGTCCTGAAGGAACAATCAGGGAATCCATAACTCCAATGGTTGATGAAATGTGTGTATATATACATGTGTATATACACACATACATGTGTATATGTGTGTATACATACAAATGTGTGTAACAATCAGGGAATCCATAACTCTAATGGTTGATGAAACATGTGTATATACACACACACGTATATATACACACATACATGTGTGTGTATACACACACATACACCTATATATACACATATGTGTGTGTATATACACACATGTATACACATATACATAAATGTGTATATATATACAAATACACACACATGTGTATATATATACACACACATTTGTATATATATACACACATATACACATGTGTGTATATACACATATGTATATTAATGGTGCAGGGGCACCTAAACAGCATAGGACCCTCACCATTTGAAATTTTGTTGTGTCATGCTCTTAATGATCTTTGTAAATGCAATAAGGGTCTGGGGACCAGTTTGAGTGAATGACAATGTTAACTAGGAGGTTAGAGGACCTAGAAGTCCTTTTGGATGGGTCTTAGGCTAGTTGGTTACCTCATTGAGAAGAAGTCATACTATACCAATAGAGGTTTTTCAAGGTCTTTTTGAAGTTGTTTTGAGTTGATATTAGGCATTCAACACCTAGGAGTCACCTAGAAGGTTTCATAAGCCTTAGGAAGCCAAGAAATAGCCTACTTGGCAAAAGTTGTAAAAAGATGTAAAAGTTGCAAAGTGCAACTTTACATCTTTTCAAATGTTGTTGGACACAATTCTGCAACCACCTCCTAAAATGGTGGAATTGATGTTTAGTCTGATGCCAAACCTAATCATGATGCCTAAAGACCTAAGAGACCAAATATAAGCCTACCAAAACCCTAATATTGTCATAAGTGTGATTTTTCTATACGAACAGTATGCTGGAGAAGTAAATTTGTGTGTGTAAAGTTTGACAAAGAGCTAATGAAAGCTTCATTGTGTTAGATGGGTCATATGGGGGTTATAGGTTAGATTGGAATAAAAAGGTTGTATTTAAACCTTTTATAAGTCTTTAAGTATGGTAATTAGATGTTATTTTGTCGAGTGGATAACTTTTGTTGTCTACTTGACAACAATCTTTGGTTTATTTTGTTGACGGTCAATTTAGACTGTTTAGGAACAGTTAAAAAAATAGTTATTTGGTGGTTGTCAGGTTATTTGTGGAGAATGGAGTCTATTTTGAGGGGGGATCCATGTGAGGAAGGGTGTGAAGAAAGGTGGTGTGAAAAACCATGAAGATGTAACAAGGTTATCATCAATAAAATCTATTTCTCTGTATTTTTGTATCTCACTGTCCTGAAGGAACAATCAGGGAATCCATAACTCCAATGGTTGATGAAACGTGATTGAGACTTGGTTAATTAATATAAAAAACTCCTCCATTTCTTATTTTCATGTTTATGTATTTACCTTAGCATTTGGTTTGATCTCAAGGAAGAAAAATTGACTAGCATGACTGTGACTGGCTTTTAGAGGGTACAGTCAATAGTTTAAGGTTGTATTCCTTAATACAATATGGCTAAGGTCAGCCACCCCCCTAAACCATGGTACCAACAATATGGCTAAGGTCCTAGATATCTTCCATAGACTTGTCCTTGTACACAACATGGGTGTCACACATCTTTATGTCGAGGGATATTCTCTGATTATAATTAAAGCATGCAAGAAAAGAGTTTTCCAAAATTGGTGAATCCATTATGTTTAGCAACAATCCTGGATGCTTCTTCATAAATTTGATAACTTTACATTATCTCAAATACGTATAGAGAGGGAAATAGGTTATCCAATCTACTTGCAAATTGGGCATGTGATAGGGATAAAATGGTGTTTTCTAATGACATTAACCCATTATAAATTTATCTATAGCCAGAAGATATAGTACTCAAGGACCGAGGTTACAGTGGGAATTAAGGGCCCGTTTGGGTGCTAGAATACCAAATGCCAGATATAGTCAATTCTGGAAGATACAAATTCTGAAAATGATTTCTGGAATATGGGATGACCTGTTTGGTTCACTCGGAAGATGACTAAGAAGACGCATAAGGAATTTTAATTTCTTTAAATATCATGTGTATACATCTGTATACACACATACATGTGTGTATATATACATATATGCACACATGTGTATATATACACATACACACATGTGTACATATGTGTATACATGTGTGTATATACATACATATATACACATATGCACACATGTGTATATACACACATACACATGTGTTTACATGTGTGTGTATACACACACATACACACATATACACACACGTGCATTTATATATTTAATTCATATCGATTCCCCTTAATATTGGTTCATTTTCCTTTTTTAATGTTCAGATCCTAGAGGCCGAATGTGATCTTTGGTTTATATTTATGTGAGATCTACATGTATTCTCTTATGTGTGCCATATCACTTCAAGATTTTTCTCTGATGTCTCATCTATTATATATAATTAAAGCTATGTTTTTTATTTAATAGCTTTTGCATGTGTAATATTTCCTTTCACCTTTTATGCTCTATTTATTACAAGTTTAGGTGATGCAACCCTTCCTTTTATGATGGGGCTCTCATGAGTTAGACTTTACATCACTTGTATGGATCCTGCTGATTATTGATTTCTTATGTACGAAAAATAAAATTTGGTGCTTGTTTTATTCATGTCTTTGAATGGGGAAGTGCATTTCATGATGGTTTTTGTGAGGTTATAACTGATCTCGGCTCCATTTCTATCATTTTAATCCCTTTCTTACAGCATAGCCTTTTTTCCTTTTGTTTTGATATCATGGCATTACATAGATATGTCAATGATTTTAGACCATTGAATCTTCATGTTCGTTTCTCAAGCTCTGCTCTGGAAGTGCCTTTCGAAGGTAATATTATTGATAAAGCCCTTGCTTCCATGTTTATTATTCACTGCTTGAAATGTGCTTGATGTATTCGGAGAATGATTGGGGATTCGGTTTTGTCTCCACGCTTTAAAAGAATTATTTTTCCATCTCAAGTTGTTTCAGTCTTCTGTTCTAACATTTTGGATTTATCTCAATCTTGGACTTTGTTGATTTCCATTGCGAATTGGTCTATTTTACCACATTTCATTCAAGAAAATGGTTTTCTTTTAGCATTTCAGAAGTATAACTTTTGGTTAGAAGATGCTCATATCAGAGGTGTATTCCCATGTCACCTTCTTTTTAATTCAGAAAAGTCTATTATGTTTCTTGCTGTTGTTAAAGATTGTATTGCCTCTTCCTCCATTATGCCTCTTGATCATCTTCTTAACAGTACTCCTTTTGATGCGGGTCATAGAGGAAAGGCATTTTCAAAAATGTATGCTCTGCTTGGTTTATTGACACATGCTCGTACCTTAAATTTGGGTTCGGTTCCTCCTATGATGAATGATAATCCACATGGCAGTAATTCAGGTTCTTTACCAGTCCCTGGTATTTCTTCAGTTCCATTGTCAATTGGATCATGTTCTTCCCCTGCTCGTGTCCCAGATTCACCTCCTTCTGCTCGCGCTTTGGTGTCACCTCATGTATCTTTGGGTTCAGGAGATCCACTTGTCTCTCAAGCTGACCGTCTTTGGAGCTCTTTGTTCTTATCTCCACCCTCACAGTTTGGTTGTGGTAGTTATGTTCCATGATTTTTTAAGATGCTTTGTTGTATAAGTCTCTTTTTGTCTCCACCAAAATCTTTTGTGCAGGTTTTCTTGGTGCAGTTTTGCTTTCGCAAGGGTGTTCATTACTAAGTTTATTGGAGCGGCCTCTCTATCAGGTTTATAATGTACATGAGATGACAAGATGACTCTTCACTTGGTTTCATACCCGCTTTCACGGGGGTCCACTTCATTGTAAAGGGGTTTTGGGGGATTGGAATTGTAATTCGGCATCCTTATTGGCCGGGGTTTCATTGGGCAGTCTTAGAAATTATTATTTTGAACTTGTTGTAATGCAGATAAAGAGAGCTAATGAAAGCTTCATTGTGTTAATTTTGTTACTGTAATCATTTGGCATTGTCTTTTGGTTTTTGTAGAGTCTAGATTGGATTCACTAGTCTAGGTGTGTGTGAGTTTTCATTTCATAGTTTGTAAATACTTTTGTTTTGCTAGTTTTCTATCCTGAATATTCTTATGTATTAAGTAATGTGTAATATTCTAGAGGATTTGAATAATGTTACATGATAGTCATTAATATCTCTTACTCTATTCTAACTTGTATGTGAGCAGTGCCTTCCAGTAACTATTGATGTTTCTTGATGTGTTTAGGGATCATCTTGTCCTTAAATATTTTGTGTCAGTTACAAATTGTCCATAGCAACATAGTAATCACGTTAGATATAATAAATTTTAGTAGAGATAACATTATATCATTCATGTCAAATGATCATAATCCAAGCACCATACATCTATCAAAGGTTAACTATGAACAATAACTTGGTCATCCCTTTCAACTTCAACCCAAATCCTAAACCATTTCTATAAAGTGAGGTAATGGCCCATTTACATATCCATCTTAATGGCCATTAGTAACTTAATAAAAGATAGATGACACAGATCATTATAATGTAAGAATCATAGCCTAAAAGTTCACTTAAATGGAATACACAATACCAAACTCATCATTTGGAGTTTGGTGAATAATAGCCTAAAGGTTCATCATTTGGAATCATAGCTTAAAATTTCACTTAAATGGAATTCAACTCTATTGAAATTTCATAGGGAAACCAAAACACAAACTTGGTCTTATCACACCCAAAATTTAGAACTGTCCTCTTAGACAAGGTATTCGCTAGTTAATTTTGGCCACTGTTTTAATCTTTCTCACCAAGTTCCCCAAAGAACCAATAGGGATAGTAAGGTAGTCTTGGTTCTACTAGTTGGGCAATAAGTCTCCCAAATGGATCGGTTCTGAATCTCCTCCAAACTCCCAATATTCACCAATCTTCTCCAAAGGGTAGGAGGCCTAAATGGTTGGTTTAGTGAAGGAGGTGCAACTTAGACATGGTCTCTGGCCAATCTAACTGTAGGAACATTTAGAGGAACTTGAAACAAGTCCAAACCTCCAATATTAGCCTCTAACTTGAAGCCCATCAAAATTTATGGGATCTACAACTTCTGGTTATCCCACTCTGCCAATCACATAGAGATGCCTAGATTTGAATTATGTTACATGATAGTCATTAATATCTCTTACTCTATTCTAACTTGTATAGGGATCATCTTGTCCTTCAATATTTTGTGTCAGTTACAAATTTTCCATAGCAACATAGTAATCACGTTAGATATAATAAATTTTAGTAGAGATAACATTATATCATTCATGTCAAATGATCATAATCCAAGCACCATACATCTATCACTGGTTAACTATGAACAATAACTTGGTCATCCCTTTCAACTTCAACCCAAATCCTAAATCATTTCTATAAAGTGAGGTAATGGCTCATTCACATATCCATCTTAATGGCCATTAATAACTTAATAAAAGATAGATGACACAGATCATTATAATGCAAGAATCATAGCCTAAAAGTTCACTTAAATGGAATATACAATACCAAACTCATCATTTGGAGTTTGGTGAATAATAGCCTAAAGGTTCATTATTTGGAATCATAGCTTAAAAGTTCACTTAAATGGAATTCAACTCTATTGACATTTCATAGGGAAACCAAAACACAAACTTGGTCTTATCACACCCAAAATTCAGAACTGTCCTCTTAGATAGGGTATTCACCAATTAATTCTGGCCATTGTTTTAATCTTTCTCATCAAGTTTCCCACAGGACCAATAGGTATAGTAAGGTAGCCTTGGTTCTACTAGTTGGGCAGTAAGTCTCCCAAATGGATCGGTTATAAATCTCCTCCAAACTCCCAATATTCACCAATCTTATCCAAAGGGTAGGAAGCCTAAATGGTTGGTTTAGTGAAGGAGGTGCACCTTAGACATGGTCTCTAGCTAATCTAACTGTAGGAACATTTAGAGGAACTTGAAACAAGTCCAAACCTCCAATATTAGCCTCTAACTCGAAGCCAATCAAAAGTTATGGGATCTACAACTTCTGGTTATCCCACTCTGCTAGTCACATATAGATGCCTGGCTAGGTTTTTAGTCCTATCTCCTTGGAATCGCCACCATTCAGTTAGAAACTAACTGCAAAAGAAAATAGACCCTCATATCTCTTGTTTAAACCTAGAATTAGAATTTTCCCATGGTTGAATCGAGAGATACGATTCAACAAAGTTGACAACCCTAGTTTATGTGCAAAAACAACTTGTTATTGACTGTCACCCAATTTATCTTCAATTTCTCAACCAAATAACCTCAGATTTTTTGTAACAAGAAGCTAAGACATCTAAAAAACTTCCTATGAAGTTATTTTTTCCATACTAATCCGCACGGGTTTAGGAGAAATCAAACACCACTCAAAAAATGTTAAAAATCACAAATTTTTCCAAGAGAAATAAACTAAAAGAGCTCAAATCGAATATTTTGGGCACTAATGGCGATACCCACAAAACTGATAATCTAGACTTCCTCTAAGTCTTCCAATGCCATTATCCACTGAATGTTCAAAGATACAGTCAAACAATCGCACTTATTTTCCCAATGGTTTTAATAAGGATTTGTAAGGTTAGGGTTAAGAGATGAAACCAGTGAAGATGATTGATCCAAGAAACCAGGGTTAAGCACTGATGATTGAATTCCTGTGTCGACATATGCCCTCCTTCTCTCCTTCACCTCTCCTTTACGCGTGAAGTAATTGCAAGGTTAGGGTTATAAAATGAAACTGTGTATTTTTTTAAAGTTATATTCCCATGTTGGTCGGAATTACGACCACCTATCATGGTCATAATTCCAACCAACACGAGAATAGATTAAAAAAAAATCAAAATTTTCCTTCTATAAACCGACCAAGGAAAATCATTTTAATGCTTGGTCGGAAATGTTGGTCTAAAAAGTGGGTCAAATGTACTAGTGAATAATAGGCCACACTAAGTAAACAGATCTCATATCTCCAAATGGATTGACACCATCCGTTGCCACTGAAATCTTGAGATTATGAGGTTCTTCTTTAAAGTGTGGCCATTTTGTTTCTATGTCTTTAAATGAAGAACCATCTGCAGGCACTTGCATAATGTCATCTTGACTTCTATTGCGTGCATGGTAATCCATAAATTGTGCCAAGCTAGTGCACCTAAATAATCGTTGAAGATGTGGAATAATGGGAATGTATCGAAGAGTCTTGTGAGGCACCTTTTTTGTTATTTGATCTAACCGATATCTACTAATATGAAAATCGGGGCATTTTGTTGCAAATTCATGTTCTTTATGATATAGAATGTGATCATTGGGACATGCATGTATTGTCTGATACTTCATTCCAATTTGATTCATAATGGTAGATAATTCTCAGTACGAACGAGGCAGAATGTTTGATGGTGGTAACAAAAACTCACCTATCAACCTACAACAACAAATATGAATTGTTAATATAATAAATCGTAATGGTATGCTAACATTGAAGATGACAAAAATGGCATACCTTAGCATACGTGACATTGCTACATTGGATAAACCATTCATAACCTTCAAGTTCACCAACAACACCATAACGAAGAGAAGAGTTGTTTGGGAGCCTTGGTATAGGGGCTCGTATGCCTTCTCAAGTATAGCTATATCAAGACCATCTTCATCATCATTATCAGATGCGCTAGTACCATCATCATGATCATCTTGATCAGCTACACCAATACCATATTCTTCAATCATGTCCTCTGGCACATTATCAGCTACGCCAATACCATCTTCTTCAATTGTGTTCTCTACCACAGGATCATCTTCTTCCATGGGAGCGTTATCATTGGCTTGGATATTCACACCTCCATGTTCCTCCAATTGGAAATCCACATTCACTAATCGACGAAAATTGTGCCCCCCTTCAATGTGACCATATTGCCTACAATGACTCTGGGTTGTTTTGATTAGAATTATTCGATTCTTTAAGCCCTTACACTTTTTGCAAGGACAATTACATTTATCAACGTCTTTTCTTTGGAACTGAGACCACAATCTAGCAATTGTCTCATTATTTTGTTCTAGGTTCATATTGCCAGGTGTGGACTTTCTTCACAAGCTATAAATATACAAAATGTAAACATACAAACATTAGTAGTATCTTGTATATAATAAAATAAAATAAAATATTATAAGATTATATAAGATTTACAAATACACACACAATTCATGCTCACTAAACCATGAAATATTCAAAAGGATAAGTATTTTGGGAGTTATTATTATTTTGGGAGTTACTCAAATCTCCTCACTAGACTACTGAATCTGTGGATATTATTCTTGATGCTGAAGTAAATCAAGAATGTGAAGTTGAAGCAATTACATCTAATTCATTGCTGCCTATATATAGTCTGCTACTGTCTGGATATAATTCACAGATGTTTGTGTTGAATTTTTTTTTTAATTGGATGAAGAGTTTCATCTTTCATTTATATGAGTCTTTACCTCCCAAAAGACATGTCTCCTAGTTGGTTGACTAGGCATAGTTGGCCAACTAGCATATAACACATTTATTTTAGTTCTAACAGATCCCTAGGGAAGTCACGTGAATTTACAATGAATTTACATTTTCATTACTTGAAAATAGTTTACATTCATTATTATTCTGGAATCAATCATTAACTTGGTCCTCCCTCTTCTCTGCCTCTAACACACGCATCCAACCACAAATAAGCCTCTTCAAGGCCAATTGTAACCACCAACTAATTGGAAGAGTTTATTGGCAGTTAGTTACTTGTTAAGTTTGGTTGTCTAGTTGACAACAAGTTGTCAACTTCGACAACATTCTTCCTCTAAGGCATTTATATTATTGTCTTGAACCTTTTAAAGTTTTATCCAACTTTAGCACTCTAAGTGCTTTTAACATCAAACTTAAGGCTCTATTGGCCAATTACAATTATTTTGGACCTTTATAGGTCATTGTTCAAAGCCTACTAATCTAGGATAAACTTGTTCTTCCCTAGAGACCCCTAGGTACCCTTATCCCTAATCAATGCCATTTAATGGCTTACAAAGCATGGTCCTTCGCAAAGGACTTAAAACATTATAAAACATTATTAGAAGACCTTTAAGGTCCATTACAATATCAAATGACCTTGGATGGTCATGTTGTTCTCATCTTCACCCAAGGATCTATTAGTGACCCTGGTATGCCACCTTGGTATATGTGTCCTAATTAACATTACTTTAAGGTATATGTGTCCCAAATCCTTCTTTCATTTACAATTCTTGCATCAATTTCCTAACTTACTCTTAGGTGGTCTTCCCATAGCTCGCTTTAATGCAGTACAAAATGTAACTAAAGGCTTTACTTGTAGAGATTTACATGACAGATTTGGCTCTATGGGAGCAGTATTTTGTATTCTCATTCATTGATTATAATTTCCACAAAAAGGAACATACATATTGTCACAATGAAATACTGAATTTATCATTTTCAATCTCCAGTAATCTTGTGATAGAACTTATTATAAACAATCATAAGACTTTCAGTTTTTTTTTAGGGAAGTCATTAAAAGAAGCATAGAGAACAGTCTTCATATGGGTTAGAGTAGTCTTGTGAATATATAAAAGACTTAAGAAAATGTGACAAGGTTAGTCTTAAGTACAAGTGGAATGCAAGGGTAGTTAGTTAGCTTATAAATAGATTCATTAAGCAAAAGAAGACATCCCAAAGAATGAGTAGAATTTCATAAAAAAATGTGGCATGATCAACATGAAGTAATACCACAGTCATGAGACCTTATGTAAGTGAGCACTATGAGGAATGGATTTCACAATGAAAGAGTATGCAAGCAACAAAGATAATGAAATATCATGAGCTATGCAAGGAGATGGTCAAATATAGATGATATGCATGCTCTTATGTCACTATGCAAAGAAGATAAATAATCTTGCAGGTCAGTTCAAAGGATAATGGTTACAAGGAGAGGTTCAAATTAAGATTCATAAGTGTAAGAATGCCAAACAAGTGACAATTCCATAGGTTCTTTTGAGAGGAATGTGATGTGTATCATAATAGGCAATTTTGAGATAACAAATACATTACTTTGTAGACTTCATGAAGTGTAATGTTGGTGACAGTGTCATAGAAATAAGATTCTTCATAGGTCAAGATGTCTGATGAATGGTCAGTAATGAGTAAGATATTAGAGGCATTCATGAGGGTGCACTCTTAAAAGATACAAAAATATGGCATAGATGCCCTTTATTTTCTCCAATGCCATCCTAATAAGCCAAGCACCTTAAAAGCATTTTTTTCACATGGTCTATATGTATAAAGACCAAGTTGGGATAGTTTAGAAGTAATGATTTTTTTTTGGACAGAAACAAGCATCTAATGAGAAGATAAAAGAGTTGGAAGATGGTTCATTGTAACTTGAAGGTATTAGTGAACATATGAATAAGCACGTTTACTTATATTTAGCATGTTGCCAGTCCATTAGATCAATTTTCAGAGGTGTGATGATGCAGATAAATTTTCAATAATGTGATCATAAGTTAAACAACTTTTTCCTGGAAAAAGATAAAATTATGTGTAAACTAGAAAGTGGAATAATTACATAAAGATTCCCTAGCTTCATGTAATGTGAAGAACATAATAAGTACCTCATGAATGTAATAGCAGCAATGTATATAAACAAAGATCAAAATCTCAAACACTTATACAGTGATCAAAAACGTGCCAGCAAATACACAATACATGATGCCCTGGCACATTGCTCACGGGCCCTAAGTAGGTAACCAACAAGTACCAATAGCATAGAAGCATAAAACAATGTCAAAAAAATGCTTCCCAATCACTTGATCTTATGGAATGTGGTAGACTGTGGATCTGTCTCATTGATCGCCTCAAGAATCTTTGCTAGAGTAAACATCTTTTGGAAGTACAAATTGGGTATTGTAGATGCCATCTACATAATTGGGAGTATAGGGAAAGATGATCAAAGTTGAGTGGTAGGAGCATCTATTGCAAGCAAGGGATGGACAGGGACAAAGTCACATAAGTGTAAGAATTCTTAGGTGAAAGCAAATCTGGAAGTGGCCTAGTGGAAGTATAAGAGAGATATTGTCATGCAAGACATCTCTCTTTATAAAGATTACTTGGATGAACAATTATATAAATGATAGTCCTTGGAATCGTCATCCTATTTGATGGAATGCACTTCCAACTTAGATGCTAGCTTGTGATGAATTTTATAAGGAATGTATGCCTAGGCATAAGATCTGAACACTAAGAGATGAGAAATATTTGATTTTTCTTTCATCAAACCTTCATATGGAGTACACCCTTTGAGAACTCAAGTCACTATTTACTATTTAATTGATGATGTGTATGACATAGGCAACCAATTCTCCTTGGAACTTAACATCCACATATTTGACATGAATTATGCATCTAGCTATTTACATAATGGCATTGTGCTTTCTTCTAGTAACATTATTAAATTGTGAAATGTATCAGATTTTACACTGTAACATGATGTGGTGATTCGTAAGGAATTGTTGAAACTCTTTGTTGACATACTTGCTTCCCTTTCCTAATCAAAGACATTTGAAATTTTTGAATGTCAGAAACACTTCATCCTTGCTTTTGATTTGGTAGAACCAAAGTAATTGAGAGCGGTCATCAAAGAAGGTGAGGAAAGGCTTTATTAATTGGAAAGGCTTCTCAACGAATTTTTCCTACGATGCAGTCTTCTTAGACCCAGCTTGGAGGATTCTCACAAGAGATTCCTCTAATTGTGTTGTGAAATTCTCACATCAACCTATAGTCTACTTTAGGTTTTAAAGTTGTTTGTAAAAAAATGGGGGGCTTTTTTTTGTGCTTTAGGTTTAGCATTCAGAAATTTAGGGTTTTGCAAGTTTTTGTTGAGTCACTAAGTTTGAATCAAATGTATATAAACAGAGATCAAAATCTCAAGCACTTATACAGTGATAAAAAATGTGCCAGCAAATACACAATACATGATGTCCTCGCACATTGCTCACAGGCCCTAAGTAGATAACCAACAAGTACCAATAGCATAGAAGCATAAAACAATGCCAGACAAATGCAGAGTAAGGAAATCCTTACAGGCGGTCCTCCTTTTACACCAAATAATAGTGGCAACCTTCACAGGCGGTCCTCCTTTTACACCAAAATAATAGTGGCAACCCTCGCAAGCGGTCCTCCTTTTACACCAAATAACAGTGGAAACCCTCGCAGGTGGTCCTCCTTTTACACCAAATAACAGTGGCAACCCTCGCAGGCGGTCCTCCTTTTACACCAAATAACAGTTAAAACAATAGCAAGCGCTCCTCCTTCGCGCACTCCAAGTTAAAAACAAATAATGAAATGATATATGAATTCTTTTTTCTTTTTAAAGTTATGCCCGTGTTGGTCGAAATTTTGACCTACATGGTATTGGTCAAAATTTCGACCAACACGGGTATGGATTAAAAAAAAGAAAAGTTTTCCTTCTATAATCCGACCAACCTAAACCTTTTTAATTGATGGTCAAAAATTTTGGTAGAAAAATAAGGTCAAATGTACTAGAGTGAGAACAAATGAGAGCTAACAGTTAACTTTACCAAAAACATACTATAATTATTTTCTTCATCAAGAAGAATTGTCTTTAATTCTCCCATAGTTCATCTTAGGGGTGCAGTAGAAACCTTCCATGGTGAACACCATCCCTATCCACCCCTCCATATATATTTTGTGGCCCAGGGTGAAAGAGTGATTGATTAGACCATCCTACAGTGCATAGGAGTAACCTCTTGAAAGTCTGGTACACTAGGTGTTCCTATCACTGGGAAACTAAGATAACAATTTCTTGACACTTCTATGAAGTGGAGCTTAGTATGATACCTACTAATTCTCCATTAGAAATGTTCCTTCCTCCAACCCATTAGATAACTAAGAAACCAAGGGCATCCATCGTTAGCATGTTGTTGGCCTTAAGGCCCAATACTCCTGGAAAAATCTATCTAGTTATCTATGTGGTACAACTAGTAGTCTCGCAACATCATATGCTCCTTGATTATGGTTAATCTTGAGCATGGATAAGATAATCTCCAATTTGGTCATAGGATTTCCATCGGTGATCACCTCAAATGGAGAAGGGTAGTCTACATAGTGAGGATTCAACCTCCACCTATGACCTTGTAGGGTCCTTACCCCATCCATAGCCATAAACACCATCTCGTGTACCATGCTTAGCATTAATAATTGGAAAGAGGTTCCTAATTTAAATAAGTGGATACCAACCTGACCATCTTTATGGTTAAACTACCCATTTGGTGTTTGACTAGTATATAGGTTTCGTTATCCATTTTATCTCAAGTTGCTTGGTTATTATTAAACTTGGAGGATTTAGTCATTCCTTTCTAATTGGGCCAATAATATATTCAACCTATTTCACATCTAATGATGGGTTCTACTATCATTTCCTGACTTACAAAGAGATTGTAGTTGTTCACTATTATAGTACAACCATGGATGGGCTTCAAAATGTATGAAAGGAAATATCCAAAGGCATAATTATTTTTGTCTCAACCAACCAGAGATAAAGGGTTTTTTTTAATTCAGTATGAAAAATAAATTATAAACATGTAACCTCATGTGTTTTAATTAAGTATACCTCTAATCGGGACGTAAAGTAAGAGTGTAATACAAACTTTTAACCTCCCACCCTTCATACCCCCAACTTGTAGCTCTAGAAGAAGATGCAATAACAATTTATCTATATTTAAGCTTGTAACTAACAATAAAATAACACCCATAACAAATATACAAACTCAAATCAACATAGCTTGTAAGCTTACATTATCATTTTTTATACCAAAATTTTTATTTTTAGTTTTGACGCAAGAGGAATCAGACAAAGTCTACAAATATAGAGACTTTCTCAAAGAGGTTGTAAAGCATAAGAAGAACATTCACTAAGTTTCAAGAGTTGCAGCAAGTAATGGAAGGGTATTTGACTAATATTGCATATTTCAGTTATCTAATATAGATGTAGGCATGGAAGAAGAGCATGCATACTTTTAGCTATCTAATATAGAGGCAAGCATAGAAGAAGAGCATACAAAGAATAGAAGAGCATGCATATTCAGTTATCTAACATAGATGCAAGCATGGAAAAAGAGCCAAACAAATTCTAGCTACAATCTCTTCTAATTCTTCTCAATTCTCAGCTCTCTTCCCTTTTGCTTCTTTCCCAACAGCAAACACAAAAACATATCCCCAAAACAAAGGGGTTGTAGGGTTTTTAAGCTTGCTTGGCAACATTTTTTATTGCAATTTATGTCAAAACAAGCCTTTCCAGGCATGAACACCATGTTGTCTTAGAGGCATAGCTCTCCTCTTCATCCTTCACTACTTCCTTCCTCCTCTTGGTCATGCTTATTTACTTCGCTTGTCCCTAAGTTTGGGTCTTGCAATAAAGTTTTCCCTTTTCTTAAATTTTTCTACTCCATCGTCCATCACTATACTTTTCCTGTGAATGGTTAATGGTATTTATTTTCCTAACTTAGGTGATGGCTTGGGCTTTATTTTATTTTCCATTGGTTTCAAATTTTAATTACTTAGTCTCTTATTCATATATTTATTATTATTATTTAGGTTGAACTATATATATATATATATATATATATATATATATATATATATATATATATATATATATATATATATATATATATATATATATATATATATATATATATATATATATATATAATTTTAGTTATTGTTGCATATACATATGCTCATTCATAATTATTCTATTATCGTTATCATTATCAAATGCCTACCATTTGATTCAATTATATTAAATTTGCGTCCATGTCTAATAGAAATAATCAGAAACAATTAAATAATGATGATTAGACGAATGAATAGGGTCCTTAGGTTAAATGGTAGCTTCAAAACGATTTCGGCTAGACTCACTTATCCTCCTTAGAAAATTATTAAACAAGAAAAATTCAAATGGATCGTGAAAATCTAAGTTATTGGACTGGTTAACCAAAGACCTTGACACCATGGATGGTACTAAGCTACCTCTAATTCACTAACGGAACCACATAATCTGCTTTGTATTGCACTCTGCAACCAACAAAAAATCTCACAAAAGACCACCATCAAATTATTAGTTTGGTTTAATCTAAACAAAATAGATGCATCAAATTAAAGATAACATAATAAAAATAACAAATTTAGGAGATAGTGTTAGCATCAAGATTCACAACTAGTGTACACACACATGTCCATAAAGCAAAGTTTAAGAACTCTACCTTAATTCAAATTACATCAAGACTAGGGTCGTGCAAGAGAATCGTTAAGGTTTTTAGAAGATATGACATTTGATCACTAAACTATCAATCAATCAAAAAATTAAAATTTCAATACTTTAGAGATATTATCTAACCTCTCTTCACAACTTGATAGATTGGACTGCAGGGCTAGAGGTCAAGTCAGTTTCTGTGCAGATTACCAGACCATGGACCACATTTTGACGCTACGAGCGATCATTGAGGAGGCTCACTATCACTCTGTGAAAGTCTATTGCCGCTTCATTGACTTTCTTAAGGCGTTTGATTCTGTCCCCCAAGTGGCCCTTTTTCAGAGACTTAGAGACATTGGGATATCTAAGATTCTTTTGACTGTCATTATGAGACTTTATGAGCGTGTTGAGGGCAGATTCAGGACCTCGGAGGGCTTCTCGGATCCTATTCAGAGCACTATTGGGGTGAAACAGGGATGCCCTCTTTCCCCCACCTTATTTGGCATCTACATTGACGAGCTCAAGGGTTTCATCAAAGACTCGTCTCTCCCAGGTGATGGATGCTATTTACATTGAGTCTTAGTTTTCATTCTTCTTTTCGTTGATGACGTGATTCTCTTAGCCTCCTCACCTGAGGGTCTTCAGAGAATTCTTGATATCTTGGCCTCCTTTTGTGATTTGAGACAGCTTGTGGTTAATCTAGGGAAGACACAGGTCATGGTCTTCAACTGCTTGAAGACCTCACATTTACACTTCTACTTCTAGGGACAGGAGATCGAGATTGCCTCTACATACACTTACCTCAGGGTTAAGTTTTCTGGTCCTTGCTTCAGTTTTAGACCTGCTATTCAGCCTAGAATCAGTAAAGGGATGGGTTCCCTTGCCCTGATTGAGAGACAGTGCTTCAGACACCACTTTCAGGACACCTCATCCAAGTTATCCCTCTTGGATTCTCTGGTTAGGCCTACTGTACTCTATGGCTCTGTTGTTTGGGGACAATCTCTTCTTGATTCCGACTGGGCCTCTATTGAGCGTATACAAACACTCCTACTTCAGCATATCATCATATGTCATCGCACCACCTCCCACAACATCATCCTGGCTGAGTTCAGGGCTCATCTCTTTAGGTTGAGAGCCATCTTCGACCTGGTTTGGTTTCTTCACGGCCTACGTTGCTTCATAGACTCTTTGGATGGTCAGAGTAGATACTCTTACCTCGCCTATTGCTCTTCTGTTGAGCTGGCTAGATCTGACACCTCCTCTAAAGCGCATTGTTGGTATGCTCAGGCCACTTCCCTTTTGGGTTCCTTCGGGATTGATATTGATCGCCTACCCCCCTTTTAGTTTTCTTTAGACACTCCGGCTCATCTTCTCCCCTCCAGACAGGAGTTGAATGAGCATGTCAGACTTGACATCTACAGATAGTACATCATCTCAACCTGGACCAACCCTAGTGGGGGCTTACGTCTGAGGATGGATTTTATGCTGAGCACTTCTTACACATCCAGGATGGGATCATCGTTCGACCTAGATATTTATCATAGCGTTGGTGCCATGCTCTTCGGATCGCGTTGGGGTCTTTTAGAGTCGGCTCTCACCGCCTGTGTGCACAGACTAATCATCACATTGACAGAAGGGATCGCATTTTCAGTTTATGCACATTGTCTGAGATTGAGACTGAGGCACATTTCATTTTCCGCTACCCTATATACTACGAGATTAGAGGGAGATTCTATTGCTTATTCAGAGATTGCAGCTCCTTGACTTCCTTCTTTTGTTACTCTAACCAGAGATGTCTGGCACTCTATTTAAAGGAGACAGTACAACTCCGTGACTATACCTTGCAACTTCTGTTTCCCCAGAAGCAGGTCATCGAGCAGCTCGTTACGGATTTCTTCTCGCCCTCGCCCCCGGCTCGAGGTGTGAAGCGGCCCTCATGTGCCTCCACCATTGGTCACTCCAGATCCGTGAGACCTCACAATGCTTCTACCCATCAACGAAAGACCAAGCAGATCACAGCGACAACACCATACCCATTTTCTTTAGAGTCACTATCCTTTTGTGTTGGATTTCTTTCTGCAAGGGAAGGACCCCTAGTCCTTGCCCTGGTGGTTCTTTGTTCTCTGCTTCTTCTTGTTTGGCTCCTTGTTCTTTTAACATGTTCCCCCGATCACTATTTGGTGGTCCGCTGGTTTCTTGCTATTTTGGTTGTATGATTCCTGTCCCATAGACCCTTGTTGGTCTTCTATTGGACATTAATAAATTTATCTTATCTATCTAACCCTATCAATTCGACACCCCCTTTGTTTACAACTAGAATTATTTTCAAATAAATAGATAATACAACTTTTAAAACAATCATTCAAAACTCTTCTCTGAGTTTGATACCCCTTGGTGTACCTCACTTGCAAAAAGACAAATTGAAATACAAAACAAATTAATTTTTAACTTGCAAGTAATTTAAATTGCTTTACATTTTACTTTGAACAATAAAATCATTTACGAAATTCAAAATCAAAACACTGAAATTGAGGAAGGAGAAACATATTAGATATGAGATAACATGCATCCATCCGTGTATCAAATAGAAAAACAACCAACAATGCACTTAATATAGGTTAAACATATGTTTCTCTTTAGCTTTCTAGCTTTTCTAGAGTATTGTAGGCATTAGAATTGTTTACAGCTGTAGTTTAATCAATTGAATACAATTGATAAGGATGATGACATAACATATAAAAAGTCATCTATCACCATTCAAACCCTTGAAAGCACATTTTAAACAAATTTGACCTCTAAATAAACAGACCAATAATCCATTATCTAAAACTAGAAATACCAACATCTATACATAGCTTATTTCCTATCACAAAAAATTGCCCAAAACTTCTACAAATTCATCCCCACAATTATTCAGAACCAACAGTTGCTGCTACAGATAATATAGTCCTTTGGGCAGTTGCCTCTTCTTTCTATATTGTCCTGCACTCTATTATCAAAACCCTAAATCTAAAATCATGGCAGTGGTGCTCATACCTTGCAGCGGCAAATTTAGGTTTTTTAGCATTTAGTAAAGGATGTCGCATTTATGAGTAGATTCGATACGATTTTTTACAGATGGTCTCCAACCTGCTTCTGGGTCTGTTTATTGAAAACATCTTTCGCCCTAGCTGGATCGATGACAATCTTCAACAAATATATTTGATGATAGGTTCTCAGATTTCTCATAGCATCAATGGATTTCAATGCTTTCCGATGTGCACCGACTACAATTGAAATCAATGCATACATAGGCATTTGACTGAAATTTACTGATTCATAATGTTGAGTGCCATCTTTTATCGAATCCACTCGAAAGATTCATTGTTTGGGAAAATTGAAGAACTGAATTTGTTAGACCTTTAATTGAATTGAATTGCTTTGATAACCTCATGCTTTGACAGGCTTATGTTTGTTTGGATTTCAAATTTTAGCAGGATGATTGGTAGTGTTTTATACGGACACGGCATCTATTTCCTAACAAAATCTGACAGAAAAAACTCTGGGCTTAAGCAGGAAAATCGCAGAGGGCAAACGTTGAGCTCTTCCTTTATCACAAATTCAATGTTTAACATGCCAGGAAAAATAGAGGATTAAAACAAGAAAAACTGGGATTAAGCTTTGAGCTCTTATCTATCATAAACCAAACAATATGTCCAAAGGAAAAGAGCTTGCTCATGTTATAAGCTCATCAACTAAAAATAAAATATTTTAAAACTAATATATCTTGATTCTATTTATATAATTTTTAAATAAATATAATAGTTTGTTAAAACATTAATATTCATGTATATTTTTTTAGGTTCATAGCATTTGCTTTCAAAATTTGTTTGTTTGGAATTATTTAGATGTTTCTTTATCTTATTATAAATTATTTTATTTAATCTAAAAATATATTAAAAATATTAAAAAGGTAAAAAGTAAATAATGTTAGGTATTTGTCAAATTTTATTTGATAAAATTTTGAATTTAGTTTGAAAATATAACACAATTACATATATATGTATGTGTGAACAAATTTTAAAGTTTCTTGTATTGCTCTCTTGTCCATCAAGATAGATAGATAGATAAGATAGATAAAATTTTAACGTCCGCGAGGCTAAAAATAGCCTATGGGACAGCAAGACAACTTAAGTAACTCCACGCATTTCTTGTGCAAGTTGATGATGAGTTTAAGTAACTCAATCAAATAATATTGGATTGGTTTGTTATACTTATCTTCCTCTTCTATAAAATCAAATAAGTATATCTCTTAGCTCTCTTTCATCCTTGATATATCTCTTATCAGCGTATCCATTTCATTTTTGGTATTTCATTTTTAAATTTGTAACTAAATAAGTTCTATGTAATGAAAAATGATGAAGAATCTTCATTTTGTCTAAATCTTATCCAGAAAATGTTCCAAAGAAGAATTAATTTCTCACATCTTATTCCAAAAGTATTTCAATTTGATATTCAAACCTTAATATTCCCTACCAAGAATAAAATAGACTTGAGTCAACTATTTTTCCTTGAGATTTCTATTGTGAGACTAGTGTTTGGACAAAGAAGGGACTATAGATGTTAATCCAAAAATTGTGGATTTTTAAACAGCCATATATTTTCAGGAAAATGTTCTTCCATAAACCCTAGTTTCAAGCATCCAAGTTACAACAGGAATAACCTGAAAACTTAGATTCATTTCAATAATTTACATTAAGATTTAAGTTTTAATAGAAAAAATTGACATTCTAAAAACTTAAAAGATCTCAAATTCTAAATAGCTTAATAGTTTGGAGTTTAAACTGATTGTTCATTAATTTGACATTATGAAAAATACATCAATTTTTGTACTACTGGAGATTCAATAAGCTTACAATTTTTTTCTTTCAACAAACATTCTTCTTATTAAAAAAAAACAATAGGTAGGGCAGGTGCTTATTCTTTAAAATTGCACTCATCTATGCAGGCAGGTTGTATTTTTCTTTGTCAAAGAAGGCAGATTAAAGCTATACACTTTGTCTGTGCTTCTTAGAAAACATTTATAAATATAAATTAACTATTGAAGATTGACATTTTTTTTCCTTCAAATGTGTCCACTACTTGTAGTTTTTTTATACGAAGTATGCATATGATTTTGTACAATCAGAACACATTTTATGTTGTTTGGTTTTCATGGAATTCACTTGCTTCTCTGTGGCATATCTTTTCACCTTTTTTAAAAATAAAAATTCTCTTTGTATACTAAGAGTTTGAATCCTCGTTAGCATTGATGCCATGTTAGGTTGATAAGGTTTTCATACATGGATGGCTCATCATAATGGAAATAATGGAAATTATTTCATATATGGATGGCTCATCATAATGGAACGAATAGAAATTTAAAAAAAATGTTGGAACAAACACTTGCATGTATAATAAAGCTTGTTTTTTTTTCTTTAATAATAAAAATTAATATTTGACAAAATTAATACAGATTAATATCAATAAAATCAATGTGAATTTTTAAGAATTTTAATATGTAGTATTTGTTTATTTTATTTGTGACATTATCTTTTATATAATAAAACATTCTAACTATTTTAGATAATATATATTTTATTCAAATCATTGTTAGTGAGAAACATATTTTATGATTTTGTACAATTCATTTCTATTTAAATATTTATATTTAAAAATTAATTAATTTATATTATAAATAAATATCAGTTGTTATATTTTGTAATTTGTACCCTCTAATATATTATTCAAATTATATTTTACTATCAGCCTAATTCATTGCACCTCTTTTTCATGCAAGTGCTAGTTAAATGTTCTTCTGCCTTTAATATGTAATAGAAAAGAGACTTCCTTCTATGCAATTTGTGTGATACCACATAACCATTAATATTGCACAATTCTTTCATACGTTAAATGTTCTTCTGCCTTTAGTATGTAATAGAATAGAGACTTGTGACTTACAAAGATTCCTTCTGTGCAAATTGTGTGATACCACATAACCATTAATATTGCACAATTCTTTCATACTTCCTATTAGGGATTAGGATATTGACTAAGTTGGGATGTTAACAGTTTGAAGTACACTTTTAGTTTGAACATTATGACCCCATGGGTAAAAACAGATTAGCTCATATACCTTAATCATTTTACAAAATTAAAAATATTCTAGACTGCCATGTTAACGAAATTCTACCAACCTTCTTTTTGATAATGAATATTTTATATACTCCGGCATATTTCTTTACATAGTAAAAACATCTTTGAGTGTGTATTTTTCCAGATGAATTTGTTTCAATCTCATAAGCAACTAACCTATTTTCACAACCCGCACGATAATTTGCAGCAAATATGAGCAAAAGAAGTAACATCATTGTTTGATCTATGAACATTATAAATTGAAAAAGAAACTACAACTTTGTATGATTAGTATACAATGTTTTAGCTTTCACATGGGAAAACTATAAATGCCGATAACAGTCATCCCAGGCATTGTGCGCCTTTGAAGAGCTCAACGAAAAGTGTGAAGTCAGATGCTTGAGCAAATTCCAAGACACCTTTGGAAAAATAAAATTATGGCTTGGGATCCTTGAAGATTAATCCCTTAGGCACTTTTGAACCTGTACCAAGTCTTAAACCCAAATCCAAGTCTTCAAACATGCTTGCTTGTCTCATATCTGGACCTGAAAGTGGTGATCCGATGCTTAATGTTGGAACTGATCCAGCAGGTGGTGTTACTGTATATTTTTCTTTTGTACAAGTTTTGGGATCAGATTCACCATTATCATGCCCATAGAACTCACGAGCTGGTTGAAGCAATGTTGATGATGATGGCAAACTAGATGGATCTCTCATAGCATTCATCTGTAAATCGTGTTTTATATCAGAAACAGCAGGACTTGCATCATTTATATCCACGGATGAAGGCAAAAACAGTTCTCCCGACTGTACTTCTGACTCGGCTCTCTTCCGTGGAGTTGCAGGTGATCTAAACCTTCCAACACTTGACCGCTTTCCTTTCCTAGCAAATCCTTGTCCTAAAATTGATGTAGCTAGTGAGCCCTTTTCGAAAATGTGGTCACCGCTCAAATGTTTATTAATTTCTGAAAACCTGTAAAAATTATAGGACATACATGAAACAGAATACATCGAGCAAGGTAAACTTTGTAAAAACCAAATAGTTTCAACTACAATAAACAAGAGGAATTATTATCGCAAATAAAACAACAAGATTAATCAAGCACACAAAGCAGTCTTACAAATTTACTCATTACATAATTCTTCTTTTATCTGCCTGCAATTTTAGCCAATGATTTTTTTTTCTCATTTCAAAAAGTGTGCATGCTTGGCCAGGAAAACATGCATAGTTTTCCTAAACTAAACATTTAAAGGTGTCACATGCCCTTTCAATATTACAATTTCAAAGGAGATGGACATAAATTGGTGAGATGTAGTTTCTCTTCATGAACTTAGCCTTGGGCCTCTTTCCATAGAAACAATATCACACACCCTTTCACTATTACAATTTCAATAAGAGATGGACCAATGGTGAGACATTGTTTCTCTTCATGAAATGTGAAGGGTGTCAAAATCCAAGACTTATTAGTCCAAGCTACTTTCATATAGACAGCAGCACATTTGTCAGGAATGACGAGGAAGGTATTGGTCCTTCTGCTCTTTACTTCAATACTTCTTACAACTAACTTCACAAAGTGGAAATATCTCTAACTTCAGTCTCCATTAGCAACCTTCATGTTCCACTAAAGGTTCCCTCAAATGGTTATTTGTCTTTGTATCATGCAGCTTATAGCCACAGATGATAGAAGAGTTTTATCAGTACCACCCTTTCTCATAAGATTATCAGGGTAACCCCACAGGCCCAAGATTTCTCATGGGCATTGTTTGATAATGCATTAATCCTCCCATGTTTAGAGATGAAGATGTCACTGGTCCTGTTCTCTACTTTAATGCAGATCAATCCCAGGTTTAATCTCCGGAACTGTCTTAATTAACCCTTTCGTTTGGTTTCGCTGAAGGAAAATATTATCATGTAGCTATTTGCATTTTAAAATGTATCATGAGGCTTTATCACTTCTGAATTTCTCTAGGGCTCATGCATTTTGGGATCAACTTGTTTAGTTAGGATTTTCCTTGTTTTACCATTGCTTACTTTCCAGCTATTGGAATTCTCTTTTACACTCTTTGCTACTTGATGTCAAATGCCTCAATATTTCTCACAATCTTAAAAATAAAGTCAAACTAATAGGGTATCCCAAACTCATACTTGAGTAAAACCATTGTCTATGGTTTAGTGGTGAGATGAAACAATTTACATGGCAATGATCCCAATTATAGTCTAACTAGGCATTCTTCCCTAGCTTAGGCAGATGCAATGCTAAACACCCCAGTCGAGGTTGTGCAAGTCTATGGCTAATTTTATTGCAAGGTTGTATAAACATTCTTAGATTAATGTTGATTCTTCACCAAATCAAGAATAGCATGCCAAGCATGTAGCACATTTTTTTGAATATATCCAGTTCTCCCTTTCATGTTTTTAAGAAAGCCACAATCAATTACATACTTTTCTGAGATGACCCAAAATTTTAACACATCACCAGAGTCATCATTGCAAAAAAATGGACACGGAATCCAGTTATATTGAACTCAACCACTAACCTAAAACGTTGTTGGATCCAACAGTAAGCAACTGCAATGACTGAAAAATAAGATTATCTATATCTAAACCTTGAGAACAATCCCACCTAATATGATGGGACAAAAGCAAAAACAAGGCAAATGCTCAACAAATCAATAAACACAACCACGTAAAAATAAATGATATAATCCTTCTGTATGGAACTTGAACCTTTGTCCTCAGTCAACAGAGTGAACTCCCACAACATTAAAAGTTAACATTATGTCGGATACAGAAAATTAAGTAATGCTTAAACCAGAACAAAAAAATTCTTCTTTGAAAATTTCACCTTTCTCGAATGATTTTGAATGCTTCCTTTGTTGCATAAGGCATTCCAGTCTTTGGGTCAAGATACCTACACACATTGAGACCAGAAAAAGTGGTCACAAGAAAATAAGTACCAAGAAGGAAATTCAAAAAAACTTTGTTTAAATCTGGTGGAATAGGGAAAATTATATAACTCTTGAAAAACCATGTCTTTCCTCATTAATCTAAAAACATCAAGCTATGCTATGGAGCCAAACCTAAAACAGCATGAGATATTTCCACTTCAAGCAATGGCATAAGATATTTAATAGGCAGCCTTACTGATGAACATAAAATAACAAATGTCAACTTAACAATCAACTAAATAGCATATTTGAATAAAAAATCCCAGTCTACCCTATTAGAATATTGTAATGTTTCTTTAATGGTCATCTTAGTTAGTGTAAGAACCCCAATAGTTCTAAGTTTCTAATCAATGCAATTGATGATGTTTCCTTGAATTTTGAAAGTTTTTGCAATGTGAAAGTTATACAAATAAAGCAAATTGCAAGTACGATGAAATATAACTAATTAATGACAATTATGTCACTGCTGTTACAAATGTAATTTTATTTTTTTTCCAGCAGTTCAAAATATACAACCAAATGACAAGTACAACAATACTTTGAAAAGATTCATACCCAGAATGACGAATACATCATTTATTTGTAAATCTGGGCACAAATGGTAACTGTTGTAGCTTTTTTTCAAATTAAATGTTTATTCAGATCAGAAAATGTATAATTTCTGCCCCGAATTAGTGAACAGTGATAAAAGATGTCAAATACCTCTGAAACAGGCACCAAACAGCCTTCTAAAGAGATCGATTCTTCCCACAATGAGCATGTGGGTTCATTGATGGCTGGAAGGTGGCTATAAATGTCTGGTATAGTCTTATAAATTGTAGCAAACAACAATAATCTAATCGTCCTATGTATTCACTAGATAACTTGCACAATAAACCCCCAAACACCACTAATATATGTTCTCAAAATGATGATCAATCTTGCATATTATAGGCACATATTCGCTAAAGGAAGAAGAGTATAAAATCTGGAGATGACTGCTCACCAAACTCTTTCAATCTGCAAATAAATGTCTTCAAATTGATCTCCAAATGATCAGATAAGACCCTTGTAAATGCACAAACCTCTGAAACGCTGATGTAGAACAATGGCTAGCACAACCAGCAATCTCAATGCAATCTTTCAGCACCTCAAAGCTGAGTAATAATGGCTTCCAAACTTGCAATAGCTCCTTGAAACCCTTGCTAGAGAAACTCATAAAATTCACCAAGTATCAAAGTACAAAAAGATCAATTCCATATATGAGAATGAGCTCTTAAGTCCCTTTTTATTCTTTCTTGTGAGAGCTCAAACACATTCCTTACCAATGTGGGATAAAAGATATACTTTTTTCGTATCAATGATTCATTTACTCCAATACTTTTATTAATACCTTGGCTTAAGCTTTCATAAATTAATTGAATAAATGGCCCCTTCCAATGATGACTCAACCCTCAACTTAAGTTAAATTATAACTTTATAATAAGCCATTTAATGATTTAATAATAATTTGGCCACTAAAATAATAATAACTCCCAAAATACTTGTCTTTCAAATATGTCATCTGAAACAGGAGTCACCTATTATTTCCCAATGTGACCAAATGCACTTTCCAAAAATAGAAAGGGTCCTTCTCGAACAACATGATGCTTACCATAAATAGTAAACGTGGCAAAAGTATAGCAAATGAAGTCCAAATGACGCCAAACCAAAGCATATTGAATCTTGAAGTAGATGCCCACTGAAAGAGACCCTCTATCCATCCTCCTTAACCTACGAGGGTCACATGATAGGCTAATCCATTCATAGTCATGGTCACACTTAAAAAGGGGACATTACAGTTAGTTTTTAGTTTATTAGGTAGTTTCTATTTTCGTCTTTAGTTCACGATTGTTTTTTTTAGAAACATCGTCTTTGTAAATCTATATAAGGAGCTTTCATCTCCTCTATTTAATAAAACAACATTAATTTACCATAACATGGTATCAGTGCAGGTCGATGGGATTTCATAAAATTTGGGGAATTTTTTAAGAAAAATTTGAGCCTTTTTTGATCTAGAAGTTTTCTTCAGAAATTTGTTTTTTGATTTTTTAAAATCAAAATCGTTAGAGATATTTTTGAAAATTTTGTGGTTCTTCAAAGATTTTTGTTGCAAATCGCGAGCCTAGTTGAGGTATTTGAACGCGTGATTTCTTGGTTTGAGCAAAAGTCTCTGATTATCGAGGGTTGCATGTATTTTTATATTTCTTGCATGTGATGTTTTACCATGCGAAGTCTCATGTTTTGTTGCATGAAGGTTTCTTTGGTGGGTTTATAATTTTTTCCTCAAAAATTATCTGGAGGGTTTATAAATTTTTCCTCAAAAATTATTTGTCGGGTTTTACCTCTTTTTCCTAAAAAATGAAGCTTTGTATTCTCTAATATGTGTCTCAAATTCTGTTGTCTGATTTTGATCAATTTTCACCTCAAAAATCATGTCTGGTTTTTTCGATTTTTCTCCTAAACAAATCGTGGCTTTTTGCAATTTGTTTTCGGGCATCATGCTCATCTGCAAAGTTTGGAAGGTTTGTCATTTTTTTCCTCAAAATCGTGCTAGTTGTTCTCAGTGTTTGTCTCTATCTCCAGGGAAGAGCAGCTTCGTCATCCAACATCAGGTTGGATGTTTTGTGATGATTTTTGTTCAGCGGCTTTGCAGATTCAAGGAGGGTCAGTGGAAGAGTCTATGGTAGGCTCTACTCTCTTGTTGCAAATCATTATGAAGAAGGGGACCACCTTCTCTGTTTTTTTTTCTGGCTACACTTGGTCATTGACAGTTTGCAGATCCAGGGAGGGTCTCAGCAACAGTAGAATGTTCTGAAGAATTTGTGACCAAAAGACAATAGTTAGACAATGACCATTAAGGGAGGGTATTAGAATATTGTAATGTTTCTTTAATGGTCATTTTAGTTAGTCTTTAGTTTATTAGGTAGTTTCTATTTTTGTCTTTAGTTCATGATTATTTCTTTTAGAAACATCATCTTTGTAAATCTATATAAGGAGCTTCCATCTCCTCTGTTTAATATAACAACATCAATTTACCATAACATACCCCATAGATATCTTTGATGCATAACCATTAATTTTACTACTTTACAAAACAACTGGCAGATAACAATACATATATTAACCCAAATTAGCATTCAAAGAAATAAATCGGTTTCGCATTAACTAGCCAAAGACACATTTGCTCTAGTGCAGAAGCTTCTTTTTAATTGCTTTCTAAACCATGGAAGATCAGTAAGTTTAATAACCTCAATCAGACTCACACCATGGGCTTACAAATCTTGTGTCCCACATTAGCCAACCCAATCAAACAATAATATTGCAACAAGTATGTGTGAATTTAATCAATAAAATTCTCCCACTTTCAGATCCTCCACTCAATCATTTTGAAAGAGTTTTCCTTAAAAAACATACTATTACAACTTTGTTTAGACTTAAAAACGAATTGTTGGATAAACAAGCCAACGGGATTATGGAAGCATTGTAGTTATTAAATATTTGTATGTAGCATGGATAACCAGAAAAAGGGTTAGAAATATTAGTGATGCACATCTGTAGGAAATTACACGCACCTTCCTCTGTTTTAGATTACGAAAGCAGGGATTTTGAAAGGGGCCAGACCCCTTCACAAGAGAGAAGATTCAACATAAGGACAGCAAGACAGCAAAGAACAGCTAAGGAGCAACAACGAAACTACAAAAGACAAAACACAACAAAACCTTTCAAGCAACCAACCCAAGATCAGGGTGGTTTAAAGAAATGATCCAATGTTTTTTGTTTAACCACAGTAAAAGGATCGTTGTCCTTATCAAACTAAATTTCATTTGGGCTTAAAAGTCACCCAGATGCTTATGATGCTGGAGCATTATTGAGACCAGATTCTAGGAAAATTCTTGGATTTATTGTTATGCATCCTGGAATGATCTTTAACAAGAATGCAGATGGTCAGGCCTTAGTTGCCCACATTAAGCCTGCTATTAATTTAACATCAAAATCATTCATGTAGAGAATGATTTGGATCTAGTCTTGAGTGGCAGCATTGGAATTCAATGGTGATTTGAATAAAACATCATTTCAATAACTCTCTTAGACACTATATGCAAAGGTTGAGCAAGACTGTAGTTGCATGCCTTAAACATGTGATTTAAAATTTTAAAGTTTAAACCATAGTTGGCATACTCGCCGAGTGCCGAATACTCGCCAAGTTTTTTAGCTCGACGAGTTTTCCAGCCAAAAACTCGCACGAAAAACTCGCAGAATTTTTCCAAGAAACTTGCCGAATTTTTTAAAATAACTCTCTTGCGTGGTAATGCTAGGGTTTGAACGCTCTAAACTGTTAGTATTTTTCAGATTCTAGCAAGGAATATATCAATCTATAGAGATCTAACAAAACTTAGCACAAGATAATATAAGAAATAATCACGAGGAGAGATAGTACCCGAATAGTATCTGAGACTTAGGAGACTTCAAAATTGAGCCTTCAACTCCCTCTAGATGTGACCCGAGTTAACCCACCTAGGGCTTCTTCCAACTTAGATCCAAGGTGACATCAACCAGCACTATGTGCGTCTTACGATCTACAATTATAACTGCGCCCAATCTGCACTATATCTGCCATGGATTTGTACCTCATCAAATTCGCAAGCTCAAGGACTGCATCAAGATCAGATCTCGATGCCTATATATATATCAGACTTCACTGATGTATGTTCTTCAGTTTTCTGCCCTTGAATTGCACTTGAACTGGTTACCGATCCTAGCATATCGAGTTTGCTGAGTCTCCTTGACATTTTCGCTTTGACATTACTCCTTAAGATGCTGACAGAACTTGCTTATAATGGCAAGATTTTGCTCCAGCAAGGGGATGAATTCAATCCTCTAATCCATGATGGAGTTCGCTGCTCCAGTTGCACAAAGGATGATTTCAATTCTTGAAGGAGAGAAAGCACGTTCTGTTTTTGGTGATCTCTCCTCTTAGATCGAAAACATATATATATGAGATTTGGAGTGCTTAACTCCTCTCCTAGGAGTCAGCCGACTTGGGCCACCCAAGAGGCTTATTAAATAAATAATAAATGTTTATTATTTATTATTACAAAATCGCACTTTATCTCTTTATATATATTAATTAATAAATTCATTTTGACAAAGGGTATTAATAATAATAAATATATTACCAATATATTCTATTATTATTTCCTGAATTTCGTCCTCTTATTTATTCCATAAATAAGCGTTGATCTTGACCGTAAAGGCCATTATATTAACATAAACGGCATTTTTGGGCACGATATTTCATTTGCAGCGTTTTGGTCTTTGAGTAGAGGAGGAAAGTTTCGAATTTTCCAGTTCAGGGGTGGGAGGATTTATACAAATATAACATTTAAGATTAATTTCTTATACTTTAAGTTATATTTGTATAAATACTTTTTGGATGTTTGAGATAGGTTTTAGCTTCATAGGAGTTAAGATGCAGATTCTAGATTTTGGAGGTTTTCGAAAAATTCTAGACTTAGCCAAATTTCAAGATTCAGCAAGGTTACCTCCCACAATCCATCATGGCTTTCTAAGGTCAAACTGAAGCTGGCAAAAGGATTCCCAAAGGGTTTTAACTCGTTTTATCACAAATCACTTGGTTTCAACCCCATCTCTATGACAGACTTAGCTTAGCTCTCACCCAAATCCTAGACAGACATGACTTCCCAACAGGCCAAAATCACTCAAACCTCATTTGCCGGACCTAGGGACTTGAAAACAGCCACCAACAAAGACTACCTAAGACCTAGTTATGAAGACTTTGACATTTGGCATTGATCAATGATCAAGCATCATAGATTCATAGTCTAATTGGACAACACAGGAGCAACCTCCATTGTTTACAGAGGATGACATCGCTGATTTGGAGAGGCAGGCTATGGAAGAGGAGGGGGGTGGATTTGGTTTCACATTGGATGACATTGAGGAGGATGATGAGGAGTCAGACAAGGAATCATTAGCAGTGCCAGTGCCAAAAGATACATCCAGGATGGAGAGCGAGCCACACACATCAGCAGGGATACCGAGCAAAGAGGCATAGTCACACTCAGTGCAGTGTTCTACTTCTAGGACTAGGCCCTCTACTTCTAGTTCCTCTCCCTTATTTGCTCATAGATTTGGGAAGAGGAAGATGTAATTGTAATTTGTAATGATGTATTTCCTTCTAGTTTTGTAGAAATTGTTTACTATTTTGCTTCCAGTCATCAGCATTCCACATGAGAATGCGATTTTGTACCCACTTTGCATTTATATATATCTAAACTTAGCTCGTTTCTTTTGTTTTCTCATTAATTAACTCATTGGATGCATCTTCTCATAGAATTTTGCAAAAAAAATGCATTTTTAATTAAATTTTATGCTATTTTTAAGTTCCTAAGTTTTTCCAAAAACTAGCCAATTTTTTCCCGAGTTTTTTTTCAGGGCTTGGCGAGTTTTTGCCTAGTCCGAGTTTTCCATCTATGGTTTAAACATCAAAATGTTTCGAGTAGAGAATGATATGGATCTGATCATGAGTGTGACAGGAGTGGAGTGTATAATGAGTTTAAATAAAACCTCATTTCAATAATTCTCTTCATCATTGAAGGTTGCTTTAAACTACGTCCTTGCAAATTTTCTAGTTTCATATTAGTCCTTCACAATTTCACATTACTTATTCTAAGTGAACTATTACCTTATGACATGTTGTGTAAAATTGTATAAGCATAGGGTACTTCCAAGCAAACTATTAACTTTAGAATGATTAAGAATAGCAAAGGAACTAAGCATGTTTTATGTACTTTACAACATCTTAATAAATATGTGACTACATCTGCCATCAAAGCTCTCTACAAGTTCATTTTAAGGGTAAGACCTCTACCCCTAGACAAAAAGTCTTTGATAGCTACTCAACAAATCCAACAACTCCCATCAAACTCATAGAGGCAAACCGCCCCTCTCTGTCATGCCCCTGTCAAGAGATCACAACATTTACCGATCAGACCATAGCTTGTCATGCAAATGACCTTCAGTGATAATATTATAAGAGGTCAGCAATTGAATGAGAGGACAACAATTAAAGGGAAGATAACAACAGTGATAACTAAATAACTATGCTCCCCCAAGTTTTCGGGACGGAGATGGTAGGGGACAGGGGGGCATGTTTCTGGTATGGAAGTACTTTGGCCTTTTTCTAGGGGACAGCAAGGGACGGTTTTTAAAACATAAGCAAATTTCAAATATTCATAGGATAACATTGATAAAGCATTCATCATAGACATTATAGAAACATTGTGACCATGGGTAATTGAATACAAATTAGGATCTTTATATATACATATGAGCATGAGTTCATATTTTTCTTAAGAATATAAAGCCTTTAAGACTGCATATTTTGTTGTCAAGGTCATTAACAAAGAGAAATGGTTAAGTAAAACAATAATTGATTATGTTCCGATTCAACCTTAAATGGAATTTTCCTGAGTTGTATTTGCAAATAAACTTTTTGCATTATGAAAATGGCATTTCTTGCCAACTATGAATTAACATGTACTCAACAGTATAATCAACATTGAGTATAGCATGCCAACTTTGTCTTTGGCAGTTCTCACGTACTAAAAAAGTTGTGGCTTTGATTGTGAAGATGTAGAGATTTGCAATAGGGGATAAGCATTTTGCAGATTTTGTGATCATGATTAATCATTGGTCTACTACTTAGTTAAAATTATAGTTTGATGGGGTTTGGGGGCGGGTTGAGGGCAATACCTGCAATGGGGTCAAGGGGCAGCACCTTCAAAACCACACAAACCTTCATGGGTGAACACAATTTTCATATTTTTTTGTATATCCTAGTGGGCATGCCATAAACCAAACAAGCATTGAAAGGTTGTAAGTTTTTTTTTTTTAAATAAAATTGTGCCTACGTATGTTAGGGGACAGCTAGTCATTCCCTACGTCCCTTGCCCCATTTTTTGTCGTTTCCAAAATTTTGTACATAAGGGGGCCAAGGAGGGGATGTTTCTGGATGCCCCTCCATCCCCAAAACATCCCTATAAGAAACACCCCTGTAGGGACAGAGGAAGTAGCCTTGCGGACACAGCTAAATAAACATTCCAAGGCAGTGATTAATTATTAAGGGTTGTATACCTTGCAAAGGCTATGGTGTTAGCGAAGACTTGTGGCTCCCTCTCATTTAAAGATATAAAAGGGAGAACAAATCATTTGGGAGAGGAGTCAATTCAGAAAATAAATTCAAGCAAAACTCATTTATTACAGCATTCAAGGATTATCAAAGGATTTACTTGTCCAGCCATGAAGTAATATTAATCAGCAATTGTCCATCAAATACTTAAGTTATTGGTTTCTAGTATTTGTGAATCCGAAGGACGAAATCATTTCCAGGCTCAGGAGTATTGGAAGTAGAAAAATCTTTTCGTGTTCTTACTGAGTTTGAATTCAAATCTTCGTCGAGGAGGGCGAAAACCATCTAAGGCGAGCTAAGAGTTGGAAGGATAGCGATCCTTTCATGCTCTTGGGCAAGCTAGGGACAAAATCCTTGGTATTGTCATTATTGAGTTAGGGACAACCCTCTAATTCAGTAGATTTGCAAACTATTTTCGGAGAATTCATGATTTGATCAACTTTGGGTATTGTGCTATGATTATTGATCTGAATATTATCATAAATCCCAAAGGTACACAAGGACATGTCGTCGGGGGTTTTAGCCCTTGTCCCTGTAATGTTCCGAATTATTAAGGTGACAATTAAAGTTAGCCAAGTCAGCCTATTATTCAAGATGCTTCTTGGAGTTCTTTATAAGGAGATTGGATGGAGGAAGACATGCTTTAGGATTTTATAAATGTTTTATGATTTTTGGAGACGAAAACCTTCAGGAGTTCTACAAAAGAATCGGAGGAAAACCTAGCGCTTTCAAAGGGGTGGATCCGTGGCGAAGTCTACATCTGTGCCAAATTTGTGAAGTCTTCATTAGAGACAAATTTGCACCAGTTTTAGAGTTTGATTCAGAAATAAAGAAAGGAATATTTTATTGGATGAATGTATTATGGGATGAACAGCTAAAGTGACTTTTGATTGGCATGATACTCTCATTTGTGTCAAGGAGATTGCAATCATAATTACTGGAATGGCTTCATTATTTCTAGTGTGGCCAAAGAGACAAACACTCATTCTTGCTGCATAGGCTTTGCTTTTCATCGAAGCCCTCATAGTGGCGGAGGGTCATTCCCTATTGCAACCCATTCAGTGTGTGGTAATCTAGCAGACAAGTGATTTGTTGAGGATTTGTGGTTGAACATATGGGAATGGCGTGAGCCTCAACTGGAGTGTGTAGTGTCATTTGGCTGGATGGTGAAAGGATCAACAAGGAGAAAGAGCTATTACCGTGATTGCTATGCCTGTTGAGTATATGTTCAAGGGCAATTGGTAAGAATGTCATTACTAAGTTGTCGTAGGGGAGGAAATGTTGTCCTCAATTTTGTATTCGCAAAATTGGACAACCCTACGCAATTTCTCATGAATTCGTAGTTGAAATTCTCTGAGTTAGGTGTTCCTAATGATGTTTTACAAAGACTATCAGTTATTCCTTGAATTGTCCTAAGTCTTACGTCCTACGAATGCCATTTTCGGAGATTTCTGTCGAGTTTTCTTTGTCTTTCTTTCCAAGACGGGCTTTTCTTCCTTGACTATAGGTACTCAATTTTTGGTAACCTTCAAGTCCTTGATTGATTTTTCTTGGTTATTTTGTTTGTTTTCAATTTTGTTTTCATCATAGGTTTGTTGCTTTCTGAATTCCACTCATTTCGAGCTATCGTAGGCCTAATTTGGAGCTATATTCTAAGAGATAATAAGGAATTAAACTACATGCACGTGGGGTTTTCAAGCCTGACTACAGGTCCTTGTTCTTTGTTTAAAAGGCTGCGATGTGGAATCAAAAGTCCACCAAGGCCTCCTAAGTCATGTGATAGGAGCTTTTTGTGAATCATTGCAACTTGCCTTGGGTGTCATTCACTTGCATTAAGGGAAATAAAGTCCACCATTACATATTTGAAAGGAAATTTGTGAGCTTAAGTGGAATTTAAAGATGTAAGTGGGCTTTTTAAGCCTAATTGCATTACTTCTCTTTAACTCAAAATGCTTGTAGAGATGCATTTAAAACCCACGATTGCATTTTTAATAACATTTTTGAAAATAAAATTGATGTTTTAAATTATACATGTAAGTGGGCTTTTTTAGCACAATTGCATGACTTCATTTAAAACATAAAACTTGCAAAGTGTTATTAAAAACACGTATTTCCTCTACATCTTCATTTTGGGTTTTGAAATACAAGTTTTTACTTGCAAAGAGGTTCTAAAAGCCCGTCATTGTTGTCCAGCACTTGCGTTTTGAATTAAAAAACCCGTCTAAGGCATTACAAGTCTTCATTTTAAAAAGTTTAAATGAAGTAAGTGGGCTTCTATTTGCAACTCATTATGACTTTATAACCATATGTTTATTATAAAAGACTTGTAAGTTGGTGGAAAAAGTGTCTTTCCTTCTCATGCATATTGATAAACTTCCATTGCTTGCAATTGCATGTAAAAAGCCCATTTTTCATCAAGCACTTGCAAAGCATCATTAAAAATGCGTCTTGACTTGCATCGTGGCTTTAAAAGCTCATCTTCATAACTTATTGCATTGACATGCTTGCAATAAGTCTAAAAAAGTCCGTCTACATGTTATGTTTTTTAAATAAAACCTTTACTACTTGCAATCGCATGGAAAAAGCCCATCGGTATGTAAAGTGTTGAGTTTTTTTAATAAACAAGAGACATTTTTTACTTGCAGACGCAATTAAAAAACCCGTCTAAGGCAAGTGCAAGTGATTTTTAAAAAAAGAAAGACATTTCCAGCTCTTGCAATGGCATTCTAAAAGCCCATCTGGGGTATTTTTTGATCATTTTGAATGAATCCAATGCATTCGCAGCTTGTATCATGTGCTTTAAAACCCGTCATAGCTGTTGTAATGCATTTCCATCTATGCAATGTCATTTCTAAAAGCCCATCTAGGGCATTTACTTGTGTTTGTACAAGAGAAAAAATCATTCCAAGGTTGCAACAATGATTGTAAAGCCCGTCCTAGGGCATAAGATGCAAGTTTCAATACATTTGCATCTTGTATTGATCAATACAAACCACCTTTTAACTCCTTGGACACCGTTTTTAACCTCTATTACAAGTTGTTTTGCAATCATCAGCTAGAAACCCATTTTTGATGTTTGAAAGAGTCTTTGAGCTGCTATTTTCTAGCATTACGGTTTGCATTCATGGCCATTTGTCAAGGAATCATCAAAGACTGCAAAATTGTATTGATGGAGAAGAGTTCTAATACATTTTGGCTTGTATTGCTCCAAGAATGTTTATATAGAACCACAAGTTGAAAGATCTTCATCTGCATTTAGAGCAGTGATTTTGGTTCCAAGTTGTGCAAGTTGTTTTTGTTTCAATTGCCTTGATATCACATTTTTGAGCAATTTTTCTACATTGTTGCTGATTCAAAAGAGGATTCTTGGCATTGAAAGTTTGAATGTATTGTTTTCATAACAATACATGTTTTTCCCCAAAATGATGCAAGTTGAAATGTAAAGATCTTCCCCTCAAGAAAGAACTTCAAGAGTGCATATTTTCCCCACTTGCAAACGGAATTAAAAACCCCACTAGTAAGTTTATTTTGCCAAAAAGAGCTAACTATTTCCCTACCTGCAATTGGAATTTAAAAGCCCACTTGCAAGTGTTTTCTAAGCGCATGTGAAGTCTCTTTCTAACCTACAAGTGGACTTTAAAAACCCATTTGCAGGCAGAAAACTCCCTCCAAATTACTTGTAATTGGAATTAAAAACCCCACTTATGAGTAAGAAGTACCCCCACTTGTATATATACGCACTTGCATCGCATTTCCATACCAAATGCTTGCATTTCATCCACCTGCAATGCTCCGGAAAAACTCGGTTTTTCATCTTTCCTCTCATTTAAAAAGCTGATTTCATTCATTTATCTCCACCCTTCGTTGCTCAAAGGCCTTCCGCTCATATCCTATACACATACTCTTCCAGATCTACAAAGTTCTAGCTTGAAAGACCGTGCTATGACTTTTTTGGTAACTACAAAATGGCACGAGGCAAGAACGACAACATGATAGAACCATACAAGGGGTGAATAAGCGACAGGAGAGAAAGAGAGCATAGAATGCTTTCAAGACAAAGATGGAAAGAAACAAAGATGTTTTCTCAGTAACCACCATTATGATGCAGACCAATCAAGGAGCAAATTCATATTCCGGATCAAAGATGCTTTCACCAAACCTGAACACATCAATCATGGAGCATCTTGTAGTAGAATGAAGACCGACAAAGGATGTTGTAGTAGAGGTTGTGTATTGTTAGACACTTAATTTATTTTTCATCACGCAGTTTGTAATTTTGTTATTGACAAATTACACGTAATTGGGAGCAAGTTGTAATTACAAGGAGGTTTTCACCTATAAAGTGATTGCATGTAATCCAACTGCAGGTCAAGTTAGTCAACTGTAGATAGTTAGTTGTTGAATAAGTCTTGATTAGTTGGGTTTCTCCCACTTTTCGCTCTCAGCCCCTCACCTACAAATAGAGGAAGGTGCTCATTGTAATGATCATCTTTTGGCAATGCAACAAAACTCTGCCAATTTGTATATGCACTCTAAGACTTTGAGCTTAGATGTAAATTAGATTACTTTCAATAAAAGAGGCAGGTTGTTTTGAGACTTTGTGCCAATCCAAATTGTAATGTGACGATATTTTCTTAGTTGATTGTGAGTTTTGGTGCTTTGTTCAAAAAAGATTTGAACTCAATCTTGCAAATTTTGAGATGCATATTGCATTTAGAGTTATAGTTCAATTTGTGTTTTTGGAGACTTTGTGTTGCAGAAAGGAAAATTGTTATAGTTAATAGTGGCTTCAAATACTTAAAGCTGAAAGACTTTGTGCTTCAGCATTGAGTACTTTTATAGAAATTAGTGAATATTCAGTAAGAGACTTTGTGCCTTATTGTTTGTTCAGATTATTAAATCTTCATTCAGGATAAGAACAAAAGACTTTGGGCTTCTGCAACTGTTCCACTCATATAAAGTACATTGGTGTCTTTTGTGTTGTTCTAACGTCAACTCACGAACCATCGATATTGTCATAGCAATAGGTTTTCTTTGTTGAATTTTAGTGTTGTTCATAGTTGTTTGCAAAATCATTCCTAAAAAAAGGGGAATAGATTAAGAGAACCACCCTATTTTGTAATTTCCAATTAAATCTATTGGAGCCACCTACGGTAAGAAGGGAGCCTCCCCTATTGCTAAGAGAAGAGAGAAATCTCATGTGACGTTGCCTAAAGTTACAGTTTTGTAAGTTGTGGTCACAGTGACTTACAAAACTTTTAGCCAATAGGAAGCAATTTCGCCGTTGAGATTTCTCTATTCTAGGAACAGTGAAAGAGAGTTAATAAGGTGCACAGTACATATAAAATTCTCTTTCATTTTAATTCTCTGATTCATATATAGTTCAGGTTGTAGATCAGGTTTGTTTGTAAACTGTTGTTTGAATGACCAGTTTATATTTAGAAATTGTTATCACTTGTCTGCAAATATTTTGGAGTTCCAAAGCATTCGATTCCTTGCATTCTGTTTGTTCAAGAATCTGGAAAACTATTTCTTCCGTGCGCAATCTGACAAATACACAAACCAACAACAACAGTATTGAATTGTGTTGGAATTCAGTCATAAAGGTATTCTAATGCAAAAATTTGGTTAGTAAGAAAGTGGGTTCTTTTCAGTGGAATCAGAGCATTAATCCTGTCAACCTGAGGGAACTCTAATAAGTGAAAGAGAAAAGGGTATGAGTACGTGAGACAAAGATGATGACACCGCTAAAGCATTCTTTGAGAGACGGAGGACTTCTACAATGACATGATGGAGACATTGAAGGAAATGGTCCAGGTACTGACAGGCTTGAATCCGCACTCAAGCATAGATAAACCTGCACATAGCAGGGCTGCAACTTCTGATGGAGATAAAACTTTAGTTGACGGGGAGAAGACTTCAACAAACAACAGATCTTTTAGGGCCAAGTTCTTGCAAAAAGACTTAAAAGAGGAACAATTTGAACAAGTTAATGAGATGGACAAGATACATGTAGATACAATGTGTTTAGTGATGCAGTTCGCAATGACATGACCTTCACCGAGTTCTATGAGATCAGAATCGAAGGTGGGCATAGGAAGAGGAGCTATGATAAGAGGAAAGATTTTACTAAAGACACAGGTTCTAAGGATGATGAATCAGAGGATTGCCAGAATCAAGATAGTATGTGACAGTCCCAACCGGTGCTGAGAGGGGAGGGGTGAATCAGCACCTCTAAAACTTTTCTCTTTAAATCTAGTGAAGTATAATTATAATTGTAAGCCAAACAGATTCAAGCATATAATAACCGCAAGCAAACAATCACACAATGACACCATATTTATCACGTGGAAACCCGATTAGGGTGAAAACCACAAATTATGTACTCTTCTGAAGTACACTTTGTTAGGAGCCTTCCCAGTTAAAAGATTACAACGCACTGTTAGATGCGACCCGGTTAAGGGATTTGTTACAATAAAGCCGGTTAGTGCCTACCTGGTTAGAGGACTTAGAACACCTTGAAAGATGTCACCCAATTAAGAGATTTGATACAAGGGATCTGTTAGAGTCCACCCAACTACTAGGATTTAACTATTGTAATTGCTAGAAAACAATAGAAAGATTGACCTTTTACTAATGGCTTTGCATAGCCTGATAAGATCTTTGTTTGTGCTCAACTGAGAAGCATCATCGGTCGCCACAGGTATTGTTCTCCTCTACTGTTGTGCTTCACTGCATACTCTTCTTTTTCTCTTCTTCTCTTCTCAATTTTCCCTAGCTTCTTTTAAGCTTTCAGGTTCACTCTTTTCTTTGGCAGAATGAAGGCAACTCAAATTCTCAATAGGCAGAAGAATATATAGAGTTCTTGCCCTAATTGCACTTCACATGCAAGACCTAACTTCAGATCCCTTTCGGATACATCACCCGGTGGAGTATCAGTTCACTAAGGAAACATCCGATGCATGCCCTCACTTTATCTGCTTTATGAAGAAAACAACAGATGCGTGTCAAGCACCTTTCCTTCATAAGAGATAACTCTTCGTTTTAATGCCACAGATTTTGGCTTTAAAACCTCCAAACGCGCCTCAAACCAATCACCATGTTAACTCAAAGTCTTCCGGATTTAGTGATAGAAATCCCAGTCAAAGAGTTGGTTGAAACAGATAGTTGACTATGACTTCCACGGTTCATACCGGAGTCATTACTAGATCGGTTGAGATCCTTATGTTGTAAACAGGTAAGAGTCTTTGTCCTGTCACAGTCCCTTCATTTTCTTACTAGTCGCACATTCCTCGGTTGTGTTGTTGACACCGGTTTGTACTTTTATTTCCTATGTGCTTGTCTACACCGGTTGTATCCTGGTCCTCAGTTGACGGTTGAATCCTCCTTTCCTTGACTGTATACATTACCTGATTGTTGATGCTTTGTGTTAGTGACCGGTTGCTCTTAATTACAGACTTTTATTTCTTGTATGTTGTCACCGGTTGCCAAACCAGCCTCTTTTCATACAAATCTCCTTAGATTAGACTTTAGAGAGATGACAAATCTCTATCCTCTTTTGCCAATCAATGACAATACTTGTACCGATAGCAAGCTTACCGGTTACCATTTCGTAATGCCAACAATCTCCCCCTTTGGCATTGATGGCAAAACCTTGATGGGAAATCATATCATCATCATATCACCGGTTTTCTGTGTTTGCATCTCTATCTCACTTGCCACTGCCGGTTTATCTACCGGTTTATTGCCAAACTCTCCCCCTTTTTGACAATAATGTCAAACGCTAGTCAAAAGACTACCTTTATCTAATCTGCTCCCCCTACGAGTAGCAGCCATTTTCATCAGTCTAGAAAAGATGAGGTGTAACCCTCTGTTGAAGCATAATGAACTGATGATCACCTTTGCAGGTTTATTGAAGATCACGAAGGGGTATCACCCCAAATTTACCTCTGAGATACTCAAAAGTATTCTTTGGTAATGGCTTTGTGAAGATATCAGCAATTTGTTCCTTTGTGGGAACATACTCCAATCTTACCTCCTTGTCTTGTACCAACTCTCTCAAGTAATGATACTTGATTGCAACGTGCTTTGTCTTGGAGTGCATGAAAGGGCTCTTGGATATGTTAATTGCACTAGTGCTATCACAATAGATAGCTATTGGTTCAGGTATTTCTTTTTTGATTCCTTCGAGAAGTTGTTTGATCCAAATTACCTGTGTGCAATTGATTGCAGCAGCAACATATTCAGCCTCTGCAGTAGATTGTGAAATGCAGTTATGTTTCTTACTTGTCCAAGAAACAATTCTCCCACTGAGAAAGAATGCACCACCACTTGTGCTATTTCTATCATCAATGTTGCCAACCCAGTCTGCATTAGTGTACACTTTTACTTTGAAGCCTCCCTTGTGAGGAAACCACAAGTCATACTCTTCAGTACCTTTTAGGTATCTGAAAATTCTCTTTACTGCTATTAGATGTTTCTTTGGGATTTGCAGAGAATCTTGCTACTATGCCAACCGCGTGTGCAATGTCCGGTCTACTGTGAACAACATACTGTAATTTTCCTATCATGGACTGATGCATTGTTTCACTTACTTCTTTTGCCTCATCCTCCTTTGATAACTTCAAGTTAGTTATCATTGGAGTTCCAACCGGTTTAGATTCTTCAAGTACAAAAGTCTTAAGAATTTCTTTTATATACTTGGACTAAGAGATAAAAATACCTTCTTTTAGCTAATGGACCTGTAGTCCAATGAAGAATTTTATGGCGCCTATCATAGACATCTCAAATTCTTTCTTCATTTCTTCAACAAAGGCTTTGCTCATCCTGTCATCTCCTCCAAAGATGATGTCATCCACAAAGATCTCAGCAATCAAATTTCCATCTTTTCCAATCTTGAGATACATGTTGCTATTGTCCCCGGTTCTTGTGAATCCTATGTTTAGAAGGTATGAATGCAACCTCTCATACCAAGCCCTTGGAGCTTGCTTAAGCCCATAAAGAGTCTTTTTCAGTTTATAGACCATACCATCATTTTGTGCAGATGTGAAGCCTTCCGCTTGTTCAATGTAGACTTCCTCTTCCAGTATTCCGTTCAGGAATGCAGACTTCACATCCATCTAATATACTTTAAATTTCTTGTGAGCAGCATAGGCAAGAAGAATTCTCACTCCTAATTTGGCCACTAGTGCAAAAATTTCTCCATAGTCCAATCCAGCTTCCTGGGCATACTCTTTGCAGACCAGTCTTGCCTTATTTCTTATTACTTTCCCTTCCTCATTTAGCTTGTTCCTGTAGACCCACTTGGTCCCTATGACATTCTTGTCCTGTGGTCTTGGCACAAGTTCCCATGTATCATTCTTTTCAATTTGCTCAATTTCTTCCTCCATGGCCTTGACCCAATTTTCATCTTCTAGAGCTTCCTTGGTGGATTTTGGCTCTATACAGGAAAATAAACAGATATTCTCTTTGGCCTTTTTCCTGGTCAAGACATTAGCATGTTTGTCACCAATAATGTTGTCAGTGGAGTGATATGTGACATACCTTTGGAGAACCGGTCGTTGTTCCTGGTCAGGCTCTTCCGATTGAGCAATTTCTTCATCATGGTTCTGAACATCTTCTTGTTCCCCATCATGTGTTTCAGATACAGTCTCCTGCTCCAGATGTCTGTTCATATGGTGTTCTCTTTCATCTTCAATTGCTGCTTCATTGAACTCAAAGGCATTTCCTTCAATTTGACCTTCAAGATTGTCATGATCATTATGACCGGTCTTCTTAATCGGTTCTAAAGATTCATCAACTTTTACATTGATGCTTTCAACTATTTTGCTTGTTCTCTTGTTCAGACACCGGTAGGCCTTGCTTTTGGTAGAGTAACCCAGAAATGATCCTTCAACGCTCTTGGGATCAAATTTCCCAGCGTACATATCTCTTTTGATATAACATTTACTACTAAAGATTTTAAAGTAACCTACACTAGGAGTATGTTTGAACCATAGTTCATAAGGAGTCTTATCGGTTCCCTTTTTTACTTGAACTCGGTTTAGTGTGTAGACAGCAGTGCTTATGGCTTCTCTCCAGAAGTGATGAGGAGGATCCTTCTGAATTAGCAAGGTTCTAGCACGGTCGATCAAAGTCCTGTTTCTTCTTTCTGCTACTCCATTTTGCCGAAGAGTCCTTGGTGTAGATAGTTGTCTCTTTATTCCATGTTCCTCACAATAGTGAGTGAACTCTTGAGAGGTATATTCACCACCTCTGTCTGACCTCAAACACTTCAAGCTTTTACCGGTCTCATTTTCTACTCTAGCCTTGTAGATTTTAAACATGTGGAAGGCCTCTGATTTTTATCTAAGAAAGAGAGTCCACATCATTCTTGAGAAGTCATCTACAAAGAGCATGAAGTACCGGTCTCCATAATAGCTCTTTGTCTTCATCGGTCCACACAAATCTATGTGCACAAGATCTAGAACAATTTCAGCAGAGAATGATTTACTGTTGAAACTTGTTCCTGTCAATTTTCCTAACTGGCAGTCTTTACAAACACCTCTTATGAGTTTTGTAATCTCAAGGAGTCCTCTAACCGATTTCTTTTTGCTCACCTTGACAATACTATCAAAGTTTATGTGGCAGAGTCTCTTGTGCCATAACCAGCTATTGTTTTCTTTGGAAATAAGATAAATTTTGCTTGATTCTCCTTTGACTGAAGCTATGAGACAAGCTCCTTCCATTGAGTCTAGGTAGAACAGATTACCTTTGCTCTGTCTACTGGTTGCAACATGGGTTCCATACTGATTCTTGACTATACAGGAACCTTGTCTGAATTCCAACAGGAATCATTTGTTATTCAGTTGTGCAACACTCATTAAATTGTACTTGAGTCCTTAAACCCAATACACATCTTCACAGACAACAGTGTTGCAGAGTGCAATAGAGCCTTTTCCTTTAATGGCACAGGGAGCATTATTTCCAAATGTTACTGATCCGCTGTCATTGAGCTCCAAATTGATGAACTTGTTCTTATCACCAGTCATATGGTGAGTGCAGCCGCTGTCAATGATCCAATCATCATGTTGATGAGATCTTGATATAAATGTTATTTCACTTACCACTGGGCTCTCCTCTTTTACTGCAACAAATGCAATTTCTGGATCCTCAGAGTCTTCAAATTCATTGTCTATGACTCCTTCCTCTGCAAGATAGCATTCCTTCTTTGCTTTGCTCTTAAACCGATCTCTCTTATCTTTATTATCATTATCTGGACATCTTGTAGCAATATGTCCTATCTTGTTGCAAGAGAAGCATTTCAAAGGAAGCTTTTCTTTGTACTTCCCTTTCCCTCTGGAGAATCTCCTAGCAATGAGTGCTTCGAACTCATCTTGCTGCATCTCTTCTGAGAGCAGATTCTCAACAAGATTACCAATCTTACCCAGCCTTGAAAAGCATTTTTTTTAAATGCAAGAACAAATCTAACTTGTCTAAGATTGGAATCTAAATGATGTAATGAAGAATATGAATTGCCAAGAAGAAAATCCAAGTGAGGAAGTGAAATTGCATAAAAATCAGAATTGAAGGCAATGTGAAATTTGGGCAATTTAAGGGTTGAAATCCAATTTGCATTTGATGAAGGAAAATCCAAGGAATCCAACACAAATCTGAGTTTGACAATTCACTCAATAACATGTTAAAACCCAAACTACTTAAGAAAATGCAACTTGATCGGGAGATCTGAAATACATTTTCAAGATTTGGGGCAAGGATCCAAAACCTTGACATGAGAAATCCATCTGATTTGCCAGTGTAAAATCTGAATGGAAAAAGTGAAACACAATTTGCTTTTGGATGGATAAAGGATTCCAACAGTTATGAATAGAATTTCTAAAAGAGGTCGGGAATTAGGATTCTGACCTCACAAGCCTGGTTGGTCACATAAGGAAAGGTGTTAAGATAAAACTAAAGGCAATCAGGTCAGCCATCTAAACAGCAAGAGAAGTAAAGTGAAATGAAACTCAAAATTACAAATCAGGTCGACCAGGGAGAGAGATGTTACACTGAATGCAAGTGTAATCGGGTCGGCCACTTAAGAAGGAAATTTGATTAGTTTTAAGTGAGCACAAACTTGCAATATTCATTGAACAAGAGTTCCAAGAAAGGTCAGAATTCCGACCTTCCTTGGAAACAAAATTCCACGAGAGGTCAGAATTTCGAACACCCTTGGAATTAATTTCCAAGGCCCTTGTGAGATATGCGACCAATAGAGAAAAGTTACCAAGTCGGACATGAAAGAGTTAAACAAATTGTAAACAAATTCAAATGCCAAATCAGGTCGGCCCATATTAACTCCCCAATAGACATGCCTCTTGAGTTGAAAGCCTATAAAAGAAAGATACAAGTCCTCATTTCAAATCATCAATGCAATTTAAATACTAATTCAACAAGGCAGACCAGATATAAAGGAGGGTAAATCAGGCTTGAGGGCAGATTGTTTAAATATTACAAGGTGGAATCAGATATAAATTGAGGAAGTGCAAGTGCAATGGTAAAGTCAACAATCCTAAGGCTTGAGAGAGAATGATCAATGTTGTATATCCAAATTTGTTGGAAACCTCAACCAAGGGTGATGATCAAATTGTCCATATACACATCTCATGGAATAAGGAAAGCTGGGATGCAAATGAAGTTCAAAGTCATGAAGAAAGATCAAAGCCAAGACATCAAGATAAGAACAACTTCAACAACATGTCAATGATAAGATTTCCAAAATGAAGAGGATGAGGAAGTGAAGAAACAAAGATTGCAAGATAATGTTGAGGTGGCACCCACTCATCTTCAACCAATCAAAGAATTTTCACACATGTCCAAGATCATTCAATCAAGTTGTCCCAAGTGTACATGTGGATTGCATTTAATGCTTTACCACAATGAATTTTCTCATTGGTTCATCCTCAAGTGGATATGTATCTCAAAGTAATGTAATTTTCTCATTGGATAGTATATAATGCTTGTAGGCGGTAGTTACATTAGGGTTATTTAAAATAATCTAGGTCATTGATCTTGGATCAATATGAGCCATTCATTCTACTTGAGACCAATATATGAGGCTTGCTCAAATCATTTGTAAAGGAGAGATTTGGTGAAATTGTTGCTAAATTGCTGTCAAAGTAATTGCAAATCCATTGTTGAATGCATGGTGAATTATTTTGGAGTGTTGCATGGTTTTAGGATTTGTTTATGTAAGGTAGAAGTTGTTTAAGTTAAGTAGATGAATGGAAGAAGTTATTGTTGATTTTTGGTGAAACCTTAAGTTCATACATTTTGGTACTTGTTAATTGCAAGAAATAGTGTAAGGTTAGTCTGAACCCATTGCAAGCACTTAACTTCAATTGGGAATGTTCATTTGGATTGCGCCAGAATTTGGTATTTGAATGAATGATAGCAATTTGAAAATCATCTACACACTCTTAGAAGATAGAACCTTCCTATGTGTAGTTGTTAAAGTTGGCAAAGCAAGGATTGGTTTAGTTTCACCACATCATCAATAGTCTCTTGCATTGGTAGATCAGAAATAGAGTTAGCTTAGCTTCCTAAACCCAATCTTTTTTGTACTTTATTTCATCAGAAGTAGTTGAAGAGCTCAAATTGTCAAATCATTCACATTTAGAAAATTGATGTTCCATTGAATAAATAGCATAAGTCCCCGTGCGGTTACCACATCATAAAACTAAGTTATATCAACACAAAGTCGCTAGATTGCAATGTAAACCTTGGGATTGCCTTATTTGATCACATAGTGTCATATTGTTTAGCATATGAAGTTTCCTTCTTCAAGAGAGGATAGAGTACTTGGTATTTTATACTGAATATTAGAGTGGTCACAAAACTCACATCAACACCTTAGAAGAAGATGCAATAAAGAACAACAAAGACACTTTGAAGAGACAGGAACATGATTCTGATTTTCTGAGTCTGACCAGCAGTCCTCTGTCATCACATGAGCCTTGCATTGAGGACACACAAGAGTGGACTGATAAGTATGAGGTAAAAGTTGAAAACTTAGATTGCCCAGTCTGATTTTGTATCAGCAGTTAAAGAGCATGAGGTAAATGATTCTACTCACTGTTATGACAGTAATCCTTTGATTGTGCATGACATTGGCCTAACTTCAAAATGAGAATTTTGTGGAAAAGATGTTGTGAAGGGAGCTGTTTTGGAAGGGCATAATTATGAAGACAAATCAGAACATTTGTTTGAAGATGTTAGACCACAAGAGCTTGGAAGATCAATTGAGGGTAAAGAAAGACATGATTATTGCAAACCTCACTCACTTTGATGATACTCACAAGAGGCTGGCAGATTATTGTTGGAAGGTTCAAAGGAGACATATAGGCCTTGAAGGAGAACTATCACTTGCAGACTTACAGGTACTTAAAGAAGCTTAGGTTGTAATCATAGTTACACTGTAAAGAGCCCAACTGGCTCTCTATGACAAATAGTCTTTTTTTAATTCAAATACCATTTGTTGTATGTAATTTTCAACATTTAAGAATCTTTTAAATTTCACAATGAATGACTCGATTACAGTAGCAATTACTCAAGTTCTCACAACTCCAGGAATAAATAAATTTTAAGTCTTGACTTTAAAATTTAATAAGTATTGAATAATCATTAAAGGAAATTGGCACCTTTATTAACCAGCACTAAGGACATCAATTCTGAAAGCTCCTAGCTGTGACGTCAATCCCAGATTAAAAAAATCGCAGCTTCTTCTATATTTAATTTTTAAACAAATCCCAAGTACCAAATCGCAGCAGCTCCCAATTGAATCTGGTCTGTATTAACAGCAATGCCAACGCCCTGTTTCCACTTACAATTAAACAGCTCTTTTGCTATGATAATAAATCTGCCCTGCCATGAATGCTGGGAACAGAACGGTATTGGAAGAATTTCGTACGCGCCTGGATTTGTCTTTTTGCTATCGCTGAATCCTATGCAATCCGCTGGTAAATGAGACCAGCTCAAAGCTCTGCAATATTCAATGAAGAAAGTCAGGTTTCTTGATAAAACTCCAAACCCTCGATTTCCTTCCCTTATCGATTTTCCCTAACACCAATAAATTGGCAATTAAATCTGCTCCAACTCAATAAATCCAGCCAAGAAAACTCAATAATAAATAATGGAGATACAGCAGCCTCCAAATTCGAATTCCAAACTCCTCAGAAAGAATAATAATCAAACCCTATGAGAACCAATTGTTGCATCTGTAGATTTCAGACTTCTCATAATTCAAGTATTAAATCGCAATAGATTTCATAATTCATAGATCAAACCCCAGCAAGAGACAAATTCAAATTCCTTGAGAACAAATAATTAATTTGCCTGTAGAATAAATTTCACATAAAACCAGTATACATTAGCACTGGATTTAATTCAGAATCAGCAATTGCAAAATTCACCACCAATCTGTGATGGCTCAAATTGCCAGAAGAGGAATCAGTCCTCAAAACCCTAGCCGGATTCTCACAGCCAAGAGACTTTATAAATTTTTATCAAATCAACAATGAATAATGAAAGTGTTTTTTCGGGTAGAATATATAGCTTTTTCGGAAAAAGCACAATTTCACTTTTTTCATTAAAAAGGCTCTTAAATGACTTCTTCACTTTATAACATTAAAGTTATAAAGTATTAAAGTTATTAAATTAAAATAATTTAATTTAATACCGATAACTTTAAAAACCAAAACCCTCTGAATCCCGCCAACTGAAACAAACTTATTTCCGACACCAGAGCCTCAAACGCAAACTGCCCTGCCGGAAATAACCCACTGCCAAAAATAGCCAACTGCTAAAAATAGACTTACTAAAAATAGAAAGTCTCACAAACTGGAGATTATCTGAAACTCGATCCTGAGATATCTGACACTCTGAGCAGACACCTTGTTAATCCTGGCCATACCCAAAATACCACTTACTAAAAATAGTAAGTTGACCAAAATGATCCGAACAAAGAGCAGACCTGATAATCTGAACCTCTAGATTGGAATCCCAACGCTGGCTCCACCATCTAACCCCCTCTGATCGCCTGATTAGCCTGTGAGGGTCGCCAAACCAAGCTAATCCCATAAGTCTAAAAACGGGGACATTACATACACCGCCTTGGGGGACGGGGGGGGACAAGTTTCCGGGACGGGGGGTCAGAGGGGCCTCAATTTGGGGACGGCAGGGGGACGACGGGGATGTATATAGTATATACTATACATGTGGTACTTAAAATGCTAGTTATGAAAAGATGTATAACAATATAAGACATAAAGATGTAAAGTATTGTGTTGAAGTATTGGTCCTTTTGTGTTGGATATAAATGTTAGATATTCATATAAGTTATATCTAACATGTATATCCAACACAAAAGGACCAATATCTAACATTTATATCTTTGTTGGTGGCTGTTTTCAAGTCCCTAGGTCCGGCAAATGAGGTTTGAGTGATTTTGGCTTGTTGGGAAGTCATGTCTGTCTGGGATTTGGGCAAGAGCTAAGCTAAGTCTTTCATAGAGATGGGGTCAAAACCAAGTGATTTGTGATATAACAAGTTAAAATCCTTTGAAAATCATTTTTCCAACTTCAGTTTGACCTTAGAAAGCCATGATGGATTGTGGGAGGTAACCCTACTGAAGAGTTGCTAAATCCTGAAATTTGGCTAAGTCTAGAATTTTTCGAAAACCCCCAAAATCTAGAATTTGCATCGTAACTAAAGCTAGAACATATCTCAAACATCCTGAAAAGTATTTATACAAATATAACTTAAATCAAACTTACTACTTAAATGTTATATTTGTATAAATCCTCCTGCCCATGAACAAAAAAAAAATTAAAAAACTTGTATTTTTTGGCTTGCCATGATGGGGGATGTCCAGGCATCCCCTTGTCCCCAGCCAGGACGCTGGGACGTCCCCGCGTCCCCCACCAAGACGGCAGCGGGATGGTGGCTCCACCAGGGACTCCGGGACACCGTCCCCCCGTCCCCGGTGCGTCCCCATCTCAGGTGCATCTGGGATTTAGGGGGGCGACACGTCCCCGTGTTACTATGGTTGTAATGAATCGAATTACCTACACCTACTATCAGATAGAGAATACCTCCTCCAACTTAATGAAATATATTTTGATGCTTTAAGAAGGAAAGAAAATGATAATGTTATGGAGTCTTCCAATGTTAACACTCAAGATTTGAGAGTCAATTGTGAAGTATTTGTTATGGATCCAGACCAGAGTTTGTATCTTTTAGCAGGGAAGATATAAAGAAGACACAATATATGTGTGCTGGATGGTTAAAAAGAGTTAAGGTGGTAAAGTTTTTGGCTTCCCAAGCAAGACAGCACTTACAAGAGGCCAAGGAACGCTTTGATCATATAGATCAAGCAAGGCGACAAAGAGAAGCTTATCTTCAATCTCCAAGGGAAGAAGACATGGAGATGGAGCATACAAGGGATGATTATCTTAAGGTGAGCAAGCAAGAAGAACATTCAAATTTGGTTGGACACTTAGCCATCCATGGACTTGTGACACATGTCAAGGAGATACGTTCCTTTGATTGGTATTCACTTGGAGAAGTGGAGTCTCAGCTGGTCTATGAACCAAGGTATGGAGAAGTTGTCATGGAGATAATTGGTTTTGAGTTGCACATGTTTGAGTTTCAGCTGGGTTATGATCTGTGGTATGCACATGAGCATAAGGGCAGAAGTGTAATAACTGCTCTACATTACTGAACAAAGATTTTCTTGGGAGCACTTCAAGGACAGCAACTGTTTGGGTGTTTTGGAGAAACATGGATAGTCTCTTTGTCAATGGAGGCACTTCGTACATCATAAATCTGATTTTCAGATCTATGAGAGCTGCTCTGGTCTACACCAGCAGCATAGGATGGGCTGACATTTCTTTTCGTGCACCTATGATGGGTGTTTTGCACTTCCATGGGAGATCATTTGGAGTGGGGAGAGTTGATTGTTGTTGATAGCTCTTTGAGATACTTCTATCTCCTCATATCTGATGGATGTGACAACATAATGATTGGGGATCCTTTAATCAGCTTGCCGATGGGAATGCTTCAGAATAACAAAGTAACAGGCTTCAGCACTGCTGATTGCATCAGAGAGGATCCTGGTGGTACATCAGATTTTTTCATATGGCTAGTTTGGGATCCTGGTGGTGCAGAAGAGAATCGCTTAAGGACAAGCAATGTTTGGGCTGAGAGAATTGTAATGTTCCCAATATTTAAAGTGACAATTAATTAAATTAATTTTTATTAAGTTGCCAAAAAATAAATAAAATATTCAAATGATAACTTAATATTAATCAATTTAATTAAATAATAATAAAATAATACAATAATATTATAATATCAGTTTATTAAATAAAGTTCTCCAATATGATTAATATTAAAGACAGCCAAGTCGGTCTAATATTCTAGATGCTTCTTGGAGTTCTTTACAAGGAGGTTGGATGGATGAAGTAAGACATGCTTTTGGATTTGATAAACGTTTTATGATTTCTAGAGACGAAAACCTTTAGGAGTTCTACACAAGAGTTGGACAAAAACCTAGCTCTTCCAAAGAAGTGGATTTGCAACAGAGTTCACAGCTGGGCCAAATTTGTGAAATCTCTAATAGAGACAAATTTGCAGTAATAAGAAATTTGCAGATATTGAGGTTCGATATTATCTTATTCTTCCATATTATCAATTATCATGGATAAAGGGACTTTTTATATTATTGACAAGGTGCTTGTCTGTCTGTTTAATCGAATTAAAATCCCAACCTTGATCTGCCCCCTAAATAAACAAGCTGTGGCATGAATTATCCATTGCTGAAGATTATTGCAAGTGTTTGTTTGGGATCGACTTGTGGAAGGTTATGTTATTTAGGAAAAAAGCAAAATTGGAACAGCTGGTAAAGGACAATTCAGCTTAGTAAATAAGACAAAAGAGAACAGTTTAATGGAATTCTCTGGAGGAAAGTGCTAGGAAAAAGACAGAAGAGTTGTCTCACAATGTGGTTCAAATGTAACTTTGAAGAGTTTGGAAAAACTTGAAATTGCTGCATAGGGAGACAGTTATGATAGTCATCAGTTCTGGTCTGCCACAAAGGTAATTGAAAACAGATTAGTATTTTTCTTGTGTCTGAGGTAAATGATTCAATTAATTTATTAAATTAAGTTTTTCAGTCATTGCTAGGAAACATAAGATGACTTTTGAAGGGTTTATTTTCCTATAGTGGTGTCCATTTCTTTTGTCTTCTGTGTATACTGTCAGACCTGTGCAAGAAATAAAGATTGTGAGTATTGCATTAAGCATTGCTAATTCAAGGAAGGGAAGATAGTGGCTTTCGAGTCTATTTCCATCTGCAAGACAAAACAAAATCTGTGCAGTTCAGGTTAGAATATTTTAGAATTCTCTCGGTGCATGAATGAAGGCTCTTTAAACATTTGGGACAGGCTTCTAATTTGTCTTTCTGATTAGTCAATTCAATGTTGTGGTTCATGATTGATTATAAGGTAATGTAATTGCAAATCTAAAACCAATAATAGAGACACCATATTCTATTATGCATGTAAACTGTTTGAATGAATTACTCAGTTTTGGAAAGTGAAAAATTGGTCTAGAAAAGGGTGTATTCTTACAGTCCCTGCTCTAGGGACAGGGGACACCTTAGGGACGTTACCAAGGCATCCTCAAAAAAAAGCTTTGCAATGGAGACGTCTTGGAAATGCCATGGGGACATCTGATTGTCCTCTTTTATCAGCTGTGTTTAAAAAAAACATTCCCACACCCCTGGGACGCATACCGGGTACTGGTACATGTACACACGTACCAGGTACTCAGTGGGTACTCAGTGGGTGCTTGGCGGAGTGCATCATAGCTAACGAACTTGATTAAGGTTTCTGATTTTTGTTTCAGTTTTTTGTTTGCCTATCAGCTTATCAGCTTGCTGTTTATCAAGCTTAATTCAATATGTAATCAGTTTGAAACTTTGATGCAATACTGATTAATACTAGACTTTATCACTATTCAAGTCAGAAGTTTATAATTTGCAATATGTTATTTTTATATGATTTATGATCTTCTTGTTCATGTTCAAAGTTTGTTTTCTCTGTTATGCATCTAAACATTTAGCATATATATTATTACAAACATATTGCAAATCTGAAACTGAAAACAATACATTACATGTGCAAACTTTATCACTGTTCTTGGTTTGAAAACTTAATGTCATGATTCATATTTTCAGACTTTCTATAAAATATTAATTTATATTAAAATTAAAAAATTGACGTAACCAAGTACCCCCATCCCCTATTTTGAAAAATAGTTGTACCAGTACCCGTACCCGTAACCAAAGTACCCAAGTACCCCCGTCCCCGTGCAACCTTGCAAAGAGAGGGTAGTGTTATAGATTGCACATGGAGGCAAACTCACAATCTACAGGGTGGCCAATGCAAACAGAATTCGCACAATCAGCTATGCCTATGCCCTCTATGTTTGGTAGTCCTAGTGTTAGTACTAGTAGTGAAAAGCTTCCACAAGAGGGAAGAGGAAGGTTACATTGTATTTTAGAAACCTTAACTTAAAAACAACGAAACAGAATTCGAAAGAGCACACAGTAAAGGAGACAAGACACCCAAATTATCTCGTGGAAACCCAAGATGGGAAAAACCACGGCATCACTACTCTGATGGGCAACTACCCTTTACAGCTGAGAGCTACAACTCTCATGAAACTTTCAAGATTGGGCTCCAACCTGATTTGGAAGGCAACTACCTTCCTTACAAAAGATAGATGATAAAACATACATACAATCTGTGTCTCCACTAGAGTATGAAGACGCTGTAGAGATTCTGAAATTATTCCAATGAGGGAATCCTTAACACTTCTAGACTAAATATTTGATCTAAACTCCCCCCCACTTTTAATCCTCTCTGTATACTCCTATCAACACATGCAGTTGTAGCAGTTCCCCCTAGTGTATTCAATGTCTCCAGTTCGAATGCAGACTCTTCCTTCTTGCAAAACTCGGGCACTGTCTTGATTAGAAATTGCTGGAGTACTCCTTGCCTACTAACTGCCACGGATTTCTCAGGCTTCCTACTAATGGACGAGAGTCCCTTTTATCAACTTGCAGCTCCCTTCCTTACTTTGTTTATGACACAGCCCGCACTAACTGATAAATGATCGAAGGCCCCTGTGCCTGCTCAAAGCTTCTCTGATCCCTCACGGCTCCCCTTTTTGCGTATTCTCTCCTACCTATTCACATAGACCAAAAAAAGCGAGCCACTCCAAAAAATTAACCATCTATCATGCAGAGAATGCACTCGTTACAGTTTCCTCTATATCCCCATACCCGACACTAGCTTGTTTTATTTAAAAACAAAACAAAGCATCCGCAATACACACGATGTTCTCTGCCCAGTTGAACATGCGCACACACTGCACAATCCTTCAATGATGATCTGCACTCATGCCAACTTCCGAGAATGTTCATCTATTTCTTTTGCCAAGAACTGTGTCATTTTTTTAATCCAACCTTTTTCAGCACAGTTTTAAACTGCATTGCCTATCGTAGGTAAGAACTGTGCTGTATTTTTTACCTAATCATGCTCACCCGTTCCAGTTAAAAATCATACTTTGCATATCAGAGAAACGATATTCCTCTAACAGATCTTCACCCTGATGCCAGTCCCTATTCACCCTTTTTAGACACTTCCTGTTTTTTCTTTTTCTATTCCTCTTGCCGTTAATACACGGTTCAACAATTCTTTACGTTATCTTTTTTATCACAGTGCTGTTATCACTAATGATTACTGCATTTTCTGCTCTGAATCTTTTTGAAGAGAAAAGATTACAGCTCACACTTAGTCGCTTGAATCCCACCCGACTGGTTACGGGAACGGTATATATATTTTTGCAACGCAAGCTCCCGTGAAAAATAATGAACTATTTCTCCCAAAAGGAATATTGGCTTCATGACTCAGTATCATCTTTTACGACGGTTGCTCTTCCCTTCGTATTCTGATATCTGTATATCCTCCAGGTGTTTGCGAGTACCAAACTTATCATGTTTTTTTTTTTTCACACCCACCAGACAATGAACATGGGTTATTTTAAACAAAAACATTTCATGCAGTTTTTAACAGCCATTGCTTTGTATTCATTTAAACGACCATCCTCAACACACTGTTGGCTATTAGTTTCGTACCTGAATATACGTATAAGCACTCACAGTTAGAGATTTGACACACGGCATATTCCTGCTGTATGCGTTAGAATTTAGAGCCTTATTTTCAGACTGTTGACATTCTTTTTAGAAAGAGTAGGATGAAAACAAAGACTGCATTACGCAAACAGATGGCACACTTAAAATGATCACATCTCAGATGTGTTGCGAGTCCTTCATATGAAAAACTAACAAGTGTCAGGCTGCCAAACCAGAGCAAAAGACAAACTGAAGAATGACATACAACACATGGCATCAACACAAACAGCAGCGACTCAATTGTCAATGACAAAAAATGTAACACTCCATACCCAAATTTTTCTATGCCCATTCCATGTAGTATCGTCTCCCTACTTCAAACAAATGTTTAAAAATGTATCAATTGTTGGTACCTCATTTGCTCCCCCATGGAGAAAACAAACTATGCACTACACTCCATGACAAAGAATATTCTAAGGTCAATGTCGTGATGGAGGACTTAAGACAATGTAGGATTAGGATGGGCTACACTATTGTCATGGATGGGTAAACCAATATTAGACATGGGCCACTTATCAACATCATAGTCACATGTTAAGATAGCTCATAGTTCCTTAGAGCCATTAATTGTCCTAGAAAGCGCAATGATGCAAATTTCCAGTTTCATATTTTCAGATATGCCATAGAGGTTGAGGCATCCAATGTTGTGTAGGTGGTCATTGATTCAATGCGTCTACGCAAATTAGTTGGTTTGATGGTAGAGAGTTATTACAAGCAAACCTTTTGAAACCCTTGTGTTCATGTGTTGAACAAATTGAAAGTGTAACATCGTAAACTGCACCCCATGCAATCTCATTTCGAATAAGTCTTCCACTTTATCTGAATTAATGACAATAACCAAATTCCATTCCACCAAACCTCCTTGCTCCCTCCATGTCTACTTTCTCGATCATTACATCCACATTACATGGACGCATGCACATCATAGAGACATCCATGCAATGTGCTAGCATGCTGCAAATATTTGTGACTGAATTGACTTTTGGAGCATTACACGTCCTGATTTTTTATGTGTAATACCCCTCTAGGAATGCACCGACATCAAGACAACTGCCAATTCCCTGTACCTTCCAATCTTAATCTCATTTCACCTCTCTAGCCCATTTGATTCTCTGTCACATTTTCAAGCTTTCTTGCACTCTCTACACCATTTTTAGTTACCAAACCACCATCATCGCATATCAAAGCTCTATTGACTTGGGAGACACCAACATTGCTCATTCCAGCGAGCTACGCATCTTCTAGTGTTCAAGGGAGGGTAACTCTTTCCTTTAGTTTAGCATATCATTTCACTTCACTATTCTTACTTGTATCCCTTTTATAATTTTATCACAATCGTGTTCTTAGGTTGTTCATGGAGGTGTAAACACCAAAACGGGGGTTTGCCCCTAGCAAACCTCTAAACACAGGAGTCCCCAACATTTCATTCCTAGTTTTATGTGTGTAGATATCGGTGGGAGGGGTGTTATTTAGACTGGAGACAATGTTAATTAACAAACTGCAGCCAGAGCATAGGGAGAAAGTCTACTTCCTTAAGTATCCTCCCTTTTTCAACCTATGCACTGTACTTAGAGACTATCAACAAACATTGGCTTGGTTTGGAGCTCCTACTTCAAGCTCTTGTGTTGGTAACTTTGGAGCAATGTCTTCCTCGGGTAGGTCTAGAAAAAACAAGGTAGTAGTGAATGTAATAACCATCCCTCAAGCAACTAAGAGAAACACACAAGGACCTCAACGTGATCAAGTGTTTACAAAACTATCTAACTCTTATCTAAGTGTGTCCCAAAAATTGATGAAAGATAACCTGGAAACCTTTCTAGACATTTGACCGCTCTCGAATAATAGACCATACCCTTGTTGGTATGATGCAACAAAATTCTATCAATATCACCAAGTGCCTAGGCATGACACCAAGCATTATTTGCATCTGAAACATGTTGTTCAAGACCACATAGACAATGGGTACCATCTAGGTCAGGAATAGAAAACAAAAATCTAACAAGTCTATTGATAAAACCAACATTAAGCTACAAATCTAGACCGATCCTTTTCCTTTGCATTCATCAAACTTTATCTTTGCATCTTCTCCTCCATCAGTTGATTGTACATATGTTAATATGGTTACCATCGTTCTGATCTCTTCCCCAAGTCAAAAGATGAAGCTTCAAAATATAACTTTCACTAATGACTCATTGTTTCATGGAGACCCTGCTCAGCTTCGCATTCTTAATAAAATTAACAATAATACTATTACATGTGTTATGGTTCATCCTTCTTGAGCCAATGTGATCACAGAGAAGGCCCTCTTTATCAACAGATTGCATAGGGTGAGGTATGACAAATGCAAAGCCACTATTTGTATGCATGTCTTTCTATTGCCCTATGAGGTCTACAACATTGTCAGTCTGTGTAGGACCCAAGGTAGTCTCTCCTACAGATGTGGTTATACCTGGCCCTGACCTATTGCAAGAAAAGCTATGCATTCCCTAGCTAGTTTCTATGGATGTTATCCCCTTGTTATTCACAAGTGGTTAAAGTTTCGCTATAAGCCTAAAGAGCGTAAGATAATTGATTAAGCCAATCCTTACCATGCTTGTTAACGATTTTTTGAGGATTTGTTCATCACCTTATTAATAGCTTCAACTTGTCCATTTGATTGAGGGTAATGAGGGGTAGAAAAACAGTGTTGGATGTGATATTTCTCAAGGAACTTCTTCACATCTTAGTTCTTGAATGATGTACCATCATCAAAAATCAAAGTGGAAGGTATACCAAATCGAGAAATAATATTATCTTGGATGAATTTACAAATTACTTCAACAATTGTGGATCGAAGAGGCATGGCTTCAACCCACTTAGTAAAGTAATATGTAGCCATCATAATGAAAACACGTCCTTGTGAAGAAGAAAGAGAGATTTTACATATAAGGTCTAAACCCCATAAGGACCCAAGCTCATGGGCAAGAGCGTGGATCAAATTGTTATGTTGTTGACACTGGTGACACTTTTTGACAAAGGAGAAAGAGTCCTTTTCCATATTTTGTTGATAGTATCCTATTCAGAGTAATTTTTGAACAAGAGATCCTCCAAAATGCCCCCCACAAGCACCAGAATGGGCCTCCTCAAGGGTAATGGGGATCTCTATTTTGTTGGATAGAAAAGAAGCAAACCATTATAGCCCCTCCTATAAAAGATGTCAGAAAGGATGATATATCTTGTAGAGAGTTTTCGAATCTGAGCTCTAGTGTTTCTAGTTGCGGAATCAAGAAAAATACCATCATGTAAATAATAAAAAAATATGCGAGTTCCATTAAACCAATTCCACATTTAAACAAAAAACAACACTAGAACTATTAGAAATAGATGGGTTTAAAACATTGTATATAGTGAATTGATAGCCCATAGAAGGATCCTCGATGGTTATAAGGGAAGCAATGCTTGTCGTTGTATCTGAATGTCGATTATCATTTCGTGGCAAAGTATCAATGGTGTAAGAGAGGAATTGCTTAAGTAATGATAAGACAAGGTCACAATACTACAATAACTTAACATGTTTTGCTTGATAAGTTCCTTTGACATGTTTAATGATTAATTGATCATCTTTACATTGCTACTAGTATTAACGATAATACTCTTACATGTGTTATGGTTCGTCCATCTTGCTAAGTCAATGTGATCACAAAGGAGGCCCTCTTTATTAACGGATTGCATAGGGTGAGGTATGACGAGTGAAGAATAGTCTTTCTATCCCCCTATGAGGTCTACAACATTGTTAGTTCGTGTAGGACCCAAGGTAGTCTCTCCTACATTTGTGGTTATACTTGACTCTGACCTATTCCAAGCAAAGCTAGGCATTCCCTAGCTAGTTTCCATGGATGTGATCCCCTTGATTATTCACAAGTGATTAAAGTTTCGCTATGAGCGCACAATACATATTGTCCAAGATACTAGATACCAAGCACTTGTGTTGCGTGGGAGCTTTTATCTTAATCATTTCTAACCCACTCCGATTTGACCCATGTTAACCCACAGTGATCTAATGTATAAGGCTTATTATAAATAAAAGACTAGAGAGTTAGAATCAACTTCGGTAAAGCCTATCTATTCTTTAGCTCCTCCTACATTTATCACTCCTAACCTGTCTCCTCCCATACAACAATGTGCTTCATTCTCTGACACAAAAAAAGGAAAGGCATCTATGTTGCGGAAGTCGAAGTCCCATGATTTTAAGCTTCCCATTCTTGCCAACATCACTCATCCAACTATGTATGGAAGGGTAAGTGTTCTTTGCATGCTTGTCCTCCACCAACACCACCTATCTCCCAGCCTCCAAGGGCACCTAGTGTTCCTCTAACTACTCCTAGAGAAAAAAGTGGAAAGACATTCTCGACTGAGACCACATTTCTTGTTTCTATAGCACTTCCTACCTGATTGATTGAGCCTTCTCCTCTGTCAGCAATGGCGTAGAAAACTCCACATGTGACTTAAGATGCTATGGAGTCTTCGTAGGCTTCTGTTCCCAACGCTCATCTACGTTGAAACTAGCTTGTGCGTGAGCATAAGCGTTGTCGACAGACGATGGCTTGAGAACATGAGGCTGCTTTGAAGACTGAGGGTGAGTCTTCGATTTCCACTCTTACTTCAGTTCCCTCCATTGTTCCTCCTATTCCTGTTGCATTTGCTCATGTTTCTACTCCATCCTCCATGTTGCTTCAGACTTCCTCAAGAAGTGTCAATGAGCCTCACCCTATGAGGGTGCAAGTGTTCATTGCCCCCTCCCTCAAGCCGCCTCGTAGCACCTCTCTTCTGAGCATTCCCTCGTTTTCTTAGCCCATAGACATGCTTCATTTGCAAGTGGTATCTAGTGTGACCCCATTTGCTTCTCTCATTTCCTCTACTCTTCTTCATTGTAGGTTTCCTAGGGTCCTCTGACCTACCACAGTTGATGTGAAGATTTCATCTCAACACCTAAGCGTAAGTTTGAGCAAGGCCATACTCTTGAGTATCATCGTAGGAAGTCAACTCCTCCAGCCTCTTTGTCTACTTTCGTACTTTTTGTTGAAGTTCCACCTTCTCCAGAATTTATTTGTGCCCCTCTCTTGAAGTTCAAGTATACAACTCTTTCTTCAAAGCCTTTGGCCAAGGCATGTCACTCTAGCAACTTAAAAGAAAATGATTGTTCTAAACCAAAATTATGATCTGATGGCAAGGATTTTGAAAACCAAGACAGGGCTTTGTGGGCAAGGACCCCTGTTGGGGTCAACAAGCAGTACTTCTCATAGGGCATGAGGCATAGTCCTTCATGATGCATGTCATTTTCCAAAGTTACTGATTTTAAGTTTTTAGCCACCCATCAATGAATTGATGCTATCAAAGAGTCAAAGGCACAATAGCTTATATAAGAAACACTAAAAAAATTAAAGGATTTTTTTGTGTTTTTTTCCCACTTTCTATGTTTATCTGTTGGCAGGCAATATGATCTTGAGGGTAATCATGAGCTTTTACATGAGTTGCCTGGATAGTACTCACTTGAAACTCATCAGCAATTTTCTTGGCAAAGCGACTTGTTAGGCCAAGACTTTGAACTATTAATAAAAACTAGCTCAACCATGGATAACAATTTTTTGAGCATTCAAGAAAAGAAAACTTTATTTGCATTGGAGCTTAAGTGTTATTTAGATAATTAATCAAACATTTTAAACACCATATATTTGAGTTTGAGAAAGGAACATCTTACTCCCATATATTCCCTATAAAATGAATACATTATTGAAGTGTTAATCGGTTAATATTCAATTTTAAACAAAGGAGGGAAATACTCCTTAAATAAGCAATTACAAGATCTTTCCATAATGAAAACGATTGAGAGCTAAAGATGGAATAGAAAGTTACAAAACTAACACAACTTTAAGAACAAAAGTTATTGAAAACTAACTGGCCGACTGACCTAAAAGAAAGTTACATGACCTTTATACTAAATATTACAATATCATTTTAATACCTCCTATAATGGACATTCTACTAACTACTTCTCGTGAGGTTTTCACACCTTCGCCCCATTGCAAATGGGACCCCTACTTTTTGCTTTGTAGTGTAGTAGTTTGTCTTCATTTGGTTCTAGTTTGGTAGCAACCTTGAGGTCTCCAAATCAATAAGCTAAGTTTGAGCAGCTCTAGGTGCAAGTTCTTGTCTAGTTGTAAGCTTCAACCATGAAGGGAATAGGGTTGTCGAGTAAGGCCCAAGCTCTTAGGGAAAGACTTGATCAGCCTATGATTGGGGACTTTTTTGCATTTAAGTAATCCAGATTCCAAACCCTTGGGCAAGTTATGAATTCAAGACAAGGAGTGAGCAATTGTTTGACTGTTTTTTGAAAGAGAATTGGAAATCTGATCTGAAAGGTTTGGAAATCTGATATGGAGTTGAAAATCTGAACAAGGGTATAGACGATTGAACATGGAAATCAACAAGCATGAAAGTCAAGATCAAATCAAGAGTAAAGTTGGTATAATGGAAACTTGGAGAGTTTAAACCGGGAAAGTTATGAACCAAATCTGAGCCCCTATTTGCAAAGAGTTTCCAAGAAATCAAAGAATTCCGCCTCAGAATTTGAAGTAAATTTCCAAAGACCTGATTTCTACCCCCTTTGGAACTAAAAAATTCCAAGCTACCCTAGAATCCCACTCTCTTTTGGAATTGATTTCCAATGAATATAAGAATTCTGCTCCTTTGCTTAGGCTAAATTTTCGAGTAACTTCAGATCTTCGCCAATGGATAACATTAATTTCCAAGTCCATCCACTATTCTGCCCTTGCTTTACAATTTATTTCCATCCACTATGAAAATCCCACCCAAATCATATTACTTGATTTTCAACTACCATCACATTTCCGCCCAAGAAGTTTGAGTGAATTTCCAAGAGACTTTAGAATTCCACCCTCCTCTTTGGTCAAAATCCCAAGCTACTCCAGATTTCTGCTCATAAAGGCTTGCTCAATTTCCAGCTCCTACGGAATTTCCACTCAAGAGGATTGCTCAAATTCCATCACCTTCAAGATTTCCGCCCTTTATGAGATCAAAATCCCAAGCTTTCTTAGGATTTTGTCCTTGGTTTGAAATCAAAATTCTAAGCATCATGAGAGTTCTACCCAATTCTATGAGACAAATTCCATTACATTGGGATGATTTCCAAACTCTTTGCCAATTCCACCTCTTTGGAGACCCTGAAATTTCATAGACAATTCGGCCAAGTATAGTTTGAAAGTGAATGGACAATGATAAACTTAGGAGTGATTGCTGGGCATATGCATAGCAAATCAAATGATTGCAATCAGAAAGCCAGAATTTTAAATCCAAATGGGAGATTGCCAATGTTTACACATGAATAACATTAGGATTATAAACAAGTTTAGTTTCTTTAAAAGTTGAAATCATATCATTAGAAATGATATTTCAAGGTATTTGTTGGCAAAATGGTCAGTGCTCTTTTGGTGCAACGGCAACTTGTGTCTTCTATAAGTCTAGTGGTTGTATCGGGCATTAACAAGTCGATCTTTTGGTGCAACGACAATCACTACTTGTAACAAGTGGTATCAGAGCTTGGTCACAGGTTCGAATCCCCTCAGATAACTCTGAGGGGGATATTGTTGGCAAAATGGTCAATGCTCCCCTCAGGATTCGTGACATGGCTTAACCACCTCCTATGTCTTCTATAAGTCTAGTGGTTGTATCAGGCATTAACAGGTCGATCTTTTGGTGCAACGACAACCACTACTTGTAACAGTATTCTAATGTTATTTACAGTCATTATCATAGGCTTAATAAAGCTCTTCTTCTCTTGCAAGGTGAAATTGGGGCTAGAGATGCTCGAGGATAAAGGACTACGGCAAGATCAAAGGATTGGGCATGAGAAGGTTCAAGCAAAATGAGGCTTTTCACTTCTAGGTTTTAAACAAGACAAAGACAAGGAGGAGTTGCAATGCCAAGGAAAACATGGAAACTTCAAGCATCAACAAGTTGCAAGTGGTTCTTCAAGAGGACAAGCAAGATGGTGTTCGAGATCAAAGGCCAAAATGAACAAGGAGAATGAACAAGTCTACAAGTGAAGAAAAATCATCACAAACTGGAATTCCCTTAGAAAATCCTAGTTCAATTACAAAGATCCAACGTCATCAAGCACCAAAATCACTCCTACGAAATCAAGTCAAGAATCATAACTAGTACAAGCAATTGAAATGAGAAAATTTCCAAGGTGGAGAAAGTTCATGAAGATGAAGCAATCTGGGGATATAAGCCATCACAATCAATCGAAGGCTGGACAATTTTGATTATCAGGAGATATTGCTAGAGATGCAGAGATTTCTTTATGATGATGGAGAAAAGGAATTCGAGGTGGAGCTCATTCGTCTTCAACCAATCAAAAGACTCCAATTCCGTGTGTCCAGATTCATTCAATCAAATTGTTCTAAGTGTACATGTGGAGTGCATCCAATGCCTCATTGGCCCACAAAGTGGTGTTTCATTTTAATTGGACAGGCATTTAATGCTTGTAGCTAGTAGTTGAATTAGGGTTACATTGGATCAATCTTGGCCATTGATCTCAAATTAATCCTGGCAATTCATTGTACTTGGAGCAACTATATAAGGCTTGCTCAAATCATTTGTAAGGGAGATATGCAAAGATTGTTACTGTAATGCTACCAAAATCAGTCCTAATTCATTATTGTTATCATAGTGAATACTTGTGAAGTTTTGGAGCATTGCATGGTTTCTACATTTCCTCACTTTGATTAGGATTTTATTTATGTTGAGTAGATGAAAGGAAGATATTGTTGTTGGTAAATTATGTTGAAACTTATGTTCATACCTTTTGTTACTTGTTGATTGCAAGTAACAATGTAAGGTTGGTCAGAACTAATTGCAAGCACTTAACTTCAATTGGAGATGTTCATTTGGATCGTGTCATCAGTGGGCATTTGACTGTATGTTGACAATATGAAAATCAGACTCTAATCCTTGGAAGATTGCACACTCCTTTACGTAGTTGATTCGGCGAAGTAAGGATTGGTTTAGACTCACCTCACCATCAATAGTTTCTTGCAATGCTAGAGTTAGCTTAGATTTCTAAACCCAATCCATTTTCACTTTATTTCAAATTGTTGTTATAAGTAATTGAAGAGCCTCCATTGCCAAATCATTCGCATATACAAACTTGATAGATTTACCATTCAATGAATAGCATGAGTCCCCATATGGTTATCAACAAACCACATCATAAACTCAGTTGTTTCCACCAAGAATAGGAACCTTGTTGCCGCCTCTATGTTCTTTCTTTGAAATCTTCGCATGCATGATGTCTTTGTTCAAGAGAGGATTAGATATTTGGTGTTTCATCTTGGAATACTAAGTGTTTTATCTTGCATGTTGGAGTGGTCACAAAACTAACATCAACACTACCCTACAGAAGACTCAACATAATTTGCAAGTCATTTGACCATGAGTGTCTCCTTAGAACACTCTGTTACATGAACCTATTGTTGAGACCCTCCCTAGTTGGACTTTTAATCAACCAACCACTTTCTACAAAACCTCTTCATATGACCAAGAATAGAAACAAGTTGAGTGCCTTCCAACCTAATGTTGGATCATGAAGTCATCCCTCCTATTATCCGAATGCAATGAAATTGAGATAAAAAAAACATTTCAAAAAACTTTGATTTTTTTTGTTTATAAAAAATCAGCCAAAAACTTTGAAACCACAAATTTGTCAAACATTGTCAAAAGAAGTTGCTGCAAAACAGCACCATGATTTTGTTGAAAAATCACCAAACCCTTGATGCCAGACAATTTTGTGAAAAAATGGCAAAAACCTTCGTTTTGCACAAAAAGGGTAAAAACCCACAACAAGATTCATGATTTTGAGAAAAAAATCGTCAAAACTCTTGATGATTCAAAAAACCCACAATTTTTGTTTTAAAAAATTGCCAAAAAAAGAAAATCAAGATATTTAGAAAAAATCATGAAAATAAAGAAACCCACGATTTCCTACAAAATCATGCAAAACCTAGAAAAAAGCCATGATTTTTAGGAAAATCATGCAAAATCCTAGCCAAATATGTGAGAGCAACCTTCAATTGCAAAAACAACATTGATTTTCAAGAAATCCTTTGTTCTGAAAAATTTATGTTCTTAGAACTTTGATTTTATAAAAAAAATAAGAAAATTTTCTAAGAAATTTATAGGATAATACTCATGATTTTCTATAAAAAATTGTTAAAAATCTTCTTGAAATAAATTTCATGTATTGTAACAACAAATTTTAAAAATTTGCCAAAATGCTAACCTATAAGCTCTAATACCATGAAATGATAATTGATTGATATTCAATATTAAAATGAGGAATACTTCTTCAATAAGCAATTACAAGATCTTTCAATAACATAAACGATCGAGAACTAAAGACATAATAGAATGTTACTAAGCTAACTAAACAAGTTAAATTACAGAAAGTTACTAAAAACCATAGTTACACCGCCCTGGGGGATGGGGGGACGTCAAGACGAGGGGATAGGTTTCCAGGCAAGAGGGACAAAGGGGCCTCAATTTGGGGACGGCGGTGGGGGACTAGAAGGGGGAGTAGGTGTATATACTATATACTATACATGTGGTACTTAAAATGCTAGTTATGAAAAGATGTATAACAAATTTAATTTAAGACAAAGATGTAAAACTAAAAATACTAATTTACTAATATTTAAATACTTTAACATTGCATTGTGATTGAGCATTGAACATGAAAGAGGAACATTGAACAATAAATATTAAAATTTTAAATACTCGAATCAACAAATAATAATAGTCATAGATATCAAAAGTATGAGTATCTCATCATAAAGATGATTACATTGAGCAACATGATATGATATTCAATGTTCATATATGAAAACAAGTACAAATTACAAAATCAAAATGCCAAGGCCCAAAATGTAGTGTTAAAAAACGACCAATAGAATATAAGAAAAATGTTATATAATTTTTTAAAACAAACTTTATTTTTTTACTGGACGGGAGATGCCCGGCCGTACCTTGGAGGGATCAAGGGACGTGTTCCCATCCCCCTGTCCCCTCAAGGGACGTCGCGACGTCTCCCTGTCTCCGCCAGAACGACAGCGGATGGGTGGTGTTGCTGGAGACGTCGGAATGGCATCCCCCCGTCCCCAATGCGTGCTCGTCTCGGAGACGTGGGGGTTTTCTTGGGGGGACGCATCCCCGTGTTACTATGCTAAAAATCGATTGACTGACTTAAAAGGAAGTTACTTGCATGAACATTATACTTAATATTACAATATTATTTTAATAATTATTGTCTCTTAATGCTTACATTAATAGTAAGATCATCTAACATGTTCAAATTTAGATAAGTTCATCTAACATCTTTAGCACATTATACATTAGCTATTATTTGTTTTGTTCCAATAAAAACAAATTTAAATATCACTTACATACTTGGCAGGCTGGCCTGTAACAACACATACTGGTTGTTCTGGGTCTGTATAACAAACAAGAATTTTCCATTACAACATTGCATTTGTTCAATCTAATACTAAAATTACAACCAAAGCATAGAATGTAGGAGTGCATCAACTTCTTTTCATCAGATAAAAAGACTGATGGATTAAAAATTCTCGAAGGACCAATACTAGGAGACAACATACACAATTTAAAGAGACTTATTCAATACAAACAGTGTGCTTCAAAAATTTACAACATTTCTAGATTGTCAATATGGCATTCCTAGAAATTCATAATGTTGTATTGCTATTATTCTATAAGAAGAAATTAATAATAAAAATTTTACTCTACTCATCTGATCGCCAACAAACATAACTTAATCAATTATACAAAATTTAGACAAGATAAGATAAGATAAATTTATTAATGTCCAACAAAAGACCACAAAGTGGATCAAATGGGCTGCCAAAAGCCAAAAAAGGGGCCAACCCACAGCAAGGACACCAAACGATGCCCGAAGAAAAGCAACTGAACAACAAGAACCAAAAACAAACAATTAAGAGAGAGAGAGAGAATGGAGGGGGGGCGGCAACCGAGAAAAACCCCAACCTGAGCTACAAAATCTGCTCCGTCGAGAAGAACCTCAAAATAGAAGGGTAACCAAAGGAGCTAGCAAGAGGCCTAAATCGCCTCTAACGCTTTTTGGAAGGGAAGGAGAACAGTTCCTAAAGAGAGCGCATCCTAGAGACCATAGGTCAAAAATGGCTAGAGGGAGAACCAATTTGGCACTTGGTTCCACATGCTAAGTGAATCTTGGGGAAGGAGGTGATAAGCTGACAAGACTTAGTGTCATGGCGCTAAAGCTGTAATGAAAGGTCCTGCACCCTGTGACCCCCTGAATAGAAAGGGCAAGGCACCTCTAGTCTATATATCTGTAAAATGTGGAGAGGGACTGAGCTCCCTTGAAGATGCAGTAGAATCTGCCTCTAATCTCATAGCATATAGGACAACGAAAAATGAAATGCTCCCTAGTCTCAATCTCTCGCATACAGCATAACTGAAAAATCCTACTCTTTGTTTAATTGATGATCAGTCTCAATGTAGAGACGATGAGAACCCACCATAAAGGAACCAAGGGGGATCCAGAGAGAATGCGCCCAATGATGGGATAAGTAAGGGGGACGAACAATGAGTCCATCTCTTAACTCTAAAAAGTGCTCAACATAGAACACCATCTTTGGGCAGAGACCCCCATAGGGGTCAACCCTAGTGTGGATGAACTACTTGTAAATATCTATTCTGACACACCTATTCAGCTCCTATCTAGAAGTGAGGAGATAGTGAGGAGCATCCAAAGAGTACTAGAAGGGAGGGCGACGATCCATCTCAATTCCAATAGACCCAAGAAGAATTGAGACCTCAGCAAACCAACCCACGAGCCCGGCCCCAAGAAACAGAAGTGGCAATAGACTCAGAGGAGCAATAAGTGAGATAGGGGTATATGTAGCGCCCCTCCTCAAAATCAGCAAACCTCATAGGCGATGCAAGAACCAAATAAGGTAAAAAATGGACCCAAGTTTGAAGAGGTGAGCCCCGAACTCAGCAAAAATGATATTATGAGTGACAATCTGCTTGCATCTGATGATGCACCAAAGAAGAACCTGAACCTGCTCCACAAAATCCCAATCAGACTCCAATAGGGACAACCCCCAAACCACTGAACAATAAAGAACAGTAGACCTAATCAGAGTGTCCATAAGTGTCAGCTTGGATTTGGTGTCCTAGAAATGTTGCCATAAGCACTCTCTCAAGAAGAGCCCAAGAACCATAACCCTTATTGATCTGCGGCTAGAGGGTAGGTCTCAAACTAAAACGAGGACCACAGAACTTGATCCCTAGGTAAGTGTAGGAAGAAGAGATCCCAACCTCAACCCCTCAGAAGAAAAAGTGAAGGTGAGAGGTCTTAACACAATTAAAGACCATGAACTTCATTTTCCCCAAGTTAACCGTCAGCTGCCTAAGGTCACAGGAAGCCACAAGGTCGTCTAGTTATCTCTGCAAACCCTCAGGAGAAGAAGCCAAGAAAACAACATCATCAACAAAGAGCAAAATAGAAATTAGAACCTAGTGGAGATGGCAATCATCCATCAAAAAGAGTGCTGCAGAAAAAATCCCTCCAACTCATCAATGTAAATACCAAATAAGGTGGGAGAAAGGGGGAAGCCCTGCTTAACACCAATGGTGCTCCTAATAAAGTCAAAGAGTCCACATGGGGTCTTAAGATGACCTAGGACCCTCTCATAAAGTCTCATAATGGTCGTCAGAAGGATCTCAGAAATACCAATGTCATGAAGTCTCTCAATAAGGGCGGTCCTAGGCACAGAGTCAAAAGCTTTGCGAAAGTCCACAAAGCAACAGTAGATCTTCAAAGAACGATGGCAAACCTCCTCAATAATAGCTCTAAGAGTCAAAATATGATCTATGGTCTGGTAATTTGGTTTGAAACCAATCTGACCCCGAGCATGGATACCACGTTGGTCTAACTCTCTAGAAAGAGTAGCATGAAGAAATGTCAGAGTTTGGAAAAAGTGTGGCCAACCAAAGGAGTCATGCAATTGTTGGGATCTAATGTCAGGCCCGCATTGTGGATCAGATGGATGATGTGGTGTGACCAACGAGGAAATGCAATGTGAACTACATGATTGAATATGTCAGATAAATAAGAACCCAGGACAACACAAACATGCTTGAAGAACTCGACCTGAGACCCCTCCTCATCAGCCACTCTGCTATTGTTCAAGGTTCTAATAGCTTGCATGATGTTTGTGTGGGTGAAAAGATGGCAATGAGGGGGTGAGGTGACATGGATGAGGGGCAGGTTGGGTATGTCATCCAGCACAGATGTATGGGAAACTAGTGAGTTGTCGTTTAGATAGATGGGACAGGGGAGCGACAGGGGAAAAGTGTTGGCATTAAGGGATGGTAACTGGTAAGATTGCAACCGGTACATGGCAAAAGAAGTATTGTCATTGCTTGGCAAAGAGGTGTTGAAATTTGTGATTAAGGACACCAGTGTTGGATCTGTGAAGCAAGGACAAGTACAGTTGACAACAAGTGCGAGGAGAGACAAGTTTGGCAACCGGTGACACTGACAACAAGTGCGAGGAGAGACTAGTTTGGCAACTGGTGACACTGTGAAAATAAGAAGAGACTCTATCTGTTACTAATACTGCTAATCATCAGAGCAACCGGTCATCAAAGTAACCGGTAACAGTAACCGAAGAAAGGATGCAACCAATGTAGCCAAAGGAAGGGAAGGTGACAGGTCGATGCTCTTACCTGTGCACAAACTAAGGATCTTTACCGATCAAGAGAAGACTTCATCATCATTGATGAACTGGGGAAAGTCATAGTTGACAATCAGTTGTCTAATTCATTGACCGGGATTTACTGCACTAAATCCGGTAGACTTTGAGTTATCAAGACGATCGATACAAGGCGTGATTTAAGGTTTTAATACCGAAGTCTGTGGCATTGAATCATGGAGATATCTCTTGTGAAGGAAAGCTTTTGACACGCATCTGTCATTTTCTTTCATAAAGTAGATAAAGCATAAGCATGCATCGGATGTTTTCCTCAATGAACTAATGCTCCACTGGGAGATGGATCCAAAGGTGATCTTTAAACAGGTCATGCGTGTAAAAAGCAAATAGGGCAAGAAGTCTATCTATTCCTCTGTCTAACAAGAATATAGTTTGCCCTCATTCTACCAAAGTAAAGAGTGAACCTGTACACTGAAGAAGCTAAGGTGAAGAGAGAGGAGAAGAAAGAAGAGTGTGCAAAGAAACACAACAGCAAAGGAGAACATACCTGCGGTGACCGGTGATGTTTCTCAGTTAAGGATAACAGCGATCTTATCAGGCTCAACAAAGCCATTATTAAAAGATCAAACCCTCTATTGTTCTCTAACAATTACAATAGCGAAATCCTAGTATTTTGGGTGGACTTTAATAGGTCCCTTGTACTAAATCCCTTAACCAGGTGACATCTATTTAGGTGTTCTAAGTCCTCTAACCAGGCAAGCTCTAACAGGCCTTATTGTATCAAATCCCTTAACCAGGTCGCATCTAACAGTGCGTTTGTAATCCTTTAACAAGGAAGGCTCCTAACAGGGCGCACTTCAGAAGAGTGCAGAATTTGCGAAGTTCTCTCACACCATGGTTTTCTTCCAATTTGGGTTTCCACGTGATAAATCTGGTGTTGCTTATTGTTGATTGCTTCATGCTATATTTTATGCTAGAATTTGTTCTGCTTACAGTTGTAGTATACTATATCACATTTGTTTTAAAGTTTTGAACAGGTGTTGATTCATCCCTCCCCTCTCAGCACCGGTTGGGACTGTCAATTGGTATCAGAGCCAAGCTTATTTTCTTTGCTGTTTAACCGCAACAAGAAAAAGTCAAGATGATGAGAAAGGAATGACCAAAGTTCTCTAAGGAAAACTTTACTCTGCGGTGCAGCAGAATGAAGTTGTACATGAAGGCCACTGAAGATGACTATTGGACTCATGTAACCCATGATTACACTAAACCCAATGGTACCCTGATTCCTGATGAATTGAAGATCAAGAAAAAACATATAGCTGCAATGGATATGATAGCAAGCACACTACCTGACTAAGTCTATGCAGAGATTGAAAATCTAGATACTCCTCACAAGATGTGGGCCAAGCTGCAAATAGTGTACGGTGGTGACCCGCATGTACAAAGAGCTAAGGTAGAAAGCCTCAAGGGAAAATATGATGACATGAGGATGAATGAAGGAGAAGATATTGAGCAATACAGCAACAGAATTCAAAGAAGTGATTAACTCCATCAAAGGCGTTGAAGGAAAACTAAGTGAGGAGGAGGTGGTAAGCAAAATACTGAGAACGCTAAGGCCTTAGTACCCTATCACGATCTCAGTCATTCAGGAGCTCAAATCAGTGACCACAGATCAAGTCACACTTGACTCCCTAATGGGTAAGTTGACTGCGTTTGAATTGAGCAATTTTGATAACAGCTTACCCATGCAAGAAGTTGTTTTTAAGTCTTCTATTAATACCTCTTCCACCAAGAAAGGAAGAGAAACCAGTAATAGCTCTACTGGTAAGATTGGAAGTTTTGTTGAGAATCTGCTCTCAGAAGAGATGGAGCAAGATGAGTTTGAAGCACTCATCGCTAGGAGATTTCCAAAAAGAAAAGGGAAGTACAAAGGAAAGCTCCCACTAAAATGTTTCTCTTGTAATAAGATAGGACATATTGTTGCAAGATGTCCAGACAATGATAATAAAGACAAGAGCAACTGATTCAAGAACAAAGCAAAGAGAGAATGCTACCTTGCAAAAGGAGTCACAGACAATGAATTTGAACACTCTGAAGATCCAGAAATTGCATTTGTTGCAATAACGGAAGAAAGCCCAGTGATAAGCGAAATGGCACTTATCTCAAGATCTCATCAGCATGATGACTGGATCATTGACTATAAATGCACTCACACATGACTGAAGATAAAAACAAGTTCATCAGCTTAAAGCTCAATGATGGTGGATCGGTAACCTTTGGTAATAATGCCCCCTATGCTATCAAAGGTAAAGCCTCTATTGCACTTAGCAATGATGTTGTATGTGAAGATGTGTACTGGGTAGAAGGACTTCAGTACAACTTAATGAGTGTTGCTCAACTAAACAACAAGGGATTCCTGTTGGAATTCAGGCAAGGTTCTTGTGTTGTCAAGAACCAATCACGAGCTCATGTTGCTACCAGTTGATAGAGTAAAGGGAACCTGTTCTATCTGGACTCAATGGAAGGAGCCTACCTCTTAGCATCAGTCAAAGGAGAAACAAACAAGAGTTGTCTTGTAGCCAAAGAGGACAATAGTTGGTTGTGGCATAAGAGGCTTTGCCACATAAATTTTGACAGTATTGTCAAGGTGAGCAAGAAGAAATCAGTAATAGGACTTCTTGAGATTACAAAACCTAACAGAGGTATTTGTAAGGATTGTTAGTTGGAAAAGCTGACGTGAACAAGTTTCAGTAGTAAATCATTTTCTGCTCAAAATGTTCTGGATCTTGTGCACACAAATTTGTGTGGACCTATGAAAACAAAGAGCTACTATGGAGACAGGTATTTCATGCTTTTTGTAGATGATTTCTCAAGAATGATGTGGACACTCTTTCACAGAGAAAAGTCAGAAGCCTTTCACATGTTCAAAATCTACAAGGCTTGAGTGGAAAAGGAGACCGGTAAAAGCTTAAAGTGCCTAAGGTCAGACAGAGGAGGTGAATACACCTCTCAAGAGTTCACTCACTACTGTGAGGAACAGGGAATAAAAAGGTTGTTGACTACACCAAGAACTCCTCAGCAGAATGGAGTAACAGAAAGAAGAAACAGGACACTGATTGACTGTGCGAGAACCTTAATGATTCAGAAGGATCTCCCCCATCACTTCTGGAGAGAAGCTATCAGCACTGCTGTTTACACATTGAACCGAGTTCAAGTCAAGAAAGGAACCAGTAAGACTCCCTATGAATTATGGTTCGGTCACACTCCTAGTGTAGGCTACTTCAGAATTTTTGGTAGTAATTGTTACATTAAAAGAGATATGTATTCTGGCAAGTTTGAGTCAAAGAGTGATTAAGGCATATTTCTGGGGTATTCTACCAAGAGTAAAGCCTACCGGTGTCTGAATAAGAGAACACGAAAAATAATAGAAAGTATCAATGTGAAGGTTGCTGAATATTCAGAACCAAGAGGGAAGATTAGTCACAATGAACATGACAGTCCAGAGGATCACAATGCTAGAAATCTTTTGGAATTTAATGAAATAACTACTACAGATGAAAGGGAGGAGCATGAAAACAGACCTCTGTAGCAGGATGTTGTAACTGAAGATGGCAGACCAACTCAAGAAGATGAACAAGAAGTTGTTCATGACCATGCTGAAGAAGTTTCTCAACCAGGAGAATTAGACCGGAAACAAAGACCGGTTCTCCCAAGGTATGTCACATCACTCAATTGAAAACATTATTGGTGACAAACATGCTAATGTCCTGACCAGGAAAAAGGCTAGAGAAAATATCTCTTTACTTTCCTGTGTGGAGCCCAAAACCATCAAGGAGGCTCTGGAAGATGAAAATTGGGTTAAGGCCATGGAAGAAGAGATTGAGCAAATAGAAAAGAATGACACATGGATTCTTGTACCAAGACCACAAGACAAGAATGTCATTGGGACCAAGTGGGTCTACAGAAATAAACTAAATGAAGAAGGAAAAGTGATAAGGAACAAAGCAAGACTGGTCTGCAAAGGATATGCACAGGAGGCTGAACTAGATTATGGCGAAACCTTTGCACCTATGGCCAGACGTGGAAGGAGTGAAAATTCTTCTTGCTTATGCTGCTCACAAAAAGTTCAAAGTATACCAAATGGATGTAAAGTCTGCATTTCTGAATGGAATACTGGAGGAAGTTTACATTGAACAACCGGAAGGCTTCTCATCCACTGAGAAGAGTGGTATGGTCTGTAAACTAAAGAAAGCTCGTTATGGTCTAAAACAAGCCCCAAAGGCATGGTATGAAAGACTGCATTCATAACTTCTGACAATAGGATTCACAAGGACCGGAGACAACAGCAATATGTATCTCAAGGCTGGAAAAGAAGGGAACCCGATTGCTGAAATTTTTGTGGATGACATCATCTTTGGAGGAGATGACAGGATGAGCAAAGCCTTTGCTAAAGAGATGAAATAATTTGAAATGTCTATGATAGGAGCCATAAAAATTTTCATTGGACTACAAATCCACCAGCTAAAGGAAGGTATTTTTATTTCTTAGTCCAAATATGTAAAAGAAATTCTTAAAACATTTGGGCTAGAAGAATCCAAACCGATTGGTACACCTATAATAACTAACCTCAAGTTATCAAAAGAAGATGATGCAAAAGAAGTAAATGAGACACTGTATCGGTCTATGATAGGAAAATTACAATATGCAGTACATAGTAGACCGAACATAGCACATGCAGTAGGCATTGTAGTAAGATTCTCTGCTAATCCAAAAGAGACACACCTAGTAGTAGTGAAGAGAATTTTCAGATACCTGAAGGGCACTGAAGAGCATGGCCTATGGTTTCCTCACAAAGGAGGCTTCCAAATAAAGGTATACACTGATGCAGATTGGACTGGTAATATTGATGACAGAAAGAGCACAAGTGGTGGTGCATTCTTTCTTGGAGAGAGAATTGTGTCTTGGACAAGCAAGAAACAGAACTGCATTTCACAGTCCATAGCAAAAGCTGAATATGTTGTTGCAGCAATCAATTGCACACAGGTAATCAAGATCAAACAGCTACTTGAAGGAATCCAAGAACAGATACCTGAACCTATTGCAATTTACTGTGACAGTACATGTGCAATAAACATATCCAAGAATCCTGTCATGCACTCAAAAACAAAGCATATTGCTATCAAGTATCACTACTTGAGAGAGCGGGTACAAAATAAAGAAGTGAGATTAGAGTATGTTCCCACAAAATAACAGATTGCTGACATATTCACAAAGCCATTACCGAAGAGTACATTTGAGTATCTCAGAGGTAAATTAGGGGTTATACCCCTTCCTGATCAACAGTAAATAGGCAAACGTGTTCATCAATTCATTATCCTTCAACAGAGGAATCAACCTCATCTTTACTGGATTAATGAATAAGACTGTTGCTCGAAGGGGGAGCAGATTTCATTAAGGTAGTCTTTTTTACTAGCCTTTGGCATTATTGTTAAAGGGGAAGATTATGACCGGTAATAGATAAGGATCCAGTAGTGTCATTATTTGTTATGGTTTTTGCCATCAATGCCAAAGGGGGAGATTGTTGGCATTAAGGGATGGTAATCAATAAGATTGCAACCGGTACACGGCAAAAGAAGTATTGTCATAGATTGGCAAAGAGGTGTTGACATTTGTGACTAAGGACACCAGTATTGGATCTGTGAAGCAAGGACAGGTACAGCTGACAACAACAAGTGCGAGGAGAGACTGGTTTGGCAACCGGTAACACTGACAACAAGTGTGAGAGACTAGTTTGGCAACTGGTGACACTGTGAAAATAAGAGACTCTATCTGTTACTAATCCGGTAACAGGAACCGAGGAAAGGATGCAACCGGTATAGCCAGAGGAAGGGAAGGTGATAGGTTGATGCTCTTACCTATGCACAACCTAAGGATCTTTACCGATCAAGTGAAGACTTCATCATCATTGATGAACTGGGGAAAGTCATAGTTGACAATCAGTTGTCTAATTCGTTGACCAAAATTTACTGCACTAAATCCGGAAGACTTTGAGTTATCAAGACAATCGGTACAAGGCGCAATTGAAGGTTTTAATGCCGAAGTCTGTGGCATTAAATCATGGAGATATCTCTTGTGAAGGAAAGCTTTTGACACACATATGTTGTTTTCTTTCATAAAGTAGATAAAGCATAGCATGCATTGGATGTTTTCCTCAGTGAACTAATACTCCACTGGGAGATGGATCCGAAGGTGATCTTTAAACAGGTCATGCATGTAAAAAGCAAATAGGGCAAGAAGTCTATATATTCCTCTGTCTAACAAGAATATAGTTTGCCCTCATTCTGCCAAAGTAAAGAGTGAACCTATATGCTGAAGAAGTTAAGGTGAAGAGAGAGGAGAAGAAAGAAGAGTGTGCAAACAAGCACAATAGCAAAGGAGAATATACCTGCAATGACCGGTGATGTTTCTCAGTTAAGTATAACATCGATCTTATCAAGCTCAACAAAGCCATTATTAAAAGATCAAATCCTCTATTATTCTCTAACAATTACAATAGCGAAATCTCAGTATTTTGGGTGGACTTTAACAAGTCCCTTGTACTAAATCCCTTAACCGGGTGACATCTGTTTAGGTGTTCTAAGTCCTCTAACTAGGCAGGCTCTAACAGGCCTTATTGTATCAAATCCCTTAACCGGGTCACATCTAACAGTGAGTTTGTAATCCTTTAACAGGGAAGGCTCCTAACAAGGCGCACTTCAGAAGAGTGCAAAATTTGTGAGGTTCTCTCACACCGTGGTTTTCTCCCAATTTGGGTTTCCACGTGATAAATCTGGTGTTGCTTATTGTTGATTGCTTGATGCTATATTTTACACTAGAATCTGTTTTGCTTACAATTGTAGTATACTACATCAGATTTATTTTAAAGTTTTGAACAAGTGTTGATTCACCCCTCTCCTCTCAGCACCGGTTGGGACTGTCGAAAAGGTCGTACCAAAAGGATTTGGGGGAATGAATGGGAGAGGCTCAAAGGGCTCTTCTTCGCTAGGAAATGAAGAGGCGTTTCTTGCAACAAAGGAGATGGTTGTATGAGGTTTTAAGTCATGAATATGAAGGGTGGTGATGGGTGAAGGCATTCCACAAGGCATGGTGGTGGGTTTTGCAGTCCTAATCATACAATTTGTTCATAGGTCATCTTTTTACGCCTAGTAGGAGGGAACTGGGGGTGGTGAAGTGGGGAAAGGACAAAAGAGCAGCTTCCTAAATAGAGGCGAGACGATGCTCAAACTGGTGGCAGCACACTCAAGAGGGAAAACGAGGGAGTCTAGGGGGGAGGAGTTGTCTGAAGTGATGCGTAAAAGGTCACGGTCACCACCATCAAGGCAAAAGGAGGTACAGGGGGGGAGGGCAAGTGGGTGGGGTGAGAGGAAATGTCTGAATGGATAGACTAAGGAGAGTATGATAGGCCAGAGGGATGGGGATGACAATGAGGTGGCTAACAGACGAAATGAACCAGCAGGAAAGAGTGTAATCCACGACACTCGCCCCACCACAATGAGACATGCAGGTAAAGAAGCGAGACCCCGAGAAGCAAGGTAACCCATTAAGGACCACCAAATCAGAGGACTTGCAAAGCTTAATAAGGTGTCGGTTGTACTTTGTAAAAGGTCCTGAAGCGTCATCAAAAGATCTCTAGAGCCCAAAACAACAGGATCCATGTCCTCAACGCACATAGTGTTTGTCACTCAATCATGAAGGGGGGGTTGAGCTACCGAAGTCCGTGCATTAAAATCACCAACAATGAAAACATTTGCGACAGCAGAGAACTAAGAGATGTTATCATAAAGGTCAATGTAAAAGGTCCTGAAGTGTCATCAAAAGATCTCTGGAGCCCAAAACAACAGGATCCATGTGCTCAATGCACAGTGTCTGTCACTCAATCATGACGGGGGGGTTGAGCTACCTAAGTCCCTGCATTAAAATCACCAAGAATGAAAACGTCTCTGGCAACAGAAAACTGAAAGATGTTATCATAAAGGTCAATGCAAGGATTGTCGTCGGGGCCATTATGAACTGCATATGGAGAAGAGGCAGGAGGGTAATAGAAAACCCTAATAAAGATGTCTCTGAGGCAGGGGGCAGCTTGTCCAATCCGGACTCACAAGAATCTAGCAGACTCATCTACGAGGACAAAAAAAGTATGCCCCTGAAAATAATTGCTGACAAGGCATGCAACACCCTGGACTCACAAACCCCACCAAAGCACCGAGCATCACTCCTATACGCCAATAGCCAATGAAATCCCAAAATACCCAGTAGAGGACAGGCAGAGCTTTCATAAGTTTTCATGAGGAATAAAAAGTCAAAAGAACCAAGAGCATCTTATAATAAGCCCAATGAAGACCAACGGTCCTATTACCATTCCAATAACTGACCTGCAGAGTTGTACCTATATCATTTTTATTGCCCACAACAGGTTGGGCTCGTAGGTGTCATTTGGTGGCTGCAATGGTATTCTTGGGTTCCCACCCCGGGGGAAAGGAATCCCTTATAACTACTTTCAGCTTCCTAATGACAGCCCATTTTCCATCTCGTCTCGCTGCAGCAACAAGTTCTCTGGCCTGTTTCAACTCTGTAACCAGCAATTTGGTGAGATCTTTGTCTAGAAACTCTTTGTGTGTAACGAGAAAAGCTTCCTCTGAGCCTTGAGAGCACGAAGCCTGTCAGCAGCAGAAAGAAAACAGAGGAAAAGAGTGGAATCATAACCAACCCAGGCTCTGTCAAGGGTGATGTCATTGATGTCGAGCTGTTCACAGAGAAAAGAGTATCCAGCAGTCAATGGGTCAGGAGAAATGGAAGGGAGACCCAACACTTTGAGGTTGAGTTCACGAGCTCTTCTTGTGCGTTCTTCCGTGAGTTTAGACACAACTAATTTCTCAATGCCTGCAAGAGCAGCATTGTCACAGACGGAGGCCCACGTTTTGATCTGTTTTTCTGTTTCAGTCCTGAGGACTTCATGCTTGCTGTCTACATCAGACTGCTTGGCTTTCAGCTCAATGATGTCTGTGTCTTTCACAGTAACCTTTGTCATATTTGTGCTCAGCAACTTCTTGAGTCCGTCAATGTCTGCCATTACTAAAGATAGTTTATCAGACATTTCGAGCAAGGATTATTTGAGTAAAAGGTTGTCTAATTCTAACCTCCCGACCCAGTCAAGCATTTACATGAGTGTAAAGCCGTCAAAAATATTCCTCCGATATGTGTGCAGTGGCATTGACAGGGGATGAGCAGGGGGGAACCTCTGTTGATTCCATTACTGAGAATACAGAAAAACAACTTGTAACTGAGCACGGAAAGACACCAACCACAAAGGAAGGAGCCATGAACAAATAAAGAAGGCATGGAAGAAGACCCACAAAGCCAGAAAGCCAAACAAAGGAAGCAAACACGACAATAAAAGCCGCAAAGAGAACCAGAGAGAAGAGAAAAGAGAAACCCGACTATGCAAGGAGACAAGAATAGAGTGAATTGTAAACTATGCAAGGATCACCCTATTTCATGTCCCCCTTCAATTTTTACTTTAGTAGCAAAGCCATATTCTGTCAATTCTTCCCAAATTCTTTAGTAATGAAATAGACACTGAAGCATATCAAAAACAGAATTTCTATATAAATCACAGACCCCATAAACCTTTTATAATTTATAAGGGTGTGTACAATTTAACAAATCCATGTTGACATGACATGCAGAAAAACAGATTTTCTATTTAAATCAGAGACCCTGTAAACCTAAAATAATTTATGAGGGTGTGTGCAATTTAACACATCCATGTTGACATGACATGCATATTGATCACTTTAAGAAGGCGAAAATTTTGACACAACTTTGTACACATGTTTTAGACAATAACACAACATAATGAAATATCAAGTTTTCATGCTACATGTAATTTACAAAGGCTAAGCCACAACAAAATCATCCATTGATAAAGAGACAATGATGTTCATTCCCAATCACCATTTATGGAATACCAGTCATGTGAGAGGAACCCAAATCACAAATTGAAATGACAAACACAGAATGCAACATATAAATATTAAACCTGTAACCCATAGAGAACTAACATCTGAAGGCAGACAAAACTGCAAGGTGATGCTAAGAAATAAACTTCAAAACAGACATCTTCAAATTTCTTCCTGGTAATTCACTTGATCATGATTATCGTCATTTGTTTGATGGTTTTAGATATTAAGCAATTTTTTGTGAATATAGTACCGTTTTATCTTCAACACAAAAAATACTTTATAAGAATTAAACTCAAGATATTATTAGATGTGTGCACTAACTGCACAAGGGATCTCCAATCATTAATATAATAATAACAGGTGAATTGTGTACACTTACATCCTGTTCTTATTGATATATATAATATTATAAGACAAACAACATTATTATTTGGAAGCATCCAAGAAGCATCTATATGTGGAAGATCAACTTACAGGGAGCAGATTTTGAAAAGATAGCTGATGGAAATGTTGAAACATTAGTAAACTCCAAAGTGTTCTTCCCTGAAGTCAGCAACTTAGTTAAAGGAAACCACCAATTTATAATTTAAGTGCAATAAGTAAAAAGAGAATCTGAATCAACGCATGATAATCCTGTGGAGATCTATTTTCTATAATGTTATTTTAATAGTAAAAAATTAGATATATAGGAAAAAAATACTATGCTCTACGGTAGCACATCGGACTAACAATCCTTGACTTCAAAACTAGAATTGTTGTACTAAGCATGCAATAAATTGCTGGTTCATCTTTAGAAGACACTTACCATCCTTTGAATAGAACCGTATTACCGGACCTGAATATACAGATTTGTTAGTATTGGCTTTTTTCTTAACCTCTTCCTCCCGTGCTAGCATTTTTTCCAAATGCCGTATGTTCATGATCTCTGTAAAAGTATTAACTTACTTTCAGTGCTCCAAAGAAACAGAAGATACTTCTTTTCAAATATATGATGCTCTTAATTCTATTCACAAACAATCACATCCTTTTAGTTAAAGTAAAGAAAAATATAAGGTACACAATAGACGGCACACCGGCACTGTCAAAACTTGAAGTGAAGTCAAAATGTCGTTGCCCAACAATATATATCTTACTTGAACATATTTTCATGAGAATTGCTATATACTGTATTCATCTATGTATAGGCAGTTCACAAATCAAATGATTGTTCACTAGTCAATTAAACATTTGTAGTAAGGCATGAAATTTTATTTTGTCTGGACCTTGTTTGCAAGCCATTATATCTATCTAGTAGAATCTTGCATCTATAAAGAAGATTTTACCTATAATTAGAGGTTGTTCTGTGGAGTGTTGGTTCTCTAGAGAAATTAAGATGTTTGCTGAGATCATAAATAATGGCGTATTCTCTAATATTATATCAAGATGGCCTTTAAAGTACCTAACACTCAAAGAAGGGCCTGACTAATCCTAGATAGTTCGTTAAAGGGCTTCCCACCTCTTCTATTACATTAAGCCTTGATACAGAAGCCCAAGGCAATATCAGATGTACTACTATCTTTGATAAGAAATATTTCAAGATAGACATATTGAAGGAGAAACACACTACATGGGTCTCCCATAAATGCAGCATTATCATGGATGGCTAGATGGACATTAAACACCAGACACTCATTAATACCATGGTCACATGTAAGGAGGGGCCTTAGTTCCTTAGAGCATTTGAGTGAAAATAATCAAACTAAAAGCTAAGTTGCCAGTTCGGGTACGGGTTCAAGTTCAGGTTCAAAGAACCTATTCACTGGTATGGCAAAATTTTGAAATGGGGTTTGGGTTCATTTGGGTTCATTAGTACAAAAACATGTAAAAATTATAGATATATACATATGTATGCAGCCTAGAAGTGTGAATTAAGGTTATAATTTCACATAGTATCATAAAAACAACAAAAACACTATAAACTTGTAATCAAACTAAAAGCTAAGTTGCCAGTTCAGGTACGGGTTCAAGTTCGGGTTCAAAGAGCCTATTCACTGGTATGGCAAAATTTTGAAATGGGGTTTGGGTTCATTTGGGTTCGTTAGTACAAAAACATGTAAAAATTATAGATATATACATATGTATGCAGCCTAGAAGTGTGAATTAAGGTTATAATGTCACATAGTATCATAAAAACAACAAAAACACTATAAACTTGTAATCATAGCATCATATCAACATCAAATATTAAAGTAATAATACTGAGTTCAAGTATCATTTTGACTTTCAAAACTTGGAACTTTATACTAAGTTTCAATCATCTAATGGATTATCTAAATCTTCATCTTATGGGGACTTTCGCCCAAAGATGGCTTTCTATGCGGAGCACCTTCTTGAGATATGGGACGGGATCATTGTCCATCCTTCTTACCTTTCTCACCACTAGTCACATGCACTTTGCATCTCCCTTGGCTCCTTCAGCGTGGGATCACATCGACGCCGCATTCAAACTCACCATCAATTGGTTAGAGAGGACAGGATTTGCCAATAGTGTAGCATGGGTGTGGCTGAGATGGAGACAAATTTCATTTTCCACTATCCTATCTACTACAAGATCAAAGGAAGATTTTACTGCTTGTTCAAGAAGTCTTAGTCTCTCTCCTCCTTCAAGTACATTGATTAGAGGTGTCTAGCGCTTTTTCTCAAGGAGGCCTTGAGACTTCAGGCCCACTCTCTACAACATCAGCTCCCCACGAGACAACACACCGATCATCTTATCACCTCCTTCACGGTGGTTTCCCTTGCGCGCAGTACCAAGTGGCAGCTCGGCCCTCCTCCTTCTAGCCATACCAAATCCATGAGGCCTTGCAAGGATTCCACTCAGTAGTGGTCTTCTTCTTGTTCCTCTTCCAGAGGTCTTCAAAGGCGGCCTGGGGTCCCTTCTTGCCCTATGGCCTATCCTTCAGTTCTGGATTTTTTCTTGTTTGTTCAAAGTCCTTAGTGGATGATTTGTTGTTTCTTGCCTTAGTTGTTTTGTTCTCTCCTCAAACACCATTCGATTCTCTTGTTGTTGGCTGGCCCTCTTTGTTTCGACAGTCCCTCCAGCCCTCTTTGTGGTCTTCCGTTGGACATTAATAAATTTATCTAATCTTCATCATCAAAGATATTAGTTGATTCACAAATAGTACCAATGCCAAAGGGGTTAGCTGGACCAATAAAATTATCGCTTTCCAAGTCCTCAAATGCCTATTACTTTTTCACTGTACATAGAGCTTATTTGTTTGTAATTAACATCCTACTAGTTTGCAAACTGTGCTTTGTCTTTGAATGTTTGTTTATGTTTTGAATTTTGTTTTTAGTTTGCTCTTTTATGTTTTAACAATCGGTATCAGAGCCATGGTGAAGCATTGAGCGGAGATGGTGCCAAGATGTCATGTCCATTGGTGAGATGGATGGACAAAAGAGAAGGATTCGGAGGAGGAAGCTAGGTTTGTTTCGTCCTCGACTCTTGATGCAGTTGTGGCTGCAATTGGCAAAGAGATGGAAGAGAACAAAGAGGCCAAGAATTGGGAGAGGATTACCTTAACAAAGAAATTGTCACCCTAAAAAAGGAGGTTTTGATGCTCAGAGAGTGAATTTCCTGTATGGAAAAGGAAAAGGGGGAAAGTTGTGAAAGAGAGGGAGTTTTCTGAAAAGAGAAGGAATGAAGAGCTGAAGATGGAATTGGTTGAGATCCATATAATTCTTACTAAGTTAGGAATTGATGAGGAAAAATGTGAAACCAAAGAGTCCATACGAGATGAAGTGGCTGGAATTGAAGGTAAAGCTACCGAGAGAACTGGGCCTAGGGATAGACCTATCTTTTTTGAGGTTGCCAACTATAATGGCAGTGGTGAGAAACCATGTGATGTCAATGGGAATGGCAGTATCGTAGCAGCTGAGGAAGATGGAGAGGTGGTGTTTTACCTGGAGGCTCTGCATAAGGAGCACATTGATTTGGTGATCTCATTTAATCCATTAACTAGTTATAATGGCATGGATTTCATGTGGAGAGAAGAGATCGTTTTCAGTTTTGAGGATGAAGATGTTATGTTGCTAAGTGTTATTAGTTCTGATTTATTTTGGAGAAGACTGATTCGAAGTGTTCGTGAACAAAGTTTGGCAAACTTGAAATCCTCAATGTGCCTGATTGCAGTGTAAAGAATTGGAAATGCAGAGAATATTGCAGAGCATGGCTGTGCCAGTTGGGCTTCAAGTGGGAGATTGTTGGGAATGTGAAGCCCAACGGTCACACGACTGTTTGGCTTCTCATGGCTCTTTGCTTGAAAGTTGTATGCGAATGTATAAATGGATGTGTGTAGTCATGTATTGTATTGTATTGTAGATTGTATTAATAAAGTGATTCCTTGCTTGAGAGTAGATGTAAGCAATTGTCGAACCACTATAAATTGTGTCTCTTTTATTTCATTTCTTTGCTCGTTTGTAATTAAAAAAGCAGTTTGCAACTCCCTTCACCTATTGAAGATATTGTGTAATGTTTAAAAAATGATTTATCACTATACAGAGCTACCAATTAATCAAACTGGGGTCATTATCAGCAATTGGATATAAAATTTCACTGGAAGAAATCTTGAGGGCTAGTTTAATTTGATGTAATAAATATCTGAACTTCAGCAAATTATGTTTTGTAATGTTAAAGATCTTATTCAAATTTGTAATAATTGTTTTCTGCACTAAATTATAGAATGTTTCTCAATGGAAATGTACCTGGTTCACATTTATTCTACCTGGGTCTGTGTTGGTTCGACCTAGATTTGGCCCAGACTAACCTGTCTGTCTAGGTTTGAACCCTATTCAAACCAACAAGTGAACTTGACCCTAACCAAGAACCGCTTCAAACCCTGGCCGAACTAAGGTCCTAGGCAGGTGAACCAAACTTCATAGACCAAAAGTAGAAGATTTTTTTCAAAAAAATGGGATTTAAATGGGAAAACATCAGAGTTATAAAAACATTAAGAGAATGTAGATGAAAACTTAAAACTATTTCACATTTCAATAGCATACAGATGAAGGGAGCAAATAAAATTGAGAGTTTAGCCCATCAATTATGGAATAGAGATGTAATATTGAAAAGTCAAAATTATATTTCCTTCACCTACTCTTTTGTCTTATTCTCCTGTGACACCTTGAGAAGCGAGTCATTTTTGTCTTGTAGTGCGGATAGGTACAATTGTTTCGTCTTCTACTAGGAGTAGGTAAAAGATATTATTTGAAATATTCAGATGTTTTAAAAGACAAATCTGATCCCTTGGTGTTGAGTTAATCTTCACTGTTGATTTTGTAAGCCTTCTCTATAAATGGTGGCACTTTTCTTCTTTGTAAAGTTAGTATTGAGTAACTAGTAGATGTTAAAATACAGAAATAGCAGGAGGAATTGATGAACAGAAATTGTTGTAAACAGCATTTGGAGTTAATGCAAGTGGAACATTGAAGCTATAGTGTCTTTCTTGTGTTCTTCCAATGTAGGCATACTTTCTATTCTTCAATGTTAGTTTCAGTTCAGTGATTTTGATAGTGAAATGTGAAGATTTTTGAAGGATTTCTAGTTAATACAATTTGTATTTTACTGATGTAAGTTACAATATATGGTTAGTCTGAACCTTATTGCAGCATTAGTTGAATTGTGAATGCATGTTTGAGTTGGTCCAGTATTGAGTATTTAAATGTATGTTGACAATCTAAGAATCTTTCATTTCCTTTAAAGATTGCATTATTTTTGTGGCTTGTGAGTAGTCTGATTAAGAAAAAATAAGTTTATGGGATCCATCTATCAAAAACATCATCCACTTTTATAATTGTCCTTAGGAGTTCTCATCTTAGTCGTTTTTGTTAAGGTTGTAAGATCATTGCAAATGTAATAGCACTACTTATGATTGTATGTATATATATGTGTATATATATAATCATAATTGTCATTATATTAATTACATAATAATGAGTAGACATGTCCCATGAAGGGACATGTCTCTTATTGGCTCATTCTCAATATAAATGCAAGAGATTGTTGAATTTGAAAAATACATACAATCAGATAGTGCTATTACATTTGCAATGATCCTAAAAACCTTAACAGTTTTAAACCCTAATCTTTTTGCTATTTATTTTGAAGCAATTTAGTAGAGCATTAGAGAGGATTGCATTTTTTGTTTGGGAACAATTGTGTAAGTCCCCTTGTGAAACCAGCAAATCACATCATATTCACCGAGTCTACCAAGTTAAGTCAAGACTTATCATTAGGAACCTTGGGGTTGTCTCATCTAATCATATCCAATAGCACCTGAGATTTCCTTGTTGAAGAGAGGATAGAATATACTCGGTATATTTTATTTTGTGTTGGTGGTCTGCAAAACCCTCATCAACAAGATTGTGAATATTCTTGTAACAATTTTATGATCAGTCTATAGAAAGGAGATGTCGGTAGTTTAAAGAACACTATAGTGAATCCATCCAACATTATTAAGGTGGAAAATTGAATGAGAGGTTGGTTCCTCTAGTGAGAAAGTTCTCTCAAATTGAATGATGGGTTGGTTCCTCTAGTGGACAAGTGTTCACGAATCGAATGAGGGGATGGTGCCCCTAGATTTGTAAAGAAATTAGTATATAAAGCAAGTAATTTGTCATGGTTTTCTTCCATAAGGGTTTCCACCTAAATATTGTGTTATTGTGTTCTTTGGATGTGTATCATTGTGGTAATTGTGATTGATAAAGTTTGATTTGTCAAATAACTTCAAAATATAATAACCAAAACTAGAAAATTAAAAAAATTATTATATTTAATACATATTAAAAATCTATTGACTTAAAAATTTTACTTTAGATTTAATACTTGTCCTTCAGCTTTCGTGATTTTGTGAGATTAAGAGGATGACCGTGACGGTAAAGTCACGAGCCTCCCAATGGGGAGTTCATGAGTTTGATTCCTACTACCCCTGCATTCAATTCCAAGCACAATGCACTGTTGTTGATGGTAGACTCAAAAAGGTATGCACAGTCAAAGAGTAGCACGGCTTTCTGTTGCGGTGCCAAAAAAAGGCAGACCCCACGCATTGGAGATTGCCTAGACTATATGTGTGAGGCCAGCGTGTGAGAGACAGTGGACGGGAGGAGATGTTTCACCAACGGTTCGCAAAGGGAGATATAAGGAGGCTTTCTCGAGAGATATAAAGGAAAAAAGGAGATCGTCGACAGGGAGAGATAAGGAGCCCGAGAAATACAAGGAGTAATTGCACAGAGAGATAACAGAGACAAGAGCAATAAGGAGGCTAAGGGAACATTGAGAAGATTGACACTAACAATATGGTAAAATGTTGTGACAAATATGCATATGTGCAACCTAAAAGCATATATCTATTGGAGACCTTGCATGCATTGCATGTACAATGCACTCAAGGACATTGACGAAATTGAGTTGATCAAACATTTGTAGCCAATGAAGAGATGTGCAATTGTTTATCTTCAATCACCAGATGTCATGCAATATTTTGGTCCTAAATTAATCAAACCTATTGAAACCAAATTGGCATCTTATTTGACTCACTTGGAAAGGGTGGTTCAATTGGAAGAGGCTTAACAACTTATTCCATGGAGTTGACAAGACTCATAATTGAAGCACCCTTAGTAAAAAAATTACTGCAGCCCAATATCCCTTCATTACCTCGCTATCCTCATATGAAGCCCTCTTACTGATCATGTGTATATTATACTATTTAGGATTTAAGGCATACGCAACACAAGGAAGGGATTTTCTATGTTTGTTCCATCTTCTACATGTATTTTCTTCTATCAAAGGATATAGAAAAAGATCTCTTGCATATGTTATTTGTGTAACTCTTTTACACATGGACTTTGTTTCTTCATAAATTTCTCACAAACATGGCTTGTTTGAATCTGCAAATTGGATAACCTCACATATTTGCTTAATAAATTCAAAAAATCCAATATCAGCCCAAAAATGGTCATCAAGGACCATACCTCTCACCAAAATTGCAATATTTGATGTAGATTGTCTCCAAGCTGCCAATGCATCACTAACTACTATGAAAAACAAACCTCCTTTAGCTTAACAAAGACACCTAAGAAGAATAAAATAAGATTAAAACCATGTATCAACAATTTTGACAAGTTTCGCCTTAGCAAATCTTCAATAAATGGCTTGTATGTGGTGATTGATAGACAGGAACATCTATATGATTCTGTAATTTTAAATGAGATCGAAGATCCCCTGGGACTTGCCAATATCTTTCAGTACATTATTCAACGAATGCATACAACATTGTGTCAAAAATATTTTTTTTTGCACTAACATGACTATTACTTTACAAACAGGAGCAGCATTCACAACAACTTGGACTGCATGTGATGTCCCCACCTCCTCAATACTATCACATAGCCTTAAAAAAGGGCATTTACATCATGTTACCAACACCCCCAACCTCAAACAACTCTAAGAACAAGAAATCTCCACCAAGAAGCTCAACACCAGTACCAAAAGAGCAAGAACCACTCTTCTCCAGAAAAGAAACCCTTGTCAGAAAAGAAGTAGAAAGCCCCCTTTCTTAAGAAAATCGGCACCTACCACCACTGTTGTCCAACCAAAGAAACTAGTCCCTGAAAAGAAAATTCCAACACCAGAAGACCCAGTACTTGCTTCAAAGAAGACATATCTCTCCCATCTAAAAGACACGAGTTGAAGATTCCAGGGAGAGGCCAAAACCTGCATGGCTATAGAACCAAAGAAGGAAACAAGAGCCAAGACAACGCAGAAGAAAGAGGTCTTCAAGGCAAGGAAAGCCCAAAATAGAAGCACGAAGACAATAGGATCAAGATCATCAAAGCACCCTCTCAAAAAAAAACTAATCCTATCAAAAACCAACAACTCCATCCACAGGAAACCGGCACCAAAAAAACCCCACAGAATCACTACCTTAACACAAATCTCCCAAAAGAGCTGAAACCTACTCTTCCTCACAAGAAACCTTCTCTTCCTCACAAAAAGTATAAACAGAAAGCCCATGAGGAAGACCCGAGAAGCAATGGGAAGAAAACTAAACCCACAACTAAAACTCCTCCAAGCCACAGAATGAGCATCTACGCATAGGAGGACCCATTTCTTGAAGAGACCAACACAAACGAACTCTGCAACCCAAACAGCATCCACAGAAAAGAGACCAAGAGCCCAGTCCAAGCATAAACATTTCCCACCACCAAAAACTAAACACCTAGAAGCACCTAACATTGGGGAGAAATGGTGCAGAAAAACAAAGTCGTCACGTAGATGACACATTAAGAACTTAGGGAAAAAGCCCCCTTCCCAAACAAAAACAGCTACTAGCTCCAAGCTGCACACCATAGAGAGAAACTCATCAGCCAAGCACCAGCACAACAAAGAACTGGGAGCACGCCAAACGCAGTAGAAACTACCCCAGAAATGGCTCACCAATGAACAAAAAGAGGAGCTTAACACCAAACCCCCAACACAATCACTGGCCAAAATGTCAACAAAGAAGTCCACGCAAGCACAAAGGGCCAAAGCCTCAAGCCACAGACTGCACCACAAAGCCTCTCCATCGCAGCACAGAGAAAACAAAGAGCACGTCACAAATAGAAAGCCCACAGCCTAGGCCATAGAGCAGACAATCTCCCCCACTTCAACCGCACGGGGAAACCCCTCCACACCCTTTCCAAACACCAATTCAACAAGAAGACCACAGAACCCTCCTGGTCATAGAACAAAACCCCAACCACATCATTCCCCACAACCACCAAACATGGCTCGTCTAAGATATCTCCCTCCATCTGCAACGGAAAGCAAAAACATTCCAAACGCAAGCAAAGGGAAACACTAGACCCAGATCCGTAGGGGCTCCCAACTCCAAAGCCGAGAAAACATCAATACTAACCAGAATGGCATCTGCAGAAGGTACAACCCAGTCATTAGAACTGTCTTCACCATCTTCTCCATCCTCATCTTTCGCGACTTATGCAACAACAATTTCCCCTGAAGCTCTTCTGCACGGCACCCGAACCCTACCTTTCAAAATGCTCCTGCTCCCGCCCATTCTTGATTCCGATACTACACACTTTTATTGGTGTAGTTTGTTGCTCTAATCGGAATTTTTCTTTATTAATTAGAAAAATGTGAAACTTTTCATACCTAGGTAATTTACACCCAACTGGTCCATCATTGATAGCTTGGACCTTCTCCTCGAAGAAAAGTAAATGAGCAACATTAAACAATATTCAATTTGCACGAAAGAAGTGTGCAAGCGTTGTATCAATTACTTCTTGACCTTGCACATCAAATAATCTTCCACTAAGTTGCAACATTTGCCAAGTTGAAGCATGAGAGCTCAAATTAGACACTTTCCAATCAACCCTTTCTTAATCCCTGATAGTGTCATATTGTTCTACCTCATTTAGACAATCTTCCACTAAGTTGCAACATTTGCCAAGTTGAAGCATGAGAGCTCAAATTAGACACTTTCCAATCAAACCTTTCTTAATCCCTAATAGTGTCATATTGTTCTACCTCATTTAGACAAGGATCAACACCTTTTTCAGGTATGTGAAGGAAAAGAACTCTCATCTTTGTGTAAATACTTTGTCATGGCATTTCACAAAATTTATATGTGATGGTGGTTGTTCCACCCGATCCCTTCGACCCTCGAACGCAATCACAATACTACCATATTGGATACAATCCTCCTTCTGCCCCACCTAGAATCCTTAATGAAAAAATATATATTACTTTTAAAACAACACTAGTAGTCTAAAAATAAAATTTATTGTCTTGGATTTAAATTTTTAAATTTAAATCAAATGCTATTTTAACTTTACTCAATTTTTTTTTTTTTATTTTAAGCAAGCTTTGCCTAGGGGCAGTACCCTTTCTATTAATATTTGCAAAAAACATTATATAAGGAGATGGAGCTTCAACTCTTAATACAAATGACCCAAAACAGATCAATGGTAGAGATACATAATCCCGCTGGCTATGGCCTTCAACCTTTCCACTACCTCTTCTGCGAAGAGATCCTTGTTATCTTGAAGAAAAGCCTCGAATTTAGACAAATTGTATTCCTTCACTATGCTAGTCTTATATAATGCCCTGGCTTTCTTCATACGAGTCTTCTTCCCTTCCGCTTCAAGGTAGAAATGTCCCAAGGCGCATCTGTCATGCAGCTTCGGATCAATAAAATCCAATGTTGTCATTACCTCCAAATAAACCTCATCTGATACCATCCTTCGAACCATGCCTAATGCGCTCAGAGAGTTTCCAAGAACCTGGACTATGGGCAAAAACAGGTCTGCTACCATTAGCCCGTCATGAACATGTCCTCCGACCCAATATTCCATGCCCAATATGATCACCATACTTTCCCGATCCCTCTCATTCACCTTGCCGAATAATCGTTGAATCTGCTCTTCTAGTGATTTTGATGATGCCTCCTCTTTCCTGCAGAAGCAATGGATGCCACGGTGACTCGCCATGATACTCTGCCTGTAAAAGAAATTCCAACTGCATTTAAAAGCCCCCGATTGTCCCTCCTCTGAAAAAAAAACTGAATGAATATTTTCGCGTATCTAACATCCAGTTATGCAAGACTCTGCAAAAGCTGTGAAACAACATCCTATCGCCATGTGACTCTCTTCTCTGATAGGACTGGACATAACCTTTCTGTCTAACCCATTGTCTTTGCCAAAACTAAAATGATAAAATTCCCCTCCTGCGACTGATGCAGCTCTGTTCCTCACTGTCACATTGTCCATCTCCTTGACTCTAGCTGTCAAAACCTCCATCCTTATCCGATCCCTACCTTTGGGAGAGCACCACTGTCTGTCAAAATGATATTCTGCAGACCCATCGGGATCTGGTCGTCCTGGCCGAAGTCTAAATCAATCTCCGAATCGATTCCCAAGTTAGCCATGTGATCTGCCGCCTTATTTCCTTCACGAAATACGTGTTGAAATCAGAAATCCTCAAACTTTTCCAGAGCCTCCTCTATCCTCGGTAACCAACATGTCAATCTCTAGTTATTGAAGGCATTTTTTAGAACGTCGTTTAAAATGATTTGTGAGTCTCCCTCTATAATTAGCTTCCTGATGCCAACTTTGGCACACCATACTATCCCTGCCTCCAAGGCCGCGATCTCTGCCACATTATTGGTGGTAACTCCCATGTTTCTTGTTAAGCCCTGCAACAGTTCGCCTTTGTAATTCCTAATGACAACCCCCGAGCCACTTCTACCTGGGTTGCCTCTGCTAGCTCCGTCAAAATTTAGCTTTTCCCATCCGATCGGAGGAGCCTGCCAAAAGGTATGTTTCCTGACTTTCTGCTTAGCTTTTAGCAAATGGTCTCCTCGTGGTTTAAACGTCCACACTGACTCCATCTCTGTGTCCCATTTCGACTGGTATCCAAATTTCAGTCCTGCTAATCTGGCATTGATAACTTCCTCAATCGTTGTTCTGATCATAAAAATTTGAGTTTGCTTACTTCCAAAACCTCCTCCTTGAAGATCCTCCAATTGTGTTCTTTCCAAACGTGCCAAACCAGCAAAGAAGGGCACACTATCCATAACAGTCCCCATTTTTATTTAGCTTTGTCGATTGGCCATGCTGAGAGAAATTATTTTAACGTACCACTCCTTGTTGTATACCAATGAAGCCTATCCCATTAGCCAATCCCAACAGTCCTTCGCGAATGGGCACCAATACAACAGAGGGTCCGCTATCTCTTCACCCTCTTTACACATTACACACCAATTGGGCCCCGAAATCCCAATCGATTTAAGTCTGCCTCCTGTCAAGATCCTGCCATGCAAAGCGATCCAAAGAAAGGCAACGGCCATTTGCCCCAGCATAATCTCGATGGCCAAGAATCACTATTTTGTCTGTGTCTAAGCAATTCATACCCCAGATTAACCTTGTAATCCCCTGATTTTGAAGCACTCCATACCAGTGTGTCCTCGGAAGCAGAGCGAATCACTATTCTGCTTGCTAGCAATTCCTGCAAAAGAATACTATTGGCCGAACAGGGTGGGCCTATGGTTTGCCAACTTGCTCTTGTTGTAGATGGCGAGGCAAAAAACATGTATTCTGCTACCAATGGACCTTCTGAAGCTTCCATCTGGTTAACCCAGTCTTTCTCAGAGAAGAAGCTTTCAAATGGTAGATCTCCATTCCAGGAATCTCTCCAAAATCTAGCACTCTGACCGTTACCGATCTTCCGCGTAAGGTGATCAGTCAAAATCCTTCTACTTTCCCAGATAAACTTCCAAAATGGAGAGCCAGTAGCAACATTAGCCACTGTCAGAATCCTCTCTGGGGCCCTGGAATCTAAATATTTCGCTGTCATAATTTGGCACCACGGTTTCTGCAGGTGTTTGCACATTTTCCAAGCAAATTTTGCTCCAAGTGCTAGGTTCTGTAAATTCATTTTACGAAGCCCTGCTCCACCTTCTTCCTTAGACAAACAAGTCGTATCCCATTTGATAAGTGGAATCTTCTTATCCTCTTTCAATCCTTCCCAAAGGAATTTCTTAAATAGACCGTCAAGTGCTGAGGCTGCTTTGTTGGAAGCCCTATAGACTGCCAAATAATAAACTGGTATTGCCGATAAGACTGATTTAATCATGAAAATTCGACCAGCTTGGGATAACCACTTGTTCTTCCACAAATTAGCTTTAATACGACACTTATTTAAAATTTCCTCCCAAAAATTACTATTCAAACGACCTGCATATAAAGGAATACCAAGATAAATTATTGGGAATTCGCCTTGTTCAAATCCCAGAATGGAAGAGATTATGGTTCGCTGCCTCCTACTAGAATTCATAAAATAGACCCTTGATTTAGTCTTATTCATACTCTGACTTGAATCCCTCTCATAGATGTCCAGCACTTCTTTAATAATCTTTGCCTCTTTAATAGAAGCTTACCCAAATAAAATGGCATCATCAGCAAATTGTGAATGTGATATTGGTTCTAAGCTAGCATGAATAGAAAAGGGGACAGAGGATCGCCTTGTCTTAACCCGTTAGTAGCTTGAAAGTATCCACACACCAAACCATTTACAAAAATGGAATAATGAACAAAAGAAATACAATGCATGATGCAATTGATCCAATTGTCATGAAATCCAAATCTAGAAAGAATAGATGAGAGAAAATGCCAACAGACTCTATCGTATGCTTTGCTAACATCTAATTTAACAATCATACCTTTCTTCTTCTCTGCATGTAGACTATGGATAGTCTCACCCACCAGGAGGATGCTATCCACTATTTCCCTACCGGGAACAAAGCCATGTTGTTCATTCGAAATAAGCTTGTCAAGGAGCGGTTTTAAACTGTTTACCATGGCTTTGGATAGGATTTTATACAAAGCATTGCACAACGAGATGGGACGAAAATCTTCCATGGATAAGCAGTCTTGTTTCTTGGGGATCAAAGAGATGACAGTGTTATTAATTTCTTTGATAAATTGACTTTTCAGTTTGAAAGCTTTCACTACCTTGAGGATGTCTGCACCCATAAAACTCTAGCATTTTTTTAAAAATTCCGATGGAAAACCATCCGGACCTGAAGCTTTGAATGGAGGATTGTCGAAAGTTGCTTTTTTAACTTCCTGCAGTGTGAACGGACACATCAGTTCGGAATTATCCGCATCCAAAACCTCCTGTTTGATAACTTCAAATAACATCGAAACTGGCTGAGTCTGGGAATTTAGAGAAGCCCCTAACAGGGATTTGAAGTAAGAAATCGCCAGCTCCTCTACCTCTTCAGGCTTCTCCTGCCACCGACCCTGCGAATCATGAATACCATGAATTTTGTTCGTGGATCTTTTTGCCTTGACCGAAGCATGAAAATATTTTGTGTTAAAATCCCCGTCATTAATCCAACATTCCCTGGACTTGTCCTTCCAATAATTTTTTTCTCTGAGCAAGATTTCAAAAAGTTCGCTCTTGAGTGCTTTTTCTTTCTCGAAATCCTCATTAGACATCCCTGCTGAAATTACTGAGATATTCTGGGCTTCCAATTCTGTTTCCACCCGAGATTTTTCAAAAAAAATGTTTTTGAAAGAAGACTGGTTCCATTCTTTGATTTTCTCTTTAACTAGTTTGAGTCTCTTTATGAACATAAAGCTTGGGGTCCCCCTGAATATATCACTCTCTTTCCACCAACCCTCAACCTTAGACACAAAATCTTGATCTCTGCACCACATATTCTGGAATCTAAAGCTCCCCTTATATTTTGGATTGACAACATTAAAACTCAGCTGAACTGGAAAGTGGTCTGAAAGGGATAGAGGAAGGATACTTGTATCCAAATTGAAATCTGAGTCTAGCCAAAATGGACCAACCAAAAATCTATCTAATCTTTCAGAAATTCTGGCAAAATTAGCCCGCCTATTAGTCCATGTGAATCTCCCATTTTTAGGGACCAAATCTAATAGATGGTTCGCCCTCACAAAATCCCTAAAGTCTTCCATCGCTTGATTAGACATTCTCAATCCACCTGATTTATCGTCCAAATCCAAGATGGCATTGAAATCTCCTGCAATAATGATCTTACCTCTATTGAGAGCGGCAATCTTTGTGGAAATATCTCTCCATAATTGCAATTTATCCACTATTTTGATCGGACCATAGACATTGATTAAGGGAAAGGAAACCTTGTGTTGTATGTTGACCACTGTGCCACATAACCAATGATCACATCTTTCCAAATCCGACAACTTAATATTATTTGGATTCCACAGAAACCCAAGACCTCCTGAAGCGCCTTTTGCTTCTTGGAAGAATCCTTCCCAGTTACTACACAAAAAAAGAAAACTAAGGGCTTTATCCATACATAGCTTGGTCTCCTGCAGCAATACAATATCACTATCTAATTTGAATAGCACTCTTTTGACCAAGCGTCTTTTGTCAGGGGAAGAAATGCCCCTGACATTCCAAGTTAAGATCTTCATTTCTCACCAAGGGAGGCCCCTACTCCCTTAGCCTTTTTCATGAAATCAAAAACACTAATAATGCCCTTTTCCTTGGCCTGCTCCTCCCTCATTTGTTTAAGAGATCTCCTTCCTCTACCACCTTTAGCTTTTCCATAAAGTATATTAGCGGATTGGCTAACACACCTAGGCTCAACATTCTCCAACTCATCAGCCAGAATAAAATCTTCCATAGAGTCCCTATCGTAATCAACCTCCAAATCCAATCGTGCCTAATGTATAAAAGGGGTGATTTCCTTATTACTAGGCTCCCCTAAATCATGATCCTGCTAAGAACCTGAGCATTCCCCTTCTTCCTTAGTGCTTTCCATCCGCTGAGGCGAAGTCAATTGGACAGGATCTGAACAAGCCTGTGAAACCATTTTAGTAACCGTTTTATGACCATTGTTCTTCTGCACCCACATTTTCGCAAGCTTGTCAAACATAGGCTGTTGAGACTTGACACCTTTCTTCGCCCCCCCCGAAACAAGGTATTCAATTTCAACCTGTTGTTTCCAATTACTATCGCCCATTTTCAAATTGATAAAAGAGGGAACTTCTTGAAATGCCACGATTTTGATTCTGGCATACAAATATGAGTCGTTTTCGATAATTGAATCATCTACTTCAAGCAGGGTGCCCAGCGATCTCCCGATACATTCTAAGCTTGCATCCCCCCAATATTCTAACAGCAGGTTATATAACCGAATCCAAATAGGATTCTGATATACCGCTAATGAAGAGGGATCAAAATTGGCTTGTCATGGTTGCAGGTATAAAATGAAACGACTGGAAAGACCAGTTTTGTTGATTTAAAATTTTGTTCTTGGCTGCTTCCTCTTTAAAGATCACAATAAAAAAACCTTTTGGAATAAATTTGATAACTACATCTCTGCACCATTTCTCTTGAACCCAATTTCTGACTTTCTCTCTTGCCATTCTAATACCGATAAAGTGCCCGATGACTGCCATATTTTCCCACAAGGATACATCCTCCTCCACTTCCTCCAGGAGAACAATGTCCACCACCTTGCTATTCTTCTTGTATGCCGTTTGCGACATGACTACAGTATTCTCCTTCCTGATTTTGTTGGAGAAATGGACCTGGCTAAACCTTTGATGCTGAAACCATCCGCCATTTCTGAATCTCTCTCCTCTCCTCTGCATCTCACTTCCACCGATAAAATTAAAAAATTGAACTTTACTCAATTTGATGACTACTATTCATATTCTATTATGGGATATATTTGCCTTGTTTAATGAGGCTTTTAAAAATTAAAATGCATTTCAATAGTTCAAATGAAAATTCATCAAAGCATGAAACTATGTTCCTAAATAAACGGGTTTGCACCCAATTAAGCATCAACAAGAAGTTTTACCTAAAATTTGCAACTACATATAATAGAGCACACCATTATAAAGAGAAACATGTTTGAAGTTCATAAAAGCTTGTAGTATAGTGCATAAGCACACACCCCATTAAAGGTAGAGATGTTCTACAAAGTCAAATTTGTTGTCAAATTGATAAGTGCAGCTCATGGTGAAGGTGAATACAAGTTCTATAAAAATGCAAGTCTATTCATCACCACATGACCCAAAACAAAACAAGAGTTTTTATCCCCGATCAAGTCTATTTCAACCTATCTAGGTCAACATACTCACCTAGCTACAAGTCATGCAAAGGAATCTTGAAATCTCCCCTTGAGTCTACTCTTGTGTGGCATCCAAAACTCATCCAAACTAGTGATTTAATGATCTCATCTACAACTCTACTACAAAAGCTACAAAATGATCTCATGTGTTGCATCTTAGGTATTCGATTCGTTTTCATTTTCTTTGATCGCAAAGTTAAGGAAATGTTGATAGAACTAGAACATTTCTTGCAAGCATGGATATCTTTGCACATGTTTTTGATACAGGAAATGCATCCCAATCCCCGATACATGTCCTAGGCGGTTAGAATGCATACATGTCCTAGGTGGTTAGAGATGCATCTCCCTACAACACTATAAAATGGCATTTTCCATTGAGGTTTGTGTGGTTTTGAAGGCCTTAATTTGCAATTGATGGCAAGGGCTACACCCCTTGACCCCATTCTATATCCAACAAGGATCATGCATAGGGGCAATGCTTTCGGGCTCAAACGCCGAACCCCCACCCACCATTGTTATTATTAGATGCAATCACTGCAATGTTTTCACCACTCTAGTATTTTACTTAACATGCCAAAATTTCATTTGGAATTATTATACATTTTTTATAACCATTTTTTCAAGTACTACATGTATTTGTGTCGCCCCCTGCTACCATTCCCAAACTGAAGCCCTTGGTACCTCTATCCCCTCATCAAGAAACGCCATGGAACATAGTTTGCAACTAATGGTCATGACACTAAAGCAAAAACAATGAGTTAAGTCCAAGGCAAAGCAAGGAAAGAGGGTTAAGGAAGAAGCATAGGGTAACACTTGTTTTTTTCAAATGTCAAATACATCAACTCCATCATATCCCCAATTTCTATAGTGGTTAGATATGGAGACTCTAATGTTCCATGCATTTAAAATATGTGTATCAATAGCATGCTTGGCCAAATGAAGGCCAGCATACAATAGAGAGACAGCACCTTGCAATACTATAAATACATTCAACCTATCATGAGATGGGAGAAGCTCAACGCTCCTTTGTACATGATCACCTATGCATTGAACCCAAAATAATTTGTAGAAAAATCTAACATAGTTATTTGCATCAAAAAATGACTTGGTGGCAATTGTATGGACCTTACCCACCAAAAACATGCTAGTCATTCTCCTCCTATCACAACACTTGTAGTTTCTTTGCTGCTGAGGGGGGTTAGTCTACATACAGTTTCATCTGCTCTATCAAGAGGAAAAAGCTTACCTTTATGGGTGAAAGACGTTTGTAGATGTACATGGTGCCTTATGTCTCATGGATTGTGAAACAATTAAGTATAAGTAGAGTCCAACATCACATTTAGATGTACACCTAGAGAAGATGACAAAATGAAGGGGATCAAATTACATATACAAGATTGGCTAGTGTCAATTGCAAGAGCTAGATTAACCTAATAGTTTTAACAATGATGCCTATGTCATGGAATTTGCATTGGCCACTAAGTTCAATTAACCATTGACCCATTGTACTTCCTATTGCAAACTTAATGAAATTTAATATTATAATATACATATTTGGAATTTTGGATCAACTGATTGTAAAATTGTTTAGAAAAAGGGTGAATTTCAACTTGCTTTACTTTTTGAAAATTATTTTTCAAATATTAAATTTTATATATTAATTTATTATAATTGTTGTCCCTAAAATTTATTCCCTCCATACCTTCTCATTCTCTCTAATGCGTAACTTCATTCTCTCAAAAAATGGAAACAAGAGGGTTTCATCAGCAACTCCCCAACTAGCCGCCCCCCTCCAGAAATTCCTTTCAAATGATACGGCCTCTTTTCTTTCAGTACTTTGAAAGCCAAAACAGCCTTGCTACTGCTGCAATGTGCTGTAGTCTTAACCTCCACTTAAGACATTAGACTTCAGCATAAATCTCTAAAAGGCATCCAGCAATGCTGCTGAATTCATGCATTCAGTCTTCTTCTAGCAGTCAAAGAGATGCTCAAGAATCTCACCAGTCTAGGGACTATAAATTAATAATCCAATGACTCTCAGGTAAACAGGTGGTTAGATCTACAACTTCATCTTTTGTTTAATCATTTTTCAAAGATTCTTCAAGATTTTGACCAGATTAGTTGGAAGGTCATTCCTAGAAAATTACATTATCTTGCCAACAGAAAGGCAAATGAAGACAAACAATTATGTCATAATTCAGCCTGTATAAGACATCTTCAAACCCAAGGAGATGACACCCTTGATGGCCTCTAAGCACTCCACTGGCTTTGCTGGACCTCCTTGGTCCAAAATTTTGACTCCATTGTCAATCGACTTTTGTACCTTTTTTATAACTATTTTCTAAGACTAAGTAAAACCTTTCTTTTTTTAAGAAGAAAAAGGTCATCCCCTGAAGCTCATTCTTTTTGATGAACTATTTTCCTTAATGTATTTAAAATAGTTAAATACAGCTTTTTATATATAGAACCTTTAAAATAGTTTTAAAATCCATGTCACAATACAACTTTAGTTTGAAAAATGAGAGACCCTCTACCATGTCTAAGACAGTGTCCCAATGTTATAGACTGCATGGTCTTTAGCAGCAGAATTTCCATACAGCTGTTAACGAAAAGAAGGGGAAAAGAAGCATCTTACCTGTTTGTGCAGCTTCTAGGAGCATCTCTTCTTGTGTCATTCGCCTATCCTCTCCCTCCCTTTTCCTTTTCACAGGCTGAAAATTTTTCATAAATTAAATTAGATAAAAATAGGTCAGAAAGAATTTTACAAATCTAGCAATTCAACAATTTCATGCTGTATAACACACCAAGGTTTAAAGCAGAATTTGCAATACAACTACACAATTTCTAAACCTCCAGCACCTAGAGTAAACTTCATGATTCTTAAAACTGTTCATCCCTATGCAAATTGAAATAGTTATATCTAAAGAAAAAATAACCTTCTCATTAAATATTATTTAAGGTGTAAACTCTAAAACAGATATTCAAATGCATTGCACAAATAAGCATATGGAAGAATCAACAATTTCTTAACAACCCTAAGTAATGATAATTTTGCATGTTCTGAACAAACAGGTCAATAGGTAGGGCATATCTTCTCTTAGGGCTAAAGAAAGAGCCAAATAAAATAGAGTTTAAAGGATTAATAAATAAACAGACTTATAAAACCTCACGTATTGGAGCAAATTGACTATTGTTCACTCTTCAAGCAAAGCTAGAAAGTATAAGCCTTGAATGTAAGTGACTCGTATTTCACGCTTGATCTTGCCGGCTTATAATAAAAAAAAATTGGGCTCAAAATGAATAACAAAAATAAACATAAGGCGAAAAAAATTTGGAATTGACACAAGCTTGCACCTAGAAAAAATGGACTAAATGACTTAAAAACCAAGAATATAAAATTATATCGGTAATTGTGTAGCAAGTTAGCAACCAAATCATTGTCCTATAATCTACTAAATCTACTGGATGAATGCAATATCAAATTCCAAAGACTATTGTGCATAAAAGCCACATCAAATGGATGGTTTACGAGTTTCCCATTTTTTCACAACCTTAGCAAGTCATTCAAAAAGATAATTTTAGCCTCAAATTAGTCATACTCATGAGGTTCAAACTGTGACTTGCCAAGTTTGTGTCGCAGACCAAGACAGAAAATTCACATTACTGTCACCAGTATAAGTAAAACAATAAATTTTCCACTTACCTGTTCCTTGTGCTGGGCAGTAGTAGAGACCCTAGGGCATTGAAATTCTGCTATGACGTATTCATGTTTGGGCAGTTTGCTCTATTTTGCTCTATATTTTTTGTTCATTCCACTGTCAATGCTAACCTCTTAAAGCACCAGTACACAATGTGCCCAAAATGACTAAGCAAGATTAGCAATCAACAAGTTTTGGTTCCACTCAAACCTGTCATTCAATGTTGCAAGATATCAATATATAGCAACAAAGGTCAACTCATTTTCAATCAGTGAAGAGGTTCAAGGCCCAATAACAATATCAGAGTGTGATGCTGAATGAATCTGGAGCTGATGTAAATAAATGCATTGAGCAGAGCCAAGTTAGGCAAAAAAGGAGCTGCTCAATGTTATTATTGCTTCCACATATAATGCTATATCTTGGCAATATGTTGACAGCTCAGAAAAGATAAAACTACAAATTTGACGTGTGATTTACTGGAGAAGATTCCATTAAAGGAGGACTTACAAAATATTCTCAAACTATTACAGAAGATGTCACTAACTTAGCAACTTTCTATGATAAAATATTAAATAGTAAATATTTTACCATATTTTAAACTCCTTTAGTGGTCCATGACATAGATCTTGCACTCAAGTATATTGTGACACCTATGGACCAGCAAACTGATGAAAACAAGCTATTTTTAACCTCATTCTAGTCACCACAAAATAAAGTTCCTTAAATGCTATTTATGAGCAAAATGAAAGTCTAGAAAAAAAAATTTAAGCAAATAAAGGACTGCTTCAAATTATGAAAGGAATACAGATGGAATGAACATTTTAGAATGATTTAAGAGTTAAAGCACCGCTAATGTGATAACCCTCGGAGCTTTTAGTCAAGGTTCTTTCCGAGGATGGTGAAAAGCCTCTTGTGAAGCCACCACAAAGCTAAGGGGTCCATTAGAGTTGTATTGAGACAAGGAACGCAAATTCTGTCCAGTATGGGAATTGATGACCAAAAATGGTAAAAACTTCATAGACCACTCAATGCATTTGGGCACACTGTTGGAAACCGGCATTTTGTTCTAATCATCATTAAATGGAGATGATAAGAAAGCCTCTACAACTGCATAGTGAGGCCATTACAAGTTGAGGAGATAATAAACAAAAAAGAATCGAGTCACAAATTTATTTGAGATCAAAAGTCAATTTTGCTCACTAAATGGCAATCATGGCTAAGATAAATCTATTATGAAGTGATTTTCAAGAGTTCCACAGCATTTTCTAAGGGGTGGAAGTGGTGGCACAAGGTTGGAAGGACCAAGGGCCTAAGTTTGGGGATGGCAGGTAGACGGCACTAATATACATATATACTTGAAAAACTAGTTATAAAAAGATTTTTAAGAAGTTCATTTCAAATGAAGCTTTTGCAAATTAGTAAAATAGCAAAGTTGCAAATACAAAATGGTAAATACTAAAATTTTAAATACTTTTATACTATTAAAAGAACAAGTGTTATTAATCTTAATGCGCTTTACTATTAAAAGAACAACTGTTATTAATCTTAATGCGCTTTACTCTCTGCTGGAGGGAAACTACCTGGAAAAAAATGCTATTCTGGTTGACGATGACCCAGTAAAGCTGGAAGGTCGAGCTACTAGTCCTGGCACTAGAACCAGAGCAAGCATTAAGAAGAGGATATTGACTCTTCCAAAGGAGCTAGTGAGCCTTAAAGAGTCAATTCAAAAGATCCAGGCTTTGCAGGAGGCTTCCGAGGAGTTCCTAAATACTCTCGGCTGCTTATTGTTGCTGGTTCCTTTTTTTGTTCTGTCTACTGGTACTCGTGCTAGAAGGTGTTCTTTTTGGCTGGCTGGAACCTTTTAATTGTAATATCTTTGTTAAGGCCTTTCTTTGGTTCTGCTTGTTTCTTATGGCAGTTATTGTTTTTATGCTTCTGCACTATGCTCTTTTCTTTTCCTAGCATGTAAAGGGTTTCGGGTCCCCTTCAAAACCTGTTTTTACCTTAATCAAAAACAATTTGCTAAATGAAAGTGACAAATTGGAGATTTCCATTATATCCAAAAATATCATAAAGATGATTAAAATGAGTAGCATTATACATCAAAATAAGAACAAATTGTAGCGAAGGGAGGCCCTTAATCATCCACAAACTCCTCATCACTAGAACTAGTACACTCCTCATGGTCAATCTCCACCAAACTAATGCCAACCAGCCCTACATCTAGAATCATAGCATCCTCATTAATCTATGCTAGCTCCTCTAGCTCTACATCCCATCATGTTGTTGGACTCTTGCATACAAGTGTCTTGCGGTCAATGAGATACAAAGCACTATATATAGCCACAAGATTCTCTTCTCTCCCAGCGATAAGTCTATTCCTCTTAAGAGAGTGGATGAAGCTATAGGCTAGAGTGGTAATCAAAGATTTCAATCCACGGTAATTACAACACAAAGTCGGTTCCTCCTCTGTCATCATATCAATCTCGGTCACCTTAGAATAACCCCTAAGAACGGCAAATATGGTTCACTTGGTGTGAATCATTCTAACATCTCCAGGATCATACATCTTCTCAAAGGCCCTAAAGAACTTTACCTTCACCTCAGCATCCTATATTAGTGCAACTCTATCAAGCCCAGTCTTGTAACTTAATTTTCAATGCATAGGCAGCCATGCGCAAGGGAGAGTTGAGCTTCTCCCATATCTGATGAGTGATTGACTGAATGTGCTCATTGTAGAATGCTAATGTGGTGTTCTCTCACACGACAACCCTCATTTGCTCAAGTATAGAATCAATGAACTCATACACCTCTACAAGTTTAGGTGCATCTGCATCCCCACATCTAATGACTTGGAAAATTACAACAATGATGGAGATTATATAATTTGCATCACTCCAAAATACATCCCTCTTCACTATATCCTTCACCCTCCTCGCCTGCTCTGTCTTGGACTCGACCCACTATTTCCAATTTGTTGTCACAACCATGAGTTGAAGTGACTCTTGCAACTCAATCATTCTCTCCAAGAGAATGAATTTGTAGGCATATCTGGTCTCAAAAGGTTTCAAGAACTCCTTAGAGAAGCTCTTGAAGAGTGCATGGTAAGTTTGGTGGTTACACATAAAAATCTGCACATATTTGGCATCACCGACCACTGCTCTAATCCACTATGGACTCCACACAACATGGAGTCCACCAAATATGTCCATAAGTTGCCTCAACAAGTTTCCCCACAACTTTGTACACATCTGTTGCATTTGTCACTACTTGGACAACAATTTGTGGCACAACCTCCTCAACAACATCCTTGAGGACCTGAAACTAAATATCAGCATCTTTGTGATGCTCTAAACAATCAACTGCCTTAAGGAAATATGGGCCCTTTGTACATGTAACCATGATATTGATGAGTGGATGATGTCTAATGTTCATCCACCCATCCATGACTACATTGCATCCATTCTTCAACCAACGTTCCTTCATTTTCTCCATCAACACATTATTCTTGGAATAGCTCTTATCCAAGATCATGTTCCTCAATTTTGTCTCACCTAGTAGCATATATGATGGTTCTCCCCTTGCTTTCATCAACATCATTTCCTTATAATTAAGGAGATAGAGCAATATCAAATGGGATGCTATTGCCAAAGAAAAACTTGCCAATGGCATCATCTATATCATCCTTTAGTTGCACATTGAACAAATCAGCTATGGGATTACTTGTCAATTTGTGTTTCCCCCTACCCTCTCATTGGGAACTGGAAGAACATAGCATCACTCCTACTCCCCTTCGCAAAGTATGACTAGATCTCTATGGACAGCTCTATTCAACTTGCATCATATAAGACAAAGTAATAGGCATAGGTGTACTTGTGTTGCCATCAAGAACACCCCATAGCTTGTTTATGTCAACTCTATATTTGAGGTTAGTCGCTTGCGCCAAAAAAGAACATGTATCCACACCTTTTATTCGATTAAAAGGTGTGCATTAACTTTAGTAATGCTGCCATAAAATTCTAGATCACAAAAGTGGCACTTCCACTTCCTTGTGCCACCAAATGTCCCTGGCCTCCCTAGTAATTTTGTTACAAACTATCTAAGAGGAGACGTATGACCCAAAGCACCCTTAGCATACTCTATTAGTAATGCGAATGGGCGCTCTATTCTTGCAGCTCCACATGCCATTAAACTAATTTGGACTTCAAGTTCAGGTTCAACCCCATGGTCACCCCCATTAGCCTCAGGTGCATATTCAGATTCAATACTTTCACTATGAACTTCTACTTCATCCTCATTCACGCCATAAGAGCTCATTGTGATACTGCAATAAAGAATATAAATTTAAAATTTATAAGTTTAAACCTAGTATGACAAATTCGAAAATAAAATTTAAATTTCGATGTTGAATCTTGATGACAATGTGAACAATGAACAATCAACATTGCAATGAACCTATAAAAATCAGCCGCAGCCATGTCTATGAAATTATTATCAAAATCTAATTATGAAAAAGATGGTTGAAACTTGCACCAAAAAAAATTTAGAAAAAAAGATGAAAAAACAGTCATAGAATCCTACCTTGTGCCCAATTCTTCTTGCTCCTTCTCACCCCTCTTGCACTTGCAGCTCTCCAATCACACTCATCACCTCTCTTCAACTTGCAACTCCTCTTCAACCTAGCTCGTGCAATAAAATTGAGTTAATGTGAGCATTTTTTAGGGTTTAATATAGTTTAGCGGGCCTGAAGAGGGGCCCACTTGCCATTAGAGTTCAATCCTTGGCACAATAATCTAGGAAATAATATTTTTTGTTGACTGTGTCTGCCCAGGGAAAGGAGACGCTTGGGCGTCACCAAGACATCTTGGCCTTTCTGTCTTCCCCGAGCTGACCTTGATGAATCAATGGCGATGGTGGCGCAGCAAGGGGAATTTGATTAATTTAATTTCATGAATAAATTGTTCAATTCAAATAGATGCCTTCAAGGCTGACCTTGTTATGTAACTTGTAATTTTCAAGTTTATGGCCCCAGGTGCCCATTTTAGATTAGCCTAACGGTTTTGAAGAGTCATTTTAATTTGTTTTCCTTCCAAAATGAAATGCAGGATTTTGGGTGCCAGAGTTTGGATTGCAACATACAAAACTTGTAACATTTCCATTTGGAAAATCATCTCTTCTTATGTGAGTTTATCAGATGGTTGCAGGTATCAAAGGACAAAACCCCTTTGGTACATTAGAGTGATCTCATTCAGAGTCTACAACAGAGCTTCAAGGAGTTCAAAATTGCTGTTTGTGTTGCCGAATTTACTATAGGGTTTGTTGCTGTTCCATGATATTGTAATGACTATCATTACAATCCTAGCTGATGCGAAAATCAGATTCATAGCACTCTATTTTTTTGCAAGCAAATTGGGATCATTTGGTGCAAATTATGTGTTGACTAGTTGCTAGTTTGTGTTGCACATTTGTTAAGTTGTATTGAATTTGTAAAGTTTCATCGATGCAAGTTTTATGTCAAACTAGTTGCCCAAACATTGGTGAAATTTGTGGATATTTCAGTCTGTGTTAGAAAAAATTACATGTATGTTGAATATCATGATTCGCATCAGATTTCGCTGTGGTTTATGTACATCAAGTTTTGAGCCAGTCACAGCAATCTTAGTGTGGTCACAGTTGGAGTATGTTTAAATATATATATACTCCAAGAGGTGAAACTCATTGCCTCGAAAGTAATCCAATAAGTTCTTTTTAAACACTATAGTGCTCACTACTATAACAAAATATTGAAGGCACATAAATCAATGTGCTTTAGTTGAACAAGATTTAGCTAAATTCAGTAGATTATCGTTTTTTGTGTATTTTTTGGCAAGCCAATGTTCACAACTATGATACAACAAGTACTATTCAAAAAAACTACTTAGAAATTTTACACTTACTCAACAAGTGTAGTATGCATTATCCTGACTGTATTTACTGGGATCAAGTCCGAAGGGGTGATCCAGGGATCCATGTGCACTTAGGATCTTGAACTTCTATCACCACATTCTCATTGTTAATGTATTGATAGCTGCGAGAGAGATTTATGGACTCTTCTTATGTTTGCTATCGAAGATGCTCTATCGTGTCATGGCACCGTGTGTGTTTATCTTGGCATCGTCGGTTCTTTGCCAGCGTGAAAGTGCCGTGTACATCTGGCAGCCTATCAGTGTCGGTTCATATTCCACCGTTTCAAGGTGTCTTTGGTAACCGTCATTGCTTGGTGTCTATGAGGCTGGCGTCAATAATATGTAACTGTTGTTGTTTGGCCTTCCAAAAAGCATCACGTCAGTTACTTTGATATGAGCGATTCATTCTAGTAAGTGCGATTAAAAAAAAAGGAGTACGCCGTTATGGAATTTCAGCGGGATGTATGTAATTATCGGGAGCTGCCTACTTGTGTGCATCAGGAGTTGCTTGTGTTTGTGAGTAGTGAGAGCTGCCTATCTGGGTGTCTATCGGGAGCTGACTGCATGGGCGTGTATCGGGAGCTGCTGTCCTTATAATTATTGTTCATCGGGACTGTGTGATATATAATCGGGTGCAGAGAATTTTGCATGCATTGAGTTCATCAGGGGGCTTGTGGGGTTTTGTTGTTCTGTTTAGCGGCGTTAACAGTATCTAAGAGTGTTGCATCCTCTCGGCTCTATATGAGACACTGCAGTTTGTCTGTTATTGTATTTCTCTACATTGTGGAGTTATAAGTTATTATTGCACAAGTGTAGTAGTGCTGAGTGTTACATACATATTTCGTATTGCATTCAAGGTGTACGTGTTCAATTGGTTCTATTAGAAACTCTGAGAGTTTTGGATAAAATAAAAGGCAGGCTGATTGATCATCTGATTGTAGACATCAATCTTAAGCAAGAAGTCTTGTGATTATTTTGAGAACTGAATAAAGTGATCTTCTTTAGTGGTCTGGGTTGTTTCCCTCGAGCAGGAGGGTTTTTCCCAGGATAATATTTGTGTTATCTGTTTCTTATGGTTTGTATTTTGAGTTATGTTATTCTGGTTAAACACATTAACACTCATTACTTCTGGTTGCCAATAGATAACAGCCCCATGGACTAGTCATTTCACTAGAATTATTTACTAGCAGTGACTTTAGATTATTTACAAATGTTAAGTCGTTGCAGATATTCTACTCTATGTCCGTGCTTTCTTTAAATCCAATAAAGTAATGACGAATCTGTACAGACATCTTGGTGGTGCTCCAAATTGCACCCTGCAATTCTAAAAGAATTGCCTAAGGACTCACTCCTAGGTAATTGTCAAGTCAGATACTCGGGTAAAGATCACGATCTGACAGAAGGTGGACTTTGACCACAAGAATGGGTGGCTCCTCTACACTTTAGGTTCTAAACTGAGGAAGGTGTTCCCACAAGATCCACCAATATGAGTTGAAGGAAAAGGTATCCAGACTGCAAAAGAAAAACCATACTCTGAACCCATTGATTTGTCATTCACTCTAGTTTCTCGAGATTGCAGGCAAGGAACTCAAAGTAACAGATAATAAAACCAGGTTATCATAGTCAGTCTGTAAATGCAACATAAGCAAAATTCCTAAAGATTGATATAACTGTTAACACAGAGCAATAAATTATCCAGCAAAAGATTAATGGACAGAAAAAGATTTGAAACTTTTGAACATGATTGGTTGATTATATGACCAATTCTTTATCAACTGGTGATGGAATCTAAAATCTAGAAAGCATGCTAGAGTATGTAACATATCTCTAGTGTGTGAACATTTATTCATGACAAGCCTCCAATCAATCTTGCTGCTAATTTATTCGTGACAAGATGCCATGAATTAAAAACATCACGCATAAACATTTATCCGGGGTACCCCTTGTGATTATTTTGGCAAACATTTTTACATCCATGTGTTAAGCATTTCTTCACAGGAAGCCCACACAGAATACAGGAAACCAATCAAAAATTACCAGGAGATCAGCATATGTGATCCGAGAGGAATATAACATATACATCCAGAAATACCAAGTTGCCCATGCAAAACTTGTAAATACAAAAACATTTCCTATTAATTGCCTTCACAAGATTTTACAAACAAAAACCAGCAGCTATTCCAACCCTAGACACAGTTGACACTTGAGACAAAACTGGAGAAATAAATGCATAAATTTGGCTAAAGACTACGACTCCAAGAAATAGGGCAACTATAGCCAATGAAAAAAAGCACGCCCAATCAGGATGATTGACGATGGTTTCCTCACACGTAATGCTTTATCATGGTGTTCAACACACTGGAACTTTCGTGTGCTATTCATTTGCAAAGAATTTCGGATACAATTACCAGTGGAATTAAATGGTGAACTTGTTTGACCAATATTGCTATGTTACCCAATTGCAAGTCATTTGAACAAGACCTCACAACCATATATTTTCTAAGCATGTCACTAGAGTGTGTATGATAGTGCAAGTGCAGTTACAGCACTGTTGGAGTGCATGTGGTAGAGAGTTAGTTGTGGAAAGTTTCAGATGTTGCTGTTTACCATGGACACTTATCAAAGTCCAGTGCTGCGATTTTCCCAACTGCAAGTCATTTGAACAAAACTCACAACCACATAAATGTCTACATATGTCACAAGAGTGTGTATGATAGCAAGTGCAATTGCAGCACTGTTGAAGAACATGAAGTGATGACTTGGAGCATATGACATTCTAGGAGATGCTCAGCATCTGAGCTTCCACAAGCAGCTAAATTCAAGTAAATGTCTGACTCTATTTCTGCAAGCCATTGGTAGTGTTTGGTTGTGGTGCAGGAAGATACATACAAGGTTTTGAAAACCGAATTATACTGAGAGGGGGAGGGGGTGAATCAGTATAATCATAAATTCTTAATTTTCAAACTCAAAAATAGAGAACATGAAACAAGGAGACAACACACACAAATTATCTCGTGGAAACCCAAAGCGGGAAAAACCACGGCATCACTATCCAAAGGGCAACAACCCAGTTACAATCTGAGAGCTGCAACTCTCCTTAAATCCAATCAGACCTGGCTCCAACCAGTCACCTATAAGGCTACAACCTCATTACAAAAAAACATCAGAATTACAACAAGAAGAGAAATATCTATGCCTTTACTGAGATGTAAAGACCAGTGATTAAAAACTTCAGAGCAAATGGGTGTAATCTGAATTAACTCTCAAATATGCTCCCCCACAAACTGTCCTTCCCAAAGACAAAAGAAACTTTCCTCCTACTGCTTTCAAACTGTACCTCTCAGTATCACGTTGTAGTCCAATACAATGCTGTTATTCTGATTGCAGCTTCATACTTGTATCACTCCCAGCTAAACGTTTTCACTTCATTGTACACTTCCATCAGATGTAAAAGACTGTTCTCCAAGTCGTATTTTTCTGCACTGCTCATACAATATCACAGTATAGTATCTTTCAACTCCTTACTCCTAACGCTTGTACTCCCTTATGGAATCTAGCAGTCCTCGCATTTTAGACCCAACTGTTTTATCGCATTATGTATCTTTTTCTCTGCATTTTAATTATTCAAAATCACTTTATCTGCAACCTCCAATACTTTTGTGTTCAGACTTATCTTGCCACTAGATACACCTCAATTCAGTCGATAACCAACTAACAACAAAAAAACGCTATAGCACCTGCGACTTAGTTTCACCAAAGATGTTAATTGCAATGTCGTTTTTGTTCTTCCTGTGAAAATCCCCTTTTTAAGCATATAAACTCTCGGCCTTTTAAAGTTCAGAGCTTTTTCTTGACAGTCACACCCAATGCTTGGCGGCAACACAGCATAACCTTACTCAAATGGTGTCCCGTGAATGCACTTTCTCTCATGCGATAACCTGTTCGACTTGAAACCCGACCACTCCTTTTGCCTTCCAATCATATTCTTCTAAGCACACGATTTTTCATTCACTCAGTTCGCAAAATATCCTCCCGTGATTATCTCAGTCGCCTTATGAAACGGACACCAGACACTTCTGTTAACAGTTACCTCTCGACTCAATATTCTTTTCGACACCAACTGCATACGCATTTCCAGGTTGAATTCAAAAAAATGCTTCCCCCTTCTTTGATCGCACACGGTCCTATTTTTTGGAATCCCGCGACTCACCACGTATATATTCAAAGGCGTTTTGCTACAGTTTTTAACCGCTCAAGATGCCTGACGTGCATCATTTCACTTTTCAGACTTCATACGCTCCAAAAGAGAACACGCCCAGCAGTATATGATTCGGTTACACAAATTCAGTTTTTTTTTAACACATGAAAAAAACTCGATATCGAATCTGTCTGGGACAGACGTTTTTTTTTTAAAAAAACCACCTGTCATCACATATTTGCCACCTCCTCTATATCGAATCACACCTGGAACGGTAATAATACAGAAACCCGTCTTTTTTTAAAAACGTGTAACATCATACAAACCGTGGCATATTTAACCAATTTCCGTAGACTGCCGATGCTGCAATGTTTAAACAAATATATTTTTGACGTTTCCGGGCATCTCTGATTTTGTTTGTTTTATCCACATATCAGACAAAAATAAGAAACCTCGACACCTGTAGCAGCAACAGAATTTGTTTTATCCAAAACTCAACACACGTGTAATTAGACAAACATACTCCAGGCACATGCTGAAAGATACGCTGATTGTCTTTGAAAATAGCCAGATTAGACTTGCACATACTTGTCATCAAATGACATAAAACTAACAGGTTTAAGGTAAATGGTTCAACAACCTTTAACCAAGTGTGAGCAGCAACAGCTTGTTATGCATGGTGATCATTTGCATGGAGAGTTCACATGTTCCATGAAACATGTGGCATGCTAACATCATCATCTGGTCATGAAATTGTTCTAAAGCTGTTGTTAATCCACATAAACAATTATCAATTATTGAGGCATCTCAAAATCACTGCCAAGAGATCGACAACTATCGCACCCTCCAAAACCATTGTGTGTCCCATTAAAGTACCTCAATTAACATCTCAAACCAAAACATACTATCAACCAGATGCTAGAAACACTTTGCATCTATCCCCAACTTGGAGTAGTTTAGGTTACAAATGGCACCGAAGAAGTACCAAATAAATTAGGGATCTAACTCACTGGTAAATCGGGTCTTATAGTGTTTCATGTTCATTTAAGTCTAAACATCAAAAGCTATCACATATGCCAAGTCATCTACAAAATATCCCAAGTGGACAGAACAACATTGACATACAAGTCCTGCTACATCACCATAGGCCACCTCAACTTATGGACTGTAGAAGGGAAGATAAACTAAATAGCATAAAAATCTTCAAACATTTTTCAGACCAAAATGATGCCAAAAATCTTAATTTTCAATGCAAGGCCATATCCAGATGCAAACACTAATTTACTACCTTTGAAACTCCCTTTCAATCCATGTTTTTCCCTTTGCAGATAAACAAGAACAAACAAAGGTTGATAAGTCATCCATAAGAGACCCCAAGCATACAACTCAAGCCTGCAAACTGAACAGTTCCATTTCCTGCACAAACTAAAACGTCACCCAAGTGTCCTTGATTACTGAATCTTGCCTAGAAAATAACTGGATTTAATAACAACTTTGGATCCAAGATGCCTTTGATCCACAAATACCAAAAATATCAACAAATTGGTACCAAGCCAGTCTGGATTCTGAACCTTTAGTTACATTATATGGAGAATGAAACCATCCTGGGTCCACAGAGTCACAACAGAAACCCTGGACTTCGATGCTTCCAAAATCAAAACTGAACTCCTTATCAACCAGAATACAAACCATTTGTGGTTTTCCATTCCCTCAAAGCAAAAATGCATCACCAAGTTGGATGCTTCATGCAAAATAAATCTGAATCTGAGATAATCTAAAACAGTTTTTAAATTTCATTTCAAGTCCATTAATCCAAAGGGAATCTCTGGGCCTTAGAATAGCAACAACTTAGCCTAAAATAATAAACTGTATGTAAACCGATACGAGGTCCAAAAAGTAATTTGATCCCCTTCCACACTCTTTACCATTTTCTCCTCAAAAAACTAACATAATGCGAAATTATACCATTTAGCAGAATCTCACACCACCTGTTTTTCATGCCTTGAAAATATCTTTCAGATCTTTCCAAAACCCAGCTGCAAAAGTTCATCAAACACCTATTGATAATATTTTGGATCAATACAAAGCATTGGAGGTAAAACCTCTTAATGATAACCCAAGTCTTCCAAGATAGGCAATCAAGGCTGCAAAAGTTCATCAAACACCTGTTGATAACATTTTGGATCAATACAAAGCATTGGAGGTAAAACAACTTAATGATAACCCAAATCTTCCAAGATATGCAATCAAGGAAACAATAACACTCGGAGACAACTTGACTCAATAATACCTCCTCCAGCTGAAAAAATGTAAGACTCCTAGCCTTTCAAGTCTATATTCAAATCAGATCTTATAGGCAACTTCAACAATTAGGACTGGAAAATAGAAGTTAGAATATAAATCTTCACAGCGCAATGACTTAAACATAATAATTATTACTTGAAGTCTTCATACACACTAGAATTACAGCTCAAAAACTCCACTTTATTTGCAAAATTTGGTAAACGTTCTTAGAACTAGCCCAGAAACTGGATAAGAATGTATGAATGCTCAAGCTCCATGGACAAAATCGAAATGGATGACAGAAAACCTGGTTCAGATTGGGTCTGATCTCCCTATGATCTCTGATCTGCAGTAAAATATGGAAGGAAAGTGGATGCATAAGCATGCAATCTCGTGAGAAGTATATATGGATTGAGATGTGCAGTTCTCAATGCTATCTTCTTGATTCATTGATCCTCCTGTGCCCAGGTCTGAATTTATAATCCACCACTAATGATGATGTGCACAAGGCTTTCAAAGTGACACTAAATGCTAAGACAGGTGGCTCCAAGTCTGATTGCCCAGATCTCACAAGAAACCCTAGCAGACTTCTATGGCAATCAGAAACAATTTCTTGAGATGATGGGCCTGCTGATGATATAGGCATCCTACTGTCCAATCATTGCTCCAGGAAAACCTTATACTAGCCCAGGTCTGCAACAGTTGCTACTGATGATTAGCAATAATAGAGATTGATTTGCTTGCTTCCTCTTCAATGGGTCCATCTCTTCCAAACTCTAGATAGGCAATTCTTGTTACTATACTGGCACAACCTGCCTAGATTAACAATGAGATAACAATGCACACAGAGAGGATTTTGTCCCACCTAAGGCTTTGCTAGTTGAGGTTTTTGTCCCAATCAGCAACTGTCATGTAAATGGCAAAAGGTTCATAGCAAATTGTGTGCCTTCAAATTAAAATTTCACCTCTCATTAATACCTAAACATATAGGTCAAACAAACCAAGTCAACACACAAATTTGACTATCCAGGTCAGCCATGGAAAATTAATATTATTTATATATTCTAAATTAATTAATATTATCATTATATATTTCATAGTAGTTGTTAGTGTTTAAAAATACTTTTGGGTACAGCTAATCGGCCTCAAGGAGTTAGGAACATGACAGTCCTCTCACCCCAAGATTGCTTTTCCTCAAGACCTTTCAAATTTGGATGCTCAAAGATCAGGCAGATCCTCCATTGAGCAATTCTTCCATTGCACCAAATACTCAGGAATGGCCTTGTTTCTCAACTTCTTTTATCTCACATACATGATTATCTCGGGTTCCAAAATCATTTTGCTGTTATCATCAAGTGCAGGCAGATCTAATGGAAGAGTGGCCTGCTGTCCAAGGGCCTTCTTCAAACAGTATACATGAAAGATATTGTGATTTTGTTGTTCTCAGGAAGTTCCAAGTCATATGCAACCACACCAATCCTACTTATTATCTTATAAGGTCCATAAAATCGTGGCTTCAATTTCTTAGCTCCACTTCCCTTGACAGAAGGGTGTCTAGAGAGCTGTAACCTCGAGAATACCATGTCTCCCTCCTCAAAACCCTTTCAATTCAGTGGTGATCAACATACAAATTTTGCTAGTTTTGGAACTGTTGGAGGTTTTCTTTCAGTGTGTTCAAGAAAGAATCAAGTCCGTGAAAGAAATACTAACATAACCATAAAGTGCCTTGGAAGGAGTCATATATCTAGACATGTGATGGGTAGAATTTTTTAGCAATGACTCCCCAAGGTGCAGCCACTTGACCCATTGCTGATTGCTACCCTGTAACATTATTTCTTAAGTAACCCTCTATCCATTTGTTCACAATTTCTGTTTGCCCAGCAGTTTGAGGATGATAGCTAATGTTTGGGGTTGATTTCATGACTATCAAATAAAAGAGTTCTTACCAAAACAAGCTGATAAACCTGCTGCGCCTATCACTTGTAATCTTCTTTGGCAGCCCATGAAGTATAAAATTCTATCTAAAGATCAGATTAGCCACTTGTGGAGCCCTCTACTCTGAAGAAATAGCACGAAAATAAGCATATTTAGTGAGTCTATGAAGAAGCACATAGATATAATCATTACCTTGCACCTTTGGAAGTCCTGTAATGAAATCCATAGAGATACTTTCACATTTCTAATTTGGAATGGGCAAGGACTGCAACAAACCAACTGGGAATACATGTTTTGTTTTGTTTTGTTGGCAAATGAAACTTTCCCAAACATGCCTCAACATATCATTTTTGAGCCCTTTCCACAAAAAGCATTCCATTGCTTGTATATCTTATAGTAACCCAGATGACCAACAAGTGAGGTGTCATGACATGACCTCAAAATTATTTCCTTCACCTTTGATTCCAATGCAAATACACCCAAACTTTGTAGAGGATGAGCTCATCAACCACTTTGTCTATGTTTCTTGCAACTTCCTATCCAAAATGTCAATAGCATATGCATTCTTGGCATATTCAGCAATCATAGAAACTGTTCAATCAACAGATATACCAATCACAGCACAGAAATAAGGTTTCCTAGAAATGGCAACAGCCATCACATTATTCTTTCCTTTAACAAACTCATTGTCAAAATCATAGATTCGCAACTTAAATACCCATTTTTGTTGTCTATCATTCAAATCCTTCTAGTTGAAAAGGAACTTCAAGCTAATATGATCCGTTTTTACCACAAACTTCCCACCAACCAAGTATTGTCTAAATTTGGTCAATGCATGAATGATGGCTAATATATGATATTTTCACCACAAACTTCCCGCCAACCAAGTATTGTCTAAATTTGGTCAATGCATGAATGATGGCTAACATCTCCTTGTCATAAATAGAGGAGTTCTTATCCGTCTCCTTGAGCTTCCTACTCTCAAATGCCATGGGAGATCTATTCCCAATCAAATCCGCTCTCATCCCCCTTTTTGAAGCATCACATTCTAAGTCAAAGAGAAGTGAGAAATTTGGAATAGCCAAAATAGCACTTGAACTCATTACCTCCTTGAGCTTATCGAAAGATTTTTTTGCTAAAGGGCTTCAAGAGAAAGCTCCTTTTTCATCTAACCTTTCAATGGGGCTGCAAGCTATGAAAACCCCTTAACACCTCCTACAATAGTTGCAAAGACCCAAAAACAATTTGGTCTAGGCCAATCGTATATTGCTTTGATCTTTTCCTCATCCACGCTAACCCCTTGGGCACTAATCTTAAACCCATATATATTTCAATCAAGCCAAACTCACATTTTCATGCCTTGGCATAGAATGAATATTGCTCGAGTATGCCAAGCACCTCATCTATGTGTCTCAAGTGATCCTCCCATGTTATACTAAAAATCAAGATTTTGTCAAAGAAAACCAACACAAATTTCCTCAATTGCATAAAAAATAGCCAATTTATGTGTGGCTAAAATGAGCAAGGTACATTAGTCAACCCAAATGACATGACCAAGGACTATAGTGACATATGAAGGCTATCTTGTGCATATCCTCACCACACCATAGAGCTCACCGATAAACTCATCAATCATTGGTATAGGGTAGTGATGTTATATTGTCTTTTAGTTGTGGGCTCTATAATCAATCCACATCCTCATATTCCCATCTATTTCCTTAACAAATACCACTGATAAAGTGAAAGGATTGGAACTAGATCATATGTGCCCCATGTCCAATAACTCTTTAATTTCCTTCTCAAACTCCTATATGGGTGCCACTAAGGCGTAGTGATGATTGGTATTGCTCCTTACACTAGTTCAATCACATGTATGAAGCCCCTATCGGTGGTAGACAAGATGGAACTTTACCAAACACCTTGTTATGTTTATCCAAGATGGATTGAATATCAACACGGTGGTATCTTCCATCCTTGAATGGCCTTGCATCTGTAATCAAGCATTGTGCTGCCCAAGCCATAATCTCTTTCAAAAGCTCTCCCCATCCTCTTGGCCAAAATCAACATAGGACCCCCAGTGGAAAGGCCATGGAAAAATAACTTCTTCCTATTCAATCTGAACTTCACCTCTTAAGGTCTGATAATTTAGTGTATACTCGCCAAGTGATTATAACCATTGCACTCCCAACACCAACTCGGTCTCACCAACACCTATCACATTAGAAATTATCTCACACTTTTAATTGTATTGTTTTTCAGTCTTTTCAAGTGATAGAGACGTTGTGTGGTGGGACTGTGTGTTATTGTAAGAAAGGAATTTTCTGATATATTTTGTTGGGCGTATTCTCAGCGATTGGTGTATAATCTGTTAAGGAATGCAGATCTGAAATAGAGAAATTTAATAGTCTTTAATGATACTGTTTACAGAATTTATCTGACTGATATTTGTTAAGGAATATAAATCTGGAGATATAATATAATCTGAAGATATGCAGTAGAATACAATTGCCTTGGTGATTGATTGATTCTACCACACTCAACGACTATACATATTGAAGTTAGAGGAGTTTAACATGAACAGTCATGACTTATCATGTACAATAAGCCATGACTGTTCGTTCTTAACAAATCAACTTAACAAAGGATTAACGTTATGTTCCAGCGCAAATATGTTTTATAACAATCTGGCAGCATAGGCATTGTGCAAGACAGTCACGATACCATCGTGACTGTCATATACGAACTGTCATAGTTCGTATATGCCAGTCACGGTGTATACACACGACTTTCTCTAGCGTATGCCAGTAACATATACGTGACTTAATAATTAATTAGTCAATTCGTGTATGACAGTCTACTTAATAATCTCATGTACATATTAATTATTATATGGTTGGTATATATATATATATATATATATATATATATATATATATATATATCGTGATTGTCTCAATGAATATTAAACACGAACACAATAATTTAACAATATTTACAATCCCCGCATTTCCGAAACAATTTTCGATTATTTTGCTCAGCAAGGGATGGCTTGGAAACATTTCTGATCATCCCCGAAACCATTTCCATTTCTTGTACCTAAGGTTTTTGGGTGGAGATGCATCCCCGGATAACGTACATGCAAACACCTAGCAACTTCCAAATAATTATAGTAAAAACACCTTCAAAGTAAGAAGGCCAAAGATATACCCACACTAACGCAAGACACGTAAGGAGGATCCAATTAAGGACAGTCCAAACAAGCAACCAAACACCACAATGCGGAATAACACAACAAGTCAATGTTTTCAACTGAATTTTCATTAACATGCCCGGCTGTAAGGCCTTCCGGGTTAGGGCCAAATACTATCAAACTATTTCTGCAATCCTCCAACTAGTCCAGCTCTGAAGCAAATCAGCAACTGATGGAAACACTAAGGCAGATCTGAACTTGAGCTCGCAAGCCTCCAAGCAATCTCCTTGTCTCCAAGCATGCAAACCACTAGCTCTACTATTACAACTATCAGATAACAATATGATCTTAAAGATCTTGCAAGATCCAGATCTAATCTTCTATCTCCCTTTTTACTGACTCTCCTAAGCATCTACCCAAACACTCGTTAAATACATTTCTTCAACCACAAGTCAGCTAGAAGAAATAATTAACTCCTAAGCCAAGTCGGCTTCTACTACAAACAAATATTAAATGCAACAGTCGGCTCTCAAATAGCCTTACAGACAATTAATTCTCCATGTCAGCTTCTAGATCTACATAGGAGAATACAACAAAAGCTACCAACAACAAATGCACCAAGTCGGCCAACCAAATCTCCAAGAACTCCAGTTGGTAAACCAGAACTACCAAGCACCAGAGAAACAACCGAGCACCAGTGAAACAACCAAGCACGCCAAGCAACACCGAGCAACATAGGCATCGCCGAGCAAGCACATCGACCGAGCACCACAAGCATCGCCGAGTACAAGTTCCACCGAGCGCCAGAAGTTTCACCAAGTTCCTTCAGCGACCGAGCTTCCTTCAATAACCGAGACCGTCAGTTAAAGCTGCAATCGAGTAACACGGAACCAAAACAACACACCACCATGCAGATTCACTGAGTACCCTAGAATGCCCCTACATCAGACACCACAGGTTCGAAAAGATGTTCTCATAGGCTGGAAGAACATCTTCCGGGATTCAACACATAAACCCCAAACTGGTTCTTCACATACAAGCCCTTCAAATCTTCACCTTGCAAACTCTTCCACTTCTGCTTCCTCTGTCTCTTCAAGTCTTTCCTTGATAACACATAGGCTTGTTCTCCACACTGATCAATCCTTTCAGAATTTCTCAACTCATCTCGGCTACCAAAGCTCAGGTTTCTCCTACCGAGTGTTGTATCCAGCAAAGGCATCAAGGAAAGCTTCATGTTATTCTTCTCAACAGTAAACACATTCTTGACACAATCATACATAGCTCTGCAATCATGTTGTCAAGGTCTACCGAGCAATATATGACAACTATTCATCTCCACAAATCACACAACACTTGATCCTTATACTGGCCAATCTGAAAATCAACAAGACATTGCTCCCTCACTTCTAGAGCATGAACATCTTGCAACCAGCCAATCCTATAAGGATAAGGATGTCTCATTCTCTTCAAACCAGGTTTCTGAACCATGTCCTCAGTAACAAGGTTATTAGTACTACCACTATCAACAATTCCATCACAAAGTTTACCTCCAGACTTGACCCGAGTTCTAAACAAATTACTCCTCTGACAAGGTTTCTCCTTTGCACCGAGCAATGTTCTCCAAATCAGCAAGTTCTCAGATTCAGGTTCATTCTGAATATTCTCATTAACCATAGCAGTTCTTCGGTCACCAAACTTCTTCAAAGTACATTCAAAAGATCGGTGTCCTTCACCACAATTATAACAAGTACGCTTAAAGATAACCCTACTTGTCTTCTTTTTCAATTCCACAAGTTTCGGTTCATCTTCAACAGTCGGTTTATCCTTCACCGAGTGATCAATCTTTTCCTTCCCTCAGGGATTACTATGTTGTCTCCTTTTCAACTTATCTTCTGCCCTCAAAGCATACTGATAAGCATCTTCAACCAAATCAATCTTCAGCATACCAAGCTCATCCTGAATATTGAATCTAAAACCATTCACATACCGAGCTACTTTTTCTTTACCAAGTTCTTTGTGTCCAGACCGAATAATCAACTTATAGAACTACTCGGTATAGTCCTCCACAGTCAAATCTTTTTGCTTTGGATTTTGCAACTTCTTAAACAAGTCAAGCTCATAGTCGGCAGGTATGAACTTAGCTTTCAATTTAGTCACCATCAACCTCCACCGATTGATCTTCATTTCACCTTCATCTTCTCTATCTCTTTGTAATTCTTTCCTCCAAAGAGTAGCATGTCCTTTCAACTTAGTCTGTGCCAATCTTACTCTAAGAGGATCTTCAATTTCTTCAAGCTCAAAGAAATCTTCTAATTCACCAATCCAATCAATCAAATCCTCGGGTCTCAAAGTACCAGAGAAAGTAGAAACTTTCATTCGGTAACTAGTACTTAACCCGGCTCCAAATCTATGCAACTGACTAGTTCTGTCTTCACCAAATCTATCTCTTTGGTCATCTCCACTAGATCCAGCAACTTCCTCATAACCATCTTCAGATACCAAGATTCCTCGGCATACCAGCAATAGCTCTCATGACCTCAGCGATCATGTCATTCTTCATCAATTCCATCTCAGATCTGAAATCAACTTTAACCTTCTCTGTAATCTTTGTTTCCACAGCATCACAGAGATCTGCAATTGCTCTAGGGTCCAATCTTCTCGGAGGCATTCTTCGAGATTTTCGAAAACCCAAAGCAATAAATCACCAAAAAGGTCCTGGTGCAAACAGCCTCAACTTGGAGATCGGTTTACACACTCAAGAACTTCAAGCTTTGATACCATCTCACGTAGTACAGGTAAAGAGGATCCAATTAAGGACAGTCCAAACAAGCAACCAAACACCACAATGCAGAATAACACAACAAGACAATGTTTTCACCTGAATTTTCATTAACATACCTGGCTGTAAGGCCTTACGAGTTAGGGCCAAATACAATCAAAGTATTTATGCAATCTTCCAGCTAGTCCATCTCTGAAGCAAATCAGCAACTGATGGAAACACTAAGGTAGATCTGAACTTGAGCTCGCAAGCCTCCAAGCAATCTCCTTGTCTCCAAGCATGCAAACCACTAGCTCTGCTATTACAACTATCAGATAACAATCTGATCTTCAAGATCTCGCAAGATCTAAATCTAATCTTCTATCTCCTTTTTTACTGACTCTCCTAAACAAAACACTCCTTAAATACATTTCCTCAACCACAAGTCGGTTGGAAGAAATAATTAACTCCTAAGCCAAGTTGGCTTCTACTACAAACAAAAATTAAATGCAACAACAGTTGGTCTCCATGTCGGCCTCTAGATCTACATAGGAGAATACAACAAAAGCTACCAACAACAAATGCACCAAGTCGGCCAACCAAATCTCCAAGAACTCCAGTCGGTAAACCAAAATTACCAAACACCAGAGAAACAACCGAGCACACCAAGCAACACCGAGCAACACAGGTATCGCCGAGCAAGCACATCGACCGAGCAACACAGGCATCGCCGAGTACAAGTTCAACCGAGCGCCAGAAGTTTCACCGAGTTCCTTCAGCGACCGAGCTTCCTTCAATAACTGAGACCGTCGATTAAAGCTGCAACCGAGTAACACAGAACCAAAACAACACACCACCATGCAGATTCACCGAGTACCCTAGAATGCCCTTGCATCACACACTGAACCAATTAAATAGAGATTTGAAAATTTAAACCAAGGCATGAAGATAGAAAAGAGATCTAGATGACTAGTTCACTCAACTAAAACAATGATCACAATTCAACCCAGGGAGAGGTAGCAAGGGACAACACAAGGCAAGAATATCAACAGGGTTAAGCATGGCCTCACAAGACAATAACTACCAATACTAAGGATTATCAAGGTTTTAACAGAGCCAAAAATAACACCAATGCATCTTATGCTGATTTTAAACTGCAGTGCAATGATATGAAGCACAATGAAGTCAATGGTAACATAGCAGATATTCATGTAGGGAGGATGATGGAAGTCAGCAATGATGTATCAGATATTCCAGTCTATTTCCAACATATGCACTATGTGATGCCTACAAATCTTGCGAATTACTAACTGCATTGAATAGTTTATGTTTCAAAATATTTCTTATTGATTCATAAATATGAAAATTCGTAAACAATAGGATTTGAACAATTTTATTCTTATAACTTCAAAACAGAAAAATTCATAAAAAATTATACATGTATGATTAGCAATGTAAGTAAGCAAATCAGCTTGGAAAGGCCTTATTATGCTAAATGCATATGATAGATAACAACCCTTATTGATGCTTGTAGAGCTGCCTGTATAGCCTCTCGCTCAGCTTGTCGCACTATAACTGCTGTTCTTGTAGACTTTCTGACTGTCTTCTCTACTTCCAGATCTATAGCAGTCTCCTGATCTTTGGAGTGAGAAGGTTTTAATTCCTGCACAGAATCTTCTGCAGTTTCAGGGGAAATCTCTAAAGAAGCTAAAACTTTCTTTTTGCTTTTTTTCTTCACAACTTTCCCGGTCCCAAGAAGGAACTTCTTCTTCTTGACAGTCCTATATAGCATAGATTATCAACAAGAGAAATATGAGTATCTAGTCCAAAATCATGTGATGCACCCAATAATAAATGACATCACATACTTAAGGGTGCAGGCAAATGACAAATCAATAATAAACAATACCTTTCTTCTGCCTCTGCAGGCTCTTCATCTGCTACAGGTTCCTGAAATGTGGAACAAAAGGAAATCCAAATATAAAGACATATCCTTTACTCAAATAAGTTAGTCTCTAAACCAAATCAAATACACTTACATCTTCATCAAAATCACTGTCAAACTCATCGACTGCCTCCCCTTCTTGTTCATATTCGTCATCATTTTCTTCCTGCAAGATGAGCATTTCATATTCCAAAATAGCCAGGTCATTTCAACTCAAAACATATATTTTCATTTCAGTAAATGCCTATACCCGAGAAAATCACAAATAAATTTGTTTTGCGTACAAAATCCTCTAGCCACTTTTATGAAGCAAGATTTGCAATATACACAATACAAGCATTTATAGCCAGGAACTGTGTGGCGAGTACTAAATTTTGAGTACTAAATTTTTTTTGTAGACATTTACAATTCTGCATCAATAAAATTGAAGCAAACCAGCAACATAAACTCAACAAGAAGCACAATTGATGAAAAAGAATACAAATTATGAATAAATGTGGTTGGATCAATGGTACAATTTGTCCTGCTCCTCAAGCTTGTATCGTGCACATATAAATAATTACACAACTAAATATGACTCCATACTTAGCAACCTTTAAATTCTATAAAATATCTCAAGGAGACTCTAATTATTCCATCCTCCCATGCACAGATTGATCATTTGATTCTCAACTAATTTAGACATCAACTATCATCCATATGTTTCACTTCTAAGCAGCCATAATGTCAGAGTAAGCTCAAGTTGTGTACATATACATAAATTTACACAATTCAACATGACTCCATACTCAGCAACACCTAAATTCTACAAAATATCTCTGGGCAACACTTATTATTCCATCCTACTTTGCACTGGGGGATGGGGAGAAATCAAAGTTTCAAAGCCTCTAGTAAAAGTCTTGAGAATAGTGGATGGGGATAAATCCCCCATGGGATATTTGCATGAGGCCATGGATAGAGTGGAGGAGGTGATGAGGGGTACAATGGAAAATAACAGGGACAAGTATATGCCATTATGGGACATGATTGATAGAAGATGGGATCGACAGATGCACTCTCCTCTCCATGTTGCAAGATACTATCTCAATGCAATGTTATTCTACAACTCTTCATTTAGACATCATGATGTTGCAATCACATAGGGCTTGTTCATGTGCATAAAAAAATTGTTTCCTACCATAAAACAATTGCATGCAGCTATGCCAGAGTTGCCAATGTACAAGCAAGCAAGGTGGTTGCTTTCATCTAAGATTGTTGTGGAAGGCAAAAAGACCTTCTAACCACGTAAACTGTATAAACTTTTGATAGTCTCTCTAGTTTGTGGACATGACCATTAAATGTGTTAAAAAATTTAGTTATTCTTGCATGATGTCATCCCCATATGATGTGTATATCAACACATTGGTAGAATTTTTTTGGTCACAAAACCAAAAGTCTTAGATAAATGGTGAGACGCATTTTGAGCCAGTCGTGCAATTCACCCGCTTGAAAATACTAAGAGTGTTTATGAACACATACATTCTAAGAAACGCAACTGCCTAACACAACAACACATGATTGATTTGATGTATGTTCACCACAACCTCCACTTGAAGCTAAAGAAAGCTCAAGATTGAACTTATAATATACTTGCAGCTAGTTGAAATTGTATTCATTATGTTTTTCACTTGAAAAGCAAAGACTAATCTCTACATGGACAAAAACAGATCCTATTCAGGATAACATGCCAATGGACCTTGATGAGATTGACCCAGAGTCTGAGTGGATTGCTACTGATGACGAAACTCTTGAGCCCGAGGATTTTGAGATCCTAACGAAGGCCAACTTGGATTCTCGTGATATTTGTAATGTCCGCTTTTTGAAATAGGATTTAATAATAAACAATATAATTTAGATTATAAATATAAAAGAATAAAAATAAACATGACATTACTAAAAGATCCGATTAAGGATAACATGCCAATGGACCTTGATGAGATTGACCCAGAGTCTGAGTGGATTGCTACTGATGACGAATCTCTTGAGCCCGAGGATTTTGAGATCCTAACGAAGGCCAACTTGGATTCTCGTGATATTTGTAATGTCCACTTTTTGAAATAGGATTTAATAATAAACAATATAATTTAAATTATAAATATAAAAGAATAAAATTAAACATGACATTACTGAAGTTTAGTAAGTTTAATGAGTGGTCAAAAGGCGTGAAATGAAAAGATGTGACTCTCTCAACCATGATATATAAAAAGGAGAAGAGAGCTTCATCTGAAAAAGGGGGGAAGTTTAGTTAAGTTTAATGAATGGTCAAAAGGTGTGAGATTAAAAATTGTGACTCCCTCAAACATGAGATACCAAAAGGGAGAAGAGAACTTCATCTCTAAAGGGGGGAGGCAAGGAGCGAAAAGGGAAGGTGTGAATCAAGAAGGAATTAATAGAAGAAAACATGGAAGTGACTCCTTCAAAAGGCAAAAGTTATGAAGGGTTGTGACTCTAAAGCTTGTAATTATGAAAGGTTGTGACTCCTTCAAAAGGCAAAAGTTATGAACGGTTATGCTCTAAAGGTTGTAATTATGAGAGGTTGTGACTCTTTCAAAGGGCAGGTCCGCTTTCCTAAGCGAGAGCATAGGTGGGTCATACACGTGCTATAGTTACTACTATTCTATTCCTACGATCTGCTTACTCAGTATCTTCCCTTTATGAACCAATCACTGGAATTAATCTTTAATGACCTCGAACTGAACAGACCAAATGAAGGGTTCGGCGTCGCTCTTCTCTCTTGGCAAAGGGCACAATCTATTCCAACATAGTCTATTGATTCACCACCAGCCCCCTACCATTTTCTAGGCAACAGAAGAAGGGGTTTCACCAAATCGAGATCAAGACCCACCCTCAGCGCGAGCTGATAGGTTGTGACTCTCTCGAAGGCAGAAATAATGAAGGGTTGTGACGCTTTCGAAGGGTGGTAATTAGAAAAAGGTTGTGACTCTTTCAAAGGACAGACATGATGAAGAGGTGTGACTTCTCCCTCACATTGGGTGATATAAAGGGGTGAAGGTTCATTTGAGGAAGATCAAGAGAAATAAGATATAAGGACTCAAATCGATTCATAAAGTCTTGTGCATTATATTAGTAATTTGGTATGAATGATTTATACTATATGCAATCTAAGTATATGAAATTATTATGTGATCTTTCATATGTAGGGTATAGGAAATAATGTGTAATTCTTTATATGTTTGTTGTAATCAATCATGGTAGGGATAATAGGGGAATAAAAGGAGGGGAAACAATTTTGAGGTCCTCTTCTAAGAACGCCACCTCATGGTGGTGACGGATAGTCCCATGAGGCCAAGGGGGTGCAAGGAGTGCCATGCCCTTGGGCTTAGAAAGGAAGGATATTTCGACCACCCTATTGTAGTATCCCCAAACCCTTACCATGGATGACTATTAATTTAAGAAACTCTAGTCATAAGGAGGAAAAGGGTGACAATGGAAGAGGGGAACGGGCTACAGGATTCCTCACTATGTACACCACCTCATATGAACGGCAAAGGGCCACATAATGGTCAAGAGGGATGATAACTGCTCTTGGGCCTAGTGTAGAGGATCGTTTACGGCACCCTAATATGCCTCTTATCCTAGCTCTCCTATGGTTGAACTCCAACAATAAATTAAATATATCGTATGATTGAATTAATGTCCCTAACCCTAGTAGGAAAGATCTATGCTTTTAATGTCTCTAATAAGGAAGATCTATTTTGTATATTATGTTTCAATATTTCCTAACATGTTGCAGGATCTCAAATAGGTACATGATGTTACTAACTCTATTCTGCTTCTTGTTCTACTTGGAATTTTTTATTTAGAGCCAAAACTAGGACATTTACAAAAGGGGGCATTACAATATTGGATGACTTAGGAGAGGCTCTTACTCAGGAGCTTCGTCATGAGGATCTCCTCCCTTTAGCATGGCTCTATTTGTAGTAGTTATTGGCTACATTTGATTTTTTGAAACTTTGTACTTAAGTTTATATGTTGACTTTGCACAAAATTACAAACTATAATTTACTATCACCTTATAATTTTTAAGTATTCACTATGAAGTATGTTTTGTGCAATGCATGATATCAATATAAACAACAAAAACATATTTTCTACAATTCACAAGTTAACCTCTTTATTATATTTGCTCTCTATATCTCTATGCAATGGAATTACCCTTAAATTTCAAAATGAACATAGTTTTTCTCTCTTTTCCTATAAATTTCTACATTTTTTAAAATCCAATTTTTTCCCTATTTTTTAAAATAATCTTAAACTTTTGGTTTACCAATTTTTCCCAAAAATTGATTTTTGTCGGTATGATATAGAGTTTGGAGTGAAAAACAATGCATGACAATTGCTCAAAAATAGAAACTAATAATAGAAATAAAATAATCTGAATCGAGTCTCTAAAGTGACTTTATTACACAAGTAAGCCTTATCTTCTAATAATAGTTTTATAATATTCAAATAGGTCACAAGCTTTCCTCCTCTATTGGAGGTTCATCAAAGTGTGGGAGTGTCATGGGTGAACAAGAACATACATAAAACCCATTTCAGTATCCCTCCACTATCTTAAAAACTTATACAAAGGGCACTTTTAATTTTAAAAAAGCTCTTCTCCAATTTTAGAGGGAGCTATATCAACGTATATTCTCACCTCTTGGGCTTTCTAGGACATGAGTTTAAGGTGTGTTCAGCTCTAAAGAAGGGTTGAGAGGTAGAGATTGATAAACTGCATATGCAGACATAAGCAAGGTGTAAGGATGCACCAATGTCAATACAATATAAACAATCAACTATGCCTATGCCATCCATGATTGTTGGTGATAGTGGTGATATTTCTTCAATAGTAAAGTGAAGACAAATGCTAGCAAGAGATTAGAGACAATTGTAGATATGTTCAATATGCATGCATGAGACATTGCAAAGTCTTCCATTCCCAAACTTTTTTATGCCCATGCCATCCCATTTCATGTGGCATGTTCTTATTTCAAACAAAAGTTTAAAGATGTGGCTTATATTGGTCCCTCATTTAACTCCCTTAGAGAATAGAACCTACCCACTACCCTCCTTACTGAAGAATGTGCTAAGGTGACTTTGGTAATGGAGGACATGAAGCAAACTTGGTTTAGGCTGGGCTGCTCTATCGTCATTGATGGGTGGAACACTACTAAACATCAACCATCCATCAACATCATAGTGATATGTACATCTAGATATTATTTTCTTAGAGCTATTGAATATTCAAGGAAGTGCAAGGATGTGGAGTTCCAATTTCACATTTTGAAAGAGGTCATTAAGTAGGTTGGAGTCTCAAATGTTGTACAAGTGGCCACCGATTCAACACACATGCAAATTAGTTGGCATGAAGTTGGAGGGTGCTTACAAGCACATTTTTGGACCCCATGTTGTGCTCATGCATGGTCAAATGCATAAAAAGACATAGGAAACATAAATTGAATAAAGCAAGTGATGGTAGACGCAAGAGATGTTTAAATGTTTGTTTGCACCGACCACATCATTTACTCTTTTCAAGCCTCTATTGGAAATGGAAACCTTTGGAAAATAAATTAGGGGAATGACATTCAAATAATTTGGTATGTCCTATTGTATGTGCACTTAGATTATGGAGCGCTTTGAGTAATATGCATAGTAACACGGGGACACATCCCCCCCTAAATCCCAGACGCACCCGAGACAGGGACGCACCGGGGATGGGGCAACGACGTCCCGGAGTCCCTGGCAGAGCCACCGTCGTCCCGGTGTGGGACACGGGGACATCCTGGCATCCCCAGTGGGGACAAGGGGACGCCTAGACGTCCCTTGACCTTGAGGGGACGCCCAAACGTCCCCCATGATGCAAGCCAAAAAATACAAGTTTTTTAAAAAAAAATTTGCTCATGGGCGGGAGGATTTATACAAATATAACATTTTAAGGTCAAACTGAAGCTGGCAAAATGATTCTCAAAGGGTTTTAACTCGTTTTATCACAAATCACTTGGTTTCAACCCCATCTCTATGAAAGACTTAGCTTAGCTCTCGCCCAAATCCCAGACAGACATGACTTCCCAATAGGCGAAAATCACTCAAACCTCATTTGCCAGACCTAGGGACTTGAAAACAGCCACCAACAAAGATATAAATGTTAGATATTGGTCCTTTTGTGTTGGATATACATGTTAGATATAACTTATATGAATATCTAACATTTATATGCAACACAAAAGGACCAATACTTCAACACAATACTTTTACATCTTTATGTCTTATATTGTTATACATATTTTCATAACTAGCATTTTAAGTACCACATGTATAGTATATACTATATACACCCCCCTCGTCCCCCGCCGTCGTCCCCAAATTGAGGCCCCTCTGTCCCCCCGTCCCCCAGGGCGGTGTAACTATGGTATTATGTAATCAAGCTTTATTCCTTTGAGTGTTGTCGGCCAAAGATGTGTGTGTGGCTCCTTGAAGAGATAAAAGAAGATTTGAATTTGCATTTTGGAGGGAAACAGCACGCCAAATGACCTTTCTAAATCTAAGTTAAAAAGCAATGACATTATCCAATTTTTATAATATTATTCTTCACACAAATTGGACATCCTATTCGTTTGTTATTGGAAATTAGAGGACAAAAACCCACAAATCCCCATAGCCATCTGCTGGACAAAAACCCCTATCTAACATTAAGCAATTCCATTCAAGGATTGCATACGAGCTTCATTGTTTTTCTATTCAGGCAGCTCCTGTCCCTATTTGTCGAGTTTGGTGGCTCTCTCACTTGGTGAATAGGGATTGTAATTCAATGATGGCTTTGATGGATTCTATAGCACCCTGTTATACTTCAGATAATTATATAACTGATCTTATTCTGGTAATTGAATTGACTATAAGTATGATCTTCCATTTCAATAAAAGGAATAAATAAGTGTTGCGAACTGATGTTCATTTAGGAGGGTTTACAATTCATTTCTGCATATTTTGTTAAGCTTATTATCTATTAGGATAAATGAAATTTGAAACAAGATCTGATCATTGATATCCCATGGAGCTGAGTCAAATTAAAACATTGAACATCCCTAACTGGGTTATTAGGGTAAGAGATGATGCTTGAGGCACGGCAGCCTCTATAGTCAATGATGCTTGATTATAAGTGAAGTAGATGGACTATTGCAAGCACCGCTATAGGAAAAACTATCAAACAAAAGCTCTTTGATGATGATTGGTGATCCACTGTGAGGTCAGAAATTGTTGATTAGTAACAAATTGCTAATTTAACTTTGCATCTTATTCATTTTTTAAATTTTTGTTTACAATTTTGTTTGCTCCTCCATCTCACCTATTGTAGATGTCATTAGATATCTTGATATGGGTTTTCCTAGTCTTGGAGAAAATTTAGTAGACATTTGGCAGCATGCTTGAGTAGATGAAGCAAGCAATTTGTAATAGGGATCCTAATTTATAATAATATTAGTAACATATTAAGCTCAGTACAATGCATCAATGGAAAACCCTATTTCATATGGTAGCCTTTGCTCTAAATCCAAAATAGTATTCACCAAAAGGCTATGAAGTTGCCTCCTTGTAACAATGAGCAGATGAAAGAAGGGTTGATTTAGGCCCTTCAAAAATGTATTCAACTGAAGACAATGGCTTCTCTTTACTAATCTTCACAATCCAGCATTCAACAAACAAGATATAAAGATAAATGTAGCTACATTAGCTCAAACTAACCTTATTGGTTGGTGAACGTGTCATTACAACAATACACTAGAGTAGAGAGTGCTTGTCATTCACCTTCTTTTGCATGTAGAGAGGAATTGGTCTATATACAATTTCAAACACTCTATCAAGGGAAAACAAGTAGAGAAGTTGAAGGCCATCCTGTTGTGATTCTAGAAATTTCAGACTTCAGAGTATTCACAAACTCCAGACTTGCGATTGGATGTTGATCCCGAATATGCCACCCAAATTGATGAGGAGGCACACTAGGATTGGTTAGGGTCCTGCTAGATGAAACAATCCCTCAAAGTAGCAATGAATTAGAGTCAAACTCCAATTTTGATGCAATACTCGCAGATGCTGACAAGGGGCAGTAGCATAGCTTATATGTTTTTATTATTTTGTAGTTGAAAGTTGCATTGTTTGGAATTTTTGTTGTATTTTTGAATTTTATATAATATATTGATATATCATATGCACATTGATAATGAATTATGAAAGCAATTAAATTTTGACATTAGTTAAGTTGTGTGACTCTCATGTGAACTCTGGATTCAACTCTAATGTTGTGTATAAACGATTTGTAATGTACATTATAATATGTTTTATTGATGTTATCGTATGAATATTTGAAATTTCCATAGATTTTTAAAATTTTCCATGTTTTTATATAGCTATCCCCTTTACAATACCCTAAAATGACCTCAAAATAGTTCATCCCCAAAACATGTCCCCCATACCCATCTCCATTCCATATGCTTGGTGGAACATAGGTTTTTTCCTAAATTTCAAGTCCCAAGGAGAACTTGGGAAATTCTTAACAAAAAAAGCATTTAAAATTTATAACTTTAAGTCATGTTCTTAGCAAAGTGTTTACTTTCTCAATGTCCAATGCTGCTTATACATCATTGTGTATAAGTTTAGAACATATACAAGAATAAATATCTTCACCACAGTGTTTCTTAACTACAACTCTACATCATCTCATGTGGAATTTGCCAAAGAAAGAGATAAATTCAAGGAAAAATGCAGAATCTCTTCAACTACTGCTGTTGTGCTCACATGCAGAATCTCTTCAACCAACAGTTGGTCTGCCCACATGCAATTATATTATGGCCTCCCACTCAGCCACATGGAAGTAAAATGAGGGATTCAATTTTTATAATAATTGGCAAGACAATGTTAGCTACAGGAATTATTCTCAGTATCCATAGGCTGCAATTCTGAGGGTTAACAATCTTATTCAAATGCAAACCAGTGTCCACAATTAACACCATGCAATTTAATTAAAACAAACATCCATACCTCTTTAAATGCTTCCTGACCCCAAAATTGTTCATCAGTCTCTAGCTCATCATCCACCAGCTTTGACATCCTGATGAATGAGCAGATCTTTGGTCGGTGAATATAACTCAATATATAGAAACCAATAAAATATCTAATTATGCAAATTTGAAGACGTCATTTTATTTAGTATAGTTTACATAACAATTTGAACTTCAATACATTTATAACATTTTATCTTCATCACACAAACTATCATGTTACTTTCCCAAATGAACTGATTGAAAATAACTGGTATAAATATTAAAGCAAACTGAAATCCAAAATGTTGCCAGACACAAATGGATCAACCATTCCATCTTAATATAAAATATTATATTTCCAGAGATAAAGGGTCTTGGTCCAGGTCGCTTTTTCCTGACTCATAACACACCAAATATAAAGCAAATGACAGGATCTCATAAACGGACTGTGGCATTTTCGGAGCCTTTAAAATTCATTTGTGAGACATGCAATCAAATATAAATGGCATGAGGTCGCCAAATGACAAATAGGCATTATTACATCCAATTTAAGGCCCAACGTCTCAATAGACCACTGTTATTCAAAAACAGCAGATTCATCCAAATATCATTTCCGGAGGCTGGAAGTTAAGAAGCTTTGATTGCAATCTGATAATTCAACACATGAAAGATGTGATTTCTCTACACATTGTGCATATGTTTTATAATGTTGTCATTGATGTCAAACTTGGTTGGAGACATAGTATCAACTTTCAAGATCTTTAAAGTATATATTGTAATGATAAGCTGATGTCCAAGTGCTTTTAAGTGTTTTTGGTTGACTGCTTTTATCGAAGTTGAAGAATATGGTCATCTTGAACACACAAATGATGAAATGGTTGCCCCTCCATCGAGAACTTTTTTTTTCAAATTTTCAAATTTTTGGAATTTTTCAACATTTTTCATTTTTGGGGGATTTTTTCAACATTGAAAGTGATCTATCATATCTCAAATGCAACTTTTGAAAGCTCATACTTGTTCATAGTTCCACAAATTAACTTGAACAAGTCCTCCCTCTAGCACCAATTCTGTTGATGTGGCGCCACGATGGAGGGTAGTTCTTGAAATAGTCTCTCCACTTGATCATTCCACTCTTGATGATTCTTCCTATTCTTGATGAGTCGATACAATCTAGCATTCACATTCAGGCCCACCTAGTGCCAATTTTGTTGATGTGAGTTTTGGGACCACTCCAACATACAAAATAAAATACTAAGTATCCTATCGTCTCTTGAACAAGGAAACCTCATATGCTAAACAATATGGCGATTGTGTGATCAAATAAGGCAGCCAAAAGGTTTACACTGTGAACTAGGAACTTTGTGTAGGATATAACTCAGTGAATGTGATGTGATTTTCTGGTAACCACGCAAGGACTTACGCTATTCGTTCAATGGGATATCAACTTTCTAAAATGACGAATGGTTTGGCAATTTGAGCTCTTCAACTACTTCTAACAAAACAAAGTGCAAAAAGGATTGGATTTAGGAATCTAAGCTATTTCTAACTCTACCGATGCAAGAGACAACTGATGATGTAGTGAAACTAAATCAATCCTTGCTTTGCCAACCTAAACAACTACGCAAGAGAAGGTGCAATCTTCCAAGGGTGTATGGATGGGATAGTTTTCAAATTTCTAACATTCATTCAAATACCCAAGTCTAGCGCAATCCAAATGAACATTCTCGATTGAAGTTAAGTGCTTGCAATGAGTTCAGCCTAACCTTGCACAATTACTTGCAATCAACAAGTACCAAAAGGTATAGACATAAGTTTCACCATGAATCACCAACAACAATATCTTCATTATCTATTTAACTTAAACAACTTCTACTTAACATAAGAAAATCCTATTCTAAGTGAAAAGTAGGAAACCATGCAACACTCCAAAATAACACAAGTAATTCACCATAGATTCAATAATGAATTTGTAATTACTTCGGTAGCATTTTAGCAACAATTTTACCAAATCTCTCTTTTACAAATGATTGCACAAGCCTTATATAGAAGCCTCAAATACAATGGATGGCTCAAATTGATTCAAGATCAACGGCCAAGATTATTCAAAATAACCGTAATCAGGGTTTGTTACAACTGCGTACAAGCATTAAATACTGACCAATGAGAAAATTACATTGCAATGAAATACATATCCATTTGAGGATGAACCAATGAGAAAATTCAAGAGGGTAAAACACTGAATGCACTCATGTACACTTGGAACAACTTGATTAAATGAATTTGGACATGTCAAAGTGGAATCCTCTGATTGGTTGAAGATGAGTGGGTGCTACCTTAGCATACTTATCTTGCAATCTTTGTTTCAACTCCACTTCTTTATCCTCCAGATTTTGGAAATCTTCTAATTGAGATTTTCTTGAAATGGTGCTTGTCTTGATATCTTGGGCTTGATCCTTCCTTTGACTTGAACTTGACTTGCATCCTAACTTTCCTTATTCCAAGAGATGTGTATATTTGCAATTCAATCATCACCTTGGTTGAGGTATCCAACAAATTTGGATATACAACATTGATCAAGGCATCTCATAATCATTTCCCTTGTAGGTTATTGCACTTGCACCTCCATTTTTCATTTTGATTTCCAACCTAGCCTGCTTGCTTTCTTGTCATCTTCATCATGACAGTCCCCTTCACTTGAACTTTGAGTTGTCCCTCCTTTGTGCAATCGCTTGAGCTTCACCTTCCAAGGTCACCTCCATGTATAAAATGATAAACACTTGTGTTAAGTTTGTGAAATGATAAACATGAATAAAATTAAGATATTATTGTGATTAAAACATCCCTTCCTAATTACATGATTTCAACTTGGCATTGAAGCTGCACTTAAATGAAGGAATTTACTTGCATTTGGATGAAGAAAAATCTATTTCAATTTTTCACATTCTGATTTTATTAATGATTTTCTCTTTTTTCAGATCCTATTGTGATCAAAATTCTTTGTTGCTGGGTATGCTTAATCTCATTGATGTGAAAATTGCTCTTGTTGATTACACTGAGTTCTGTCTCATTTCTGTTCTTGAAATCAGATTGCAAAATATCTTTCTGAAGCCACACTTCGATAGCTGAATTAACATCACCGTGCTTCTTTTCTGATTTCTTCTTTCAAACCTTGCAATTTTAAATTCCTCGAGTTTGCACACTCAGGTCTGATCTGGACTTTGCATTTAAATTCTGATTCAATTTGTTCTTGCTTAGGACAAAGATAGCCCTCAAATCTGATAGGCTTGCACTCCTCTGATCTGATTTTTATTTGGCCTGTACTGTAAGTCTGGAAATTTCACATCTATTAGGTGCAGAAGTTGTCTCTGATCATTGGAAATTCCTCTTGGTCTAAATCGTAATCAGACTTTTTAGATGAAATTTGCCCTTTAAATCACAGATTTCTTGATTTTATCCACCTCCCAATCCAGGCATTGCAGTTGTCTGCCCTTAAATCGCACCTGTCTGGTTTTAAATTCGTCTTGCTCTGCACTTGATTGGAGTTGATTTGTTTTGACTTACATTGCAAAATAGCTCATTTGATTTACCTTTATATGCATCCTTTAGCAAATCCTCCGTTAACGGTCAGTCCATGATTATTTTCAAATTTTCCCTTCAATAAGAGGCAACTAGCTTGAAAGGGCACTAAATTTGGAGCCCAAGACAGGTCGGATTTCCAACCTGTCTTGGGCTCTTGTTCAAATGACATTGCATGTAATGTCCCCTTTTATTTGGTCCCTTTTTTACTATGTTTCAAAATCAGGAATTTAATCAAACAGTTGTCATTCCAACATGATTGGCTCTCAGCCATCTATTTTCTTTGCTTAATTCTTGGATATTCAGTCTTTAGTATGTGCATAGGAACTCAGGTAGCAGCAGAATATGAAAGCTATTCCAGAGTTCACCTTATTCACCACTTCTAAACTACTGTCAGGAAAACACCGATCCTTCTCAGCCACCCGCAATTATAGATACAAGTACCTAATGTTTTTGAATATGGTAGCCAAATCCAGAAATCAAGAGCTCATGCCTTTGATGTTACAGTCAACACCAAAGCTTGAATTCTCCTCAAGAAAGACTTCCCACTAACCCCCTGTATTGCACAGCCAATTTATTCTTGGCAATGCCCATTCACAAACATTAGAAATGTCTTGACCCGTACCCCACATTTACTTCCCAATATATTGTAATTAATTTGTAATCCTTCAGTTTATGTCCGCTGCTGGCTGATAACTGGATCTGTGCATTGATTCGATGGCTTTGGAAATCGTATAATAACATTTGCTGGCATACTCTACCTTCATCAGGGTGACCATCTCATATTCCCGATAAATAATAAAATCCCTCAATATCACTGTATGGTTATAGACTTAATGAAAATCCACGTATCTATGTTTCCTGGATAAAGACTTTTGATGATTGCTTTGTCTGACTCCCATGTTCGCATACACTATTATCTGAGTGGCTATAGTTTGCTGAATTTAATATATAGAAAATTCTGATTGAGCATTACTATGGCTGACTGGACTAAGGGGGACGCTGATCTCTAAACTCCATCAATGCTGACTGAAAGATATAAGTTTTTGATGTTCCATTCACTTTCAAATCTGCACTAAGTAATTGCTCCATGGAAATTAATGCCCGATGATAATCTTTCTCCATCTATCTCCCTTTTCTAAATTTCTTATCTTGCCCTTTTCATAGTATGAAAAGACAAGAAATGCATCTCTTCTCCTAAATCATTGTTTTAATATTTATATTAATATAACACGTTTGACTTATATTAATATTATAAGAATTCATATTAATATAATATATTTGATTTATATATTAAATTTATAAGGACAACATATATAAGAGGATTTATATTAATATATTATTAAGATTTACTATTATATATTATAATTTTATTATTATAATAATATTATTTATATTTATATTTATGTATTTAAAATATTATATTTATATTTTAATTTAAATAATAATATTATTATTTATGTATTTAAATAATAATATTATTTATTTATATTATGATTATATCATTTATTTATTTAATTTTATATTTTACTATTATAACTAATTATTAAATCTTTATTTCAGAAGAGGACATCATAATTAGGGTTCTTAAACAAGGGTACATGACATTGCAAACCCATTTTTGTCTCAAAACAAATCAGATTTCACTCCTTCCATTCAAATTTTTCATTGGCAAATCAAATCCTCTTTCCATCATTTGGAATTCACCTTGGACAAGTCAGATTTCCCCTTGCATTTTAGGATTTTGCTTTACATGCTGGGCAGAATTCTTCATTTCGTTGGTCTTGGAGCCCCAAACACAGGGCGGAAATCACACCTTACTTGGGCTTGGAGCCCCGAGGAGGTTGGATTTCCAACCTTACTTGGGCTCCTCATCAAAACCAATTCACAATTTCACTAAGTGCTGAAAAATTCTTGTTGAAAAAATATCTGATTTTGCCATTTCTTTTAGATTTCCTCTCAATTGTCAATGAGATTTTTGCTTTTGACTTGAATTCTTGCACTTTTGTTGAAAGCATGATACTTATTTGCATGCAGGCATCATGATCAAGCCCCAAAAATCTTTTCTACGTGTTTGAAACTTCATTAATAACACCAAGATTTCAGCCTTTTCTCAAGATTTTCATTCAAGTGCAAGTCGGATTTTACACTTGAATTGGGCTTGAGCCCCAAAGGGAGGTCGGAAATCATGGTGTGCTTGGGTTTCAAGCCCCAACGAGGTCAGAATTCTGACCTTTCTTGGGCTTGCTCATTGAAGTTGACTTCAAAATTTCATTGAGTGCTGAGAACTCAAATTGGAACAAAAAGACCTTCACCTTGTGCAATTCAGATTTTCATCTCATGCTGAATCAAATTCTGTCTTAGATCAATCTTGAAAAAGCACTGCAAATCCCAAAATCAAACCAGATTCCACTCAATTGTTAAGAATTTCACCTTGTTTTCTTGATTTCCATCAACATCCAGATTGAATTCCACTAAACCTTTGGAAAAACCATTACAAGTGCTGATCGGAGTTTAAGCAATTCTTAGGAATTTCTCCCCAAAACTTGATCTTCACTTGGAGAAATTTGATCAAACAAAGGCTAAACCATAGAATTTCACATTTGTAACTCCACTTGCAGGTTGGAAATCTCATGATTAATTAGACAAACCATTCAATGGAACTGAAAAATCTACTAAGTACTTGGTTTGTGGATCGACCATTGAACTTGCTAACCCTCCAAAGGGTCCTGACTTGCAACTAGGGATCGACTTGCATGATAAGCTTGCTCAAATTTCCTATCTCATCAACACCTGTGACTTCAAAAATTGTTGTCAAACTACGACTAGACTAGACAAATCACAAGGCTGCCAAACAAAAAAAGTGGGGGCCCCCATTTGCAATAGGGCATGTGTGTTTACAACACAAAACCACCCTATCTTGGATCTTCTATGGTTAAGACTCTTTAAACTGATTTAAGCAATCTTGTGATTAGATCTATACTTCTAGTGTATGCTTTAGTTATTTCTAATTAAAGAGATCTATTTTATGAATTACGATTATAAATTATTCCTAACTTGTTTGCAGAATCTCAATCAAAAGTGAAAAGTATCTCTAATCCTACTTTGTTTCAATTAAAAATTGTGATCTAAGGGAAGATCTGGATATTTATAATTTGGGGCCATTACAAGTGGTATGAGAGCATGATCCTGTCATCCTGCACGGTAAAAGATTAAACAAGTAATCATTCTAGTCAATAAGAAGGAATCTAACAATGTGTATATTGTGTGTATGCTTCGTGTCTTCACACCAGGTGCATACTTCGTATTTTCAAGTGTATGCTCCATGTGTGCTTCTATTTTTTTGGTTGATCTCGAATATGAGGATAACTAGAGTGAACCAAAAAGAAATAAATATATTGCATTTGAGGCCATACATGTGTGTCATGCTACAAATTCTCATCTTAATGTGGGAAGGCACACCCTTGCTACGATTCAAGTAGGTATCCATGACATTATGCAAATGAGAGAAAACTTTTCTTAATATTACAAAACTTGCAACATTTCAATTATCAGTTGAGATAATCACAATTGCATTAAAGACAAAAATGTAGGCCTTAAAATAATATCAGAGTAGTGCAGCAGAAGCTAAAATTATCATAGAGCTCCAAGGATTGGTTTACAGACTTGGATATAATTGACATTGTGTGAGGACAAGCAATTTCAGGTAGGGCAGACTGTCAAGTCCCTGCCATGCTAGGCAGAATTGCAGATCTTAAACCCTATTAATAGGCATTGACTCATATTCCCTTAGAAGCCGATCCAGGGTAAACACCAAAGAAAATATTTCAAAATCGAATTATGAGAAAATTGTCTTATTTATAAGACATCACAATTTTCAGATCTTAAAAAGCAGAGATCAATGTATCAGATTAAGATAGCCATGATGGCTGAAGATAGTGATTATTTCAATTGGTGCGGTTTCCTTAATGACAGCAGCAACCTCCCTAGTCAGGGAGACTCCCATGATTATTGGCAATGATACAAACAAGTGGTTACTTAGAGCAAATAAAACAGTTATATTAACAGTGGTCATATAATTAACAAACAGCAGTTAATAAGATAAATGAAGGCTATAGGTGCGATTACACAGAAGTTTAAATTAAAGATTTAAACTAAAATCTGGTCGACATGCTCTTATAACAGTGATCATGATAAGAAGAACAGCAATTCCTGTTGTAGAATACAGCAGTAATTAAAAGAAGAGAACACGTTGCTTATCATTATAAAGGCATCACTTAAATAAGCATTTGTCGCTTAAATGGGCAACCTCCTGGGAAGTCCTGGTGCTTCACCTCTGTGAGCATCACCTAGATGCAATGAGTGCTAAGTGTTCTATTCATTCTCATGAGAGATGGGATCGTGTGAACCACTACTCATGAAGCATGAGTCAATGCATTTGACTCAAAATACTACACAATTGAATCCTGATAGCAATATCACAATTTGACTTGCTGTGGAAAAATATCTCCTACTTATCAATAAGATAAAGCAAGCGACTTTATTATGGACTTTATGTTATTTGTTTAGATAAACCAAGCGACTATATTAAAGAGTTTATGTCAGACAGCGATGGAATTCAAAACAAAGATTAAAATGCATTTAACTATTATACAGCAATTCTATAATGATAAATATGATCATTAAAATAGCAATTAAGGGGTGAAACTTTATTAATTGCAATGATTCTATTGTGGTAAAATAATGAATTTGTTATTAAACAATAATCATGAATGTATATACAAGATACAAGAGAATGTTTCCATAACGAACAGGAGAGAGGAAATAGAAACATTCTTGTAGAGTGAAAGAGAAAGTTTCCATAACGAACAGAAGGAGTTTATGGAAACATTACAAAAAGATTGACCATTAGAAATAGAGGAAAGAGAGAGATAGAATTAGAAACTATCTATTATCGTAATACCCTCCCTTAATGGTCAATCTATCTTCAAAAAAACAGAAATTTGCATGTTCTCAGAAAGCGTAAAGGCAGCCTCGAGTTGATCAGAGAGGTCTTCAGAAAGAAGGCTCTACTTTTATCTGATGTTTCATGGAGATCCTTCAATACTGTCCAGATCTCTGCAGTTGTCTTGCCAGACGGAATTTGAGGCAGCTGATCATCAATAACTGAAAGCTTAATAAGCATAACCGCTTCATGATTACATTCATCAAACTTGTCTTGAGTCACATCAGTTGTGGTAGGACAAGTCCCAGTACCCTAAACAAGCGCCTCAAGGCAACGGTACTCGAAAATAGTCAACAAGCATTGCTTCCAGGTGTCGTAATTCTTTCCGTTGAAATGCTGACTGCCTTCCAGCATAAGATTGGTGAGAGATGCCAAAGCACGTTTTTCAAAGAAAAAACGTGAAAATCAGAATATATATATATATATATATATATATATATATATATTTTATTTTATTTTTAAAAGGCACGAACTTCAAGGCAGATTAACAGAAGACCCAGCGAATTCGAAGAGACACCCAGTGAAGAGCTCAAAAAACCCAGATAGAATTTGATGTCAAATTTTGAATCCGCTGGCTCAAAAATTGAGGCACGAAAAACGATGCACCCAAAAAAAAGCAAGACTGACCCAGTTGAGATCTGCAAAATCCCACCAGGAATATGCTGTCAAATTCTGGATCCGCTGGCTCGAAATTGAGGTACAAAAATCGAGGCACTTAGAAAAAACGGACGGCAACCCAATTGAGCTCTCGAAAAACTCACAACGAATCTGCAATCAAAAAAAATTCCGACTTGAACTGAAGGGTCAAAACGCTAGTCAAAAATGCAGAAACCCTAGACGGGTGGGTGAGGAAAAACAAATGCAAATTTTGAACACACTTGGGGCAAAAAAGCTTTGAAAATCTTGAACTAACAATTTCAAAAAAGAAATTAAAGATTTTCGAAGAGGCCAAGAATTTGCTCTGATACCATATTGTGGTAAAATAATGAATGTGTTATTAAACAATGATCATGAATGATCTACATATAAAAGATACAAGAGAATGTTTCTATAACGAACAGGAGAGAGGAAATAGAAACATTCTTGTAGAGTGAAAGAGAAAGTTTCCATAACGAACAGAAGAAGTTTACGGAAACATTACAAAAAGAGTGACCATTAGAAATAGACGAAAGAGAGATAAAATTAGAAACTATCTATTATCGTAATAGATTCAAATTAATAGACAACAAGGAATTACAAGGCGTTGCTTCAGACAGTGCTTAGAAAACAAACAGCAAGTATTGAAGATAGCCAACTTTCCAAAGAATACACAGCAAACTCATTAAGGTAGCACTTATGAAATTAACAGGCGCATACAAAACTAATTGCTTATGGTGCGACTTAAATAAATAGCCGCTTAGTATTTGTTAACAATAAAATTATCTATATATTGGTGGGTCGACTTTCTCCTTAATCACCGCATATATATTGTTAAAGGTTGCACACAAACACATTGGTTTGTAAGAGTTGCCTCTCTTGAGGAAGGAGCATCTCTTGAGGAGCATGGTGTCTCTTAAAGAAAGTTTTATTCCTTGGAGAAGCATACGGAAGCGTATAAAAGGCAATACTGATCATTCAGACGAAGGAGGCAGATTTTGGGCATTTCTAATTAATAATACACAGCAAATTTGAACACATACTGTGGTCTTTGGTACGAATTCCTCACACCTGACATGATAAGTACCATTTATATCCGCACAAGACTGACTGATTATACAATTTTGTTACGACTGCTTAGTATAGCATAACAAATATTATCTATATCTGCTCATTACTGATTAGGATATGCTGTTGATAACTGATTATCACATATACATGCATAATATTGAATTCTTTATATGTACTGATTGATTCTCAAGGTCTTCCATGGTAGGGGAAATGAGGAATTACATGCAGGTGAACAGTCATGGGGTCATTCTAGGTATGCCACCTAATGGTATGAGACCAGGGAATCCCGTTGGGCCAAAGGGGTTAAAAGGGTACTGCCTTTGGGTTTAGAAAGGATGAACTTCGAGGGCACCCTATTGTGAATGCTCCTCATGCCCTTTATCATGGTAAGTGAATGCATTAAGTATATTCAATCATGGGAAGTAGGATAGAAGTGGCAGGATTCAGGGGAACAGTTATAGGACACCTCACTAGGTACGCCACCTCATATGGATGGCCCAGGCCACACGAGCGCAAGAGGGATGGTACATCCACTCTTGAGCGTAGGGTACAAGATCTCTAGGACACCATATTGAGCCACCTTATCTTGTCTCTTCTATGGTTGAACCTCCTTAAACTGATTTAAGCAATCTTGTAATTAGATGTATACTTCTAGTGTATGCTTATTTCTAATCAAAGAGATCTACTTTATGAATTATGATTATAGATGATTCCTAACTAGTTTGCTGAGTCTCAATCAAAGTGAATGGTATCTCTAACCCTACTTTATTTCCATTACAAATTGTGACCTAGGGCAAGATCTGGGTATTTATAATTTGGGGACGTTACAAGTGGTATGAGAGCATGATCTTGCTATCCTAAAGGGTAAAAGATGAAACAAGGAATAATTCTAGTCAATAAGAAGGAATCTAACAATGCATATATTGTGTGTATGCTTCTTGTCTTCAGACATTCATGTGTATACTCCCTATTTTCAAGTGTATGCTCCATGTGTGGTTCTATTTTTTTGGTTGATCTCAAATATAAGGATAACAAGAGGGAACCAAAAAGATATAAATTTATTGGATTTGAGGTCATAGATGTGTGTCATGCTGCAAATTCTCATCTTAATGTGGGAAGGCACACCCTTGCTATGATTCAAGGAGGTATCCATTGTTAGTATTTGTGACCTTTTCGGTAAGATCAAAATGTTGGAAATAATAATATTATATTACATCTCATAAATCCTTGCATTAAACTCTTAAGAAACCTTATTAATTTGTCCTAGAAGGGACGACTTGCTTAGTAATGTTTATTTGGCAAGAAAAGGACGACTTGCACATTAAATATTTATTTGGCAAGGAGGGATGACTTGCTTATCCAAGTCGGCCTCCCTTCCTTGATTGGGTGTCACCTCTTGGACACATATAAATATGGGATGATGAAGGGATGTGAATTTAGTATCATAGAAAACATAACATGACTACTAATTTGCACCCTTCAGCAGAGATATATCAGATCCTCTTTGCATAATTATTATAACCAAGGTTGAAAAACTCGAACTCGGGAATAACTCGGCTGATCCAAATTTTTTGAAAAACTCGGACTCGCCAAAAACTCAGCGGAAAAATCGGCAATAAATCGGCACTTTTATCGAACATTTGGAAATATATAATTTCTTAAAATATTCTTAAAAATATATATATACCAAATTTGTATATATTCTTTTAAATAATTAATATATAAACAATTATTTTATAAATATTATCATGTTATTTACTAATTTATATTTTTATTTATTGAAATACATAAATAGGTTATTATATAATATTTTTAAATTTTATTTTATATATATCATTTTTACTATATAATAATATATTTATTATTTATAATGTTTAACGTGTGACTGTGTAACATTAATAATATAATATTATTTAACTACACAATCACACGTTGAAGATGTCGCTCAAAGTCATCGGCATGTCACAGATTTATCACAGTCATCGCTCAACGTAGTCGACCCGTCACGGAAAGCCCGTTGCTGGAAGTCGTCTCTCACCATATGAATCAAACGAAAAACCCTAACCCGCGTCTGGTTTTTAACCGATTTATTTGCAAAAAAAGCACGTGTTTCCGCGAGTTTTTCAAGTAAAAATCGTCGCGCGACAATGAATAACGCGGTGCCGCGTTTAACCGTGATTATATCGAGAGGGCTTGTGGTGTGTGATATATCGCAATATTTGCGATATATCTGCGCGATTTTCAACTATGATTATCACAGCATCTTGGTAATTAAAGGAGCAAACCTGAACTAGCAGACATTGGAGCAGACCTAGCAGCAGTCCTAAGGAGCAAAACATAGCAGACATAAGGAGACTATATAGCAGTCCTAAGAAGCAAAATAAAGCAGACTTGAGGAGTGAACTTGGAAGACAAATAGAAGCAGATTCAAATGTAACTTACAGCTGCTTTAAGGCAAGTACAAGGAGATTATACAACATAACGGGGTATTATCTATTCTTTATTTATCAATATTTTGTTAGGGTCTAAATCTTAGTTTAGGAAGATCATCTATAGTTTGAAATTTCCTTTCAAAGTCTGAAAATATTAACATGGTATCAGAGCCTTGGTGAGAGAAAGATCAACTTTCAGATTAAGGAAATCAACCTAGCACTTTTAAAACTAAAAAATTCAATATGTCTAGTGGAGTTAGACCAGAAAATAGACTCGAAGGAGCCACAAAATTCTTATCTTGGAAAATTTGAATTCTTCTTGCCTTCAAAGAGCTAGAGCTAGATTCAATTATAGAAAATCCACCTAAATCTAAAATGAATGAAGATGAGACACGTGAATGGAAAAGGGGTAATAACAAAGCTATGAGAATTCTAATTGATAGCGTAAAAGACCACATCATACCCACAATCTCCTGTCTAGAGTTAGCCTATCTAATGTTCTCAACATTATCAGGAATGTTTGAAATTAATAACACAAGTAGAATTATGACTCTTAAAAATGAAATTTCACGAATCAAGATGAGACAAGGAGAATCTATCACTTCACTCTTTATGAGAATCACTGAGTTGAAAAATCAATTAGCAACTATTCGGCACACCTACGATGAGAAGGAACTATCTATGATAGCACTTAATGGATTACCTCTTTCATGGGGCTCCTTTGCTCAAAGAATCAGTGCTCATCCTAAAATGCCTAAGTTTGATAAATTAAAGATGGTTTGTCTTCAAGAAGAATCAAGACTAATATCTAGAGGATCAAACTTTAAAGAAGACCTTCAAGTTTTATACTCTCAATCAAGAAAGAAAGATGACTACAAAAGGAAAAACTCAAGACAAAGGAGATAGAAACTTTAGGAACAAAAGAAAGAGAGATTATCAAAACAAACAACAAGGGAACTCTAACAATAACAGATGGAGAGGGAGAGACTATCAAAACAACAAATTTCAAAAGAGAGATCTGTCTAAGATTCAATGCTATAGATGTGATAAATTTGGTCACAAGGCACTAAATTGTCCTAATCAAAACAATCTTCAAGCCTTTATTGCAGAAGTAAAAGAATCAGAATTTGAACGTCTTGTCCTTTAGTCTTCACCTTGAGAGCGAGTTCAAATATGGGCCTTCCTGAACATTAAAAGTCATAAACTCTTTCTAATTCTTTGTTAGATTTTAACATCACTAGTTGATATTACTTTACATTGAGAATATGATTTTTCGTTATGTTAAAATTGTTATGTGAGTATTTTGTTATACTAACATATTTGCAAGACATCCTTTTTGAGCGTTGAGGCTCGTGCGCCTTTTTGAGCGTTGAGGCTCTTACATACTTTTGAGCATTGAGGCTCTTGGATAGAATTACCATTGGAGACTATCTTCCGAGGGCTTGTGGATGGGATCTCTTATGGAGAAGATTTACACTTTGAGGTTAGTGTTTTATTTTTGAATTTACATCTTGTGAAGATGCTTCCATTATTAAAGTTTTGATGATGTTTTTTATGATCTATTAAAAATCTATTGTTATATTGACTACATAGATTTGAAATCTATTGTTTTATCTTTCTAATTACATAGATTTGAGGTCTATTATTGAGATAATGCTATGCTTAAAGTTGAAAGATTATTGATTACATCATGTTTCTTACCTCTGGTTACATCTGAATGATGTTTAAATAACCTTACATCTTGTAGTAGATGGAATTACTGAGGTTGGGACATCTTGAGGATGGCTAATCACATTGATTACATCATGTATGAGTACATGATGAATATGTTATGTTATGTTATGTTTTCTTTCCATATTCATTGAAAATGAAATATAGTAAAGCTTGTGATTACATTATGAGATTAATTTGACCTTCCCTCGAGACCAAGAGGGAATGTTAGTATTTGTGGCCTCTTTGGTAAGATCAAAATGTTGAAAATAATAATATTATATTACATCTCATAAATCCATGCATTAAACTCTAAGAAACCTTATTAATTTGTCCTAGAAGGGACGACTTACTTAGTAATGTTTATTTGGCAAAAAAAGGACGACTTGCACATTAAATATTTATTTGGCAAGGAGGGACAACTTGCTTATGCAAGTCTTGGCATCCCTTCCTTGATTGGGTGTCACCTCTTGGACACATAAATATGGGATGAAGGGATACGAATTTAGTATCATAGAAAACATAACATGACTGCTAATTCGCACCCTTCAACAGAGATATATCAGATCCTCTTTGCATAATTATTATAACATCATCTTGGTAATTAAAGAAGCAAACCTGAACTAGCAGACATTGGACCAGACCTAGCAGCAATCCTAAGGAGCAAAACATAGCAGACATAAGGAGACTATATAGCAATCTTAAGAAGCGAAATAAAGCAGACTTGAGGAGTGAACTAGGAAGACAAATAGAAGCAGATTCAAATGTAACTTACAGCTGCTTGATTCTACAGCATAACCGGATATTATCTATTCTTTATTTATCAATATTTTGTTAGGGCCTAAATCTTAGTTTAGAAAGATCATCTATAATTTGAAATTTCCTTTCAAAGTCCGAAAATATTAACATCCATGACATTATGCAAATGAGAGAAAACTTGTCTTAATATTTCAAAACTTGCAAATTCCAATCATCAGTTGAGATAACTCGCAATTGAATTAAAGACAAAAATATAGGCCTTAAGATAATGTCTGAGTAGTGCAGCAGAAGCTAAATATATCATAGAGAAATCTAAGAATTTATTTAAAGTCTTGGGTATAATTGACTTGTGTGAGGGCAAGCAATTTCGGGAAAGCTGACTGTCGTGTCCCTGCCATGCTAGGAAGAATCGCAGATCTCAAACCCTATTAATAGACATTGACTCATATTCCCTTCAAAGCTGATCCAGGGTAAACACCAAAGAAAATATTTCAAAATCGGATTATGAGAAAATTGTGTTATTTATAAGATATCACAATTTTCAGATCTTAATGCAGTGATCAATGTATCAGATTAAGATAACCATGATGGCTGAAGATATTGATTATTTCACTTGGTGTGGTTTCCTTGATGACAGCAGCAACCTCCCTAATCATGGGGACTCCCTTAATTAGTGGCTATGATAATAACAAGTGGTTAGTTAGGGAAAATAAAGCAATTATATTAACAATGGTTCACATAATTAACAAACAGCAGTTGATAAGATTAATGAAGGATATAGGTGCAATTACACAGAAGTTTAAATTAAAGATTTAAACTAAAATCTGGCCAACATACTGCTATAACAGTGACCATGATAAGAAATGCAGTTTATATTAAAACATACATTAATATTACAATTTGTTTATGTGAAAGATGGGAGCGGATGAGATAATTCCTGTTATAGAATACGGCAGTAATCAAAAGAAGAGAATACATCACTAATGATTATAAAGGTGTTGCTTAAATAAGCATTTGTCTAAGATAAGGCAAGTGACTTTATTAAGGAAATTAAGTTGGACAGCAATGGAAGTCAAAACAAGATTGAAATACATTTCACATGCAGCAAATCTATAATGATAAATATGATCATTAAAATAGCAATTAAAAGGGTGAAACTTTATTAATGGCACCAATTCAAACTAATAGACAACAAGGGATTACAAGGTGTTGCTTCAGACAACACTTACAAAACAAACAGCAATTATTAAAGGTGGCCAACTTTCCAAAGAATACACAGCAAACTCATTAAGGTATTTTTGGTGTGTGTTTTATGACACATGCAACACAGAATAAAATACCAGGGGTACTCTATCCTCTCTTGAACAAAGTCTCCATTGTGCTAACGAGACGAACTATGCAATCACAAAGGTTGAGTTCAAGTTTCAAATGACTGTGGTTTTGCTGTTCAAGATAGACTCTCGTGGTAGGATGATTTGCTGAAAATCCCAAAGGGTCTTACGTGGTTACTCAAGATTTCATCATTCAACTTTGGAATTTCCGGTTTTTTTTTGGGTGTTGGGGGGGGGGGGGGTGGATTTTCTGGGTTTTTCAAAGATTTCTAAAACAAAGTGCAAAAGAGGAGGGTTTAAGAAGATAATTCTAACCCTAAACTAATTCTATGCTAGTCCTATGAACTTGGGAGACAAGATTGCAAAAGTGGAATCCAAAACCTATCCCTGCTTTGCCAAATTCAACAACTTCACGAGGACGGTGCTATCTTCTGAGGTATTTTAAAAGATTATCACAATAGAAGTTAAGTATATTTCAAGTGTTCAGAGTCCAGACTAACCTTGCAAAATAATTGAAAATCATCCAACTATAAAAGGTATGAACATATTCATTCCACATAAAGCTTTCCCATCAAATCCTTCATTCAATCTAACAACTTGGAAAATAAAATCTACTCTAAGTGAGAGACACAAACTATGCAACTTGCAAAAGATATTTAAATTCACCAACAACCAAACAATGAATTTACTTAAGCAGTTTTTATGCAACTATCTCTGAACATTTCCCTTACAAATGAGAGGAGTGGGGTTTATATAGGAGTTCAAAAACAAATGAAGGGCCCAGATCAATTTAAGATAGACAGCCAAGATTAAGACAACTATACCCTAATTAAGGTTTGCAATGCTTATCTAATGAGAACCAAAGAAAAATAAACAACTCATCAATTGCTTTCTTCTAAAAGAAAGTGTCACTTATCTTGATGGAAGAAAAGATCAAGTGCATTGAACTTGGATGCCTTGTCATGAAATTATCTGATTGGCGGAGACAAGTGGTTGCCATCTCAACATGCTTATCTCTTTGGCATTGAACAATTCTTCTTCAATTTTGGGAATTTGAAATTTAGGAAAAATATTCCCAAATTGTATCATCTTTAAACCTTCTTGAACTTAGAATTTTCTCCTTTTTGAATGTTCTTCGATCCAAGATTTTGGACTTCCTAGTGTGAACTTTGAAATCTGAAGGAAGTCTTTGAAATCTTCCCTTGTCCATCCATCCTTCTTTTTGTCTTGAAATTCTTAGCAGGTGATGAAGTCCTTGGTTGTGTTTGATTTTTCTCATCTATGAATGTCATTTTTTCTTATACCATTTGAATTCCTTCCTTTGATCTTGATCTTTGGCAATCCAAGGTTGTAGCATCTCCTTCATCTTTGTCTTTAATCTGGAAATGGCCTTATGAATTTTGGAAATGATGAAGTCTCATCCATGGAAATGCATTTTCATGGTCTAATTTTCAAGAAATTTCCCATACTTAGGCAATTTGAAGCCATCCTAAGATGCGAGGACTTTGCTTGTGCTTGTAGATTTCCAACAACTTTCCTTGTTTGAAATCAGGAATTTTCACAACTTCAAAAATTCTTCACAACTTTCCATGGACTAGAATTAGAAATTTTCAATGGATTGGAATTAGGATTTTTTTTCTACTAAGGCAGAGACTCAACCAAATTTTCTCCCTTTAAAGTTCTCTCTCCATGGTGAACATTGATGGCATTTGAGGAATTTCCAACACTTAAAACTTTTTTCTTCCTCCTTGCTAGAGCGGATTTCATCATGGATTAAGGATTTTCCTTGTTTTTCCTTGGGAGGACTTCATGTAGAAATAGGAATTTCTATGAATTCTTGAGTGGACTTCATGCCTTGATCTTTGGAAATCCAGGGTTAATGTAGCATCTCCTTCATCTTTGTCTTTAATCTGAAATGGCCTTATGAATTTTGGAAATGATGAAGTCTCATCAGTGGAAATGCACTTTCAGGTCTGATTTTCAAGAAATTTCCCATACTTAGGCAATTTGAAGTCATCCTAAGATGGGAGGACTTTGCTTGTGCGATTTCCAACAACTTTCCTTGTAAGAAATCAGGAATTTTCACAACTTCAAGAATTCTTCACAACTTTCCATTGAATGGAATTAGGATTTTTCCAAGGATTGGAATTAGGATTTTTTTTCCTGTTGAGGCGGAGTTCACTGTAGATCAAAGAATTTCCTTGACTTAACCAAATTTTCTCCATTGAAAGTTATCTCTCCATGGTGAACTTTGATGACATTTGAGGAATTTCCAACACTTAGAACTCTATTCTACCTCCTTCCTAGAGCGGATTTCATCATGGATTAAGGATTATCCTTGTTTTTCCTTGGGAGGACTTCATGTACAAATTGGAATTTCCACAAATTCTTGAGTGGACTTCATGCCTTGATGAGGATTTTGCCATGCATTAGATGAATTCTTCTGTTGGAGCGGACTTTTTGTCAACTTGTGGAAATCTCCATGTCTTAGCAATTTCAATGCCTTAAAAACTTTTTCATCTCTTCAAGGCGGCCTTTGTGTTGGATTTTCAAACACTTGGACAAATTTTTAATTGCTTTCCTCTAAACTATCAACACCCGTCTCCTCTTGATTTTCCTTCCAAATTGAAGCGGCCTTCAACTAGGTTTGAGGAATTTCTTCATTGTATTTTCCTGAAAAGATAAGAAATTCTAAGTTAGGAGAAGGCATGAAATTTACGAATGTAAATTATGGTATTTTAAATCTAATTAAATCTTATTCTAATTTCACTTTGCATTCCTACATCCAAAATTCATCTTCAATCCTTTAAAATTTGAATTTTCAATCAAGAATTAGGACTGAAAGTATGAAAAAAGCAAGGATGAAAACACTGAGTCTGCCCCAATTCTGAGAATTTTCAGATTGAAATCTTGAATTTGAAATGAAAAATTTATTGAAATCTGCATAAACTTGTTAAAACCTGTCAATCAAATTAGAAAATCCTTTGAAATTCTCAAAAAAATCTGAAAATCATCTCTAATCTTGAGAAAATTTGGAATTTTAAATGAAAAAATCCTCAGCAAACACGAAAATTCCATGAAATGATCTGAAAATCGCCTCTAATCCTGAAAGAAATTGAAATCTTGAATAGAAATTCATCAGCAAACATGAAAACTCCAAGGAATGATCATCAATAATCATGAAATCCAATCTGAAAATCACCCAAAGTCTCTACCTTTCTCTTTAGAGAAGCTTTATTTTAAAAAAATTGTTTTTTTTTCATTTTCACTTGCTTTCTTTTAGAAGTTCTTATATGGCGACCGTTATCTTGCTTTCTTCTAGAATTCTCTTCAAGGCGATCCTTTATGTGCATTAGTCTAGAATTTTCATGAGTGAACAAACTTTGACGAATTTCTCTCTTTGGGCAACATTTTTATATAAAATATAAGTATAAGTCACATTATTTTCTTACACTTTAAGTTATATTTTATATAAATACTGTCAGGATGTTTGAGAGTGGTTTCAGATCTCTAGGAGTTATATTGCTGATTTTGGATTTTGGAAGATCCTAAAAAATTTCAGACTCAGTCAAATTTCAACAATCAGCGTGGTGGTCAATTTTCCTACCATAGTTTGATGAAAATTGTCAATTTCTTGCCTTAGGTTCAGGAAATAGGGTTTACTATCTTGGTAAGGATTTCAAAATATATTTTCATAAGTCCAAAACCCTACATACGTTCTATTTCTTCATTGCCTTTTTGAAATCACTTAAGTCGGATTTAGGTCATGTGTTTTTAAGTCATTGTTGAAAGGGGCCAGGTCTTTTAAGTTATGTTGCCTAGCAAGACCCCTTTTAATTTTTCCTAAGTCTAAAGTTTCCTGTGAATTATTTTTCCCTAAGTCTCTGTGTTGTTTTAAAGAAAGGCAGATCTGTTTTAATCTAACAGTGTGCGCAATCCCATGATCATGAAGATATGCGAAGTTTACCTTTTGCAGGATCACACCTGAATGACACGTAGCAAATGCTGGGACCTAGTCGGAGCTAAAGCATAAGATAGATGCTAAGCTGATCAGATTTGATCCAACGGTGGGCGTGATGCCTTGAACCGAAGCCGCATACCTTTTTACCCATCGCAAGATCACGCCTGATTGACAAGTGTCCTCCCTGAGATCGTGGCACCAGTTTTAAAGAAAATAAAGGAAGATAAAGGACAGTCATATCAAGTTTGATCTGACGGTTGGCGCAATCCTAGTATGAAAAGTTGCTAGTTGAATAATGATCAAGGCATTGCGCCTTGATGACATGTGTCCAAGGTGACGTCACTAATCTCCAAGCTAAAAGGCAGTAAAGAATGGAAAGATCGGTTTTGATCGGATGGTAGGCATTTTCCCGTGATCAAAACCTACAAGAAAAATACCTTTCAAGGCATCGTGTCTGGTTGTTGCATGTCCAATTTGATGAAGAGAAATAAAGGTGGGGTCGAAGCACCAAATAATGTTAAATGTTGCTTTTTGATTGGTCCATTTCCCTGCCATGACGAGTGATGTGGAGGTCGTTGGTTTGCTGACTTTTTGTGAACCGCACGATGTGTCAGGAAGGGTTTTAATCGACAGCCCTGTTTTAAATTTTGTTATTATCCGTTGAAGTTGCATTTTTTAAATTTGAATTCTTTGAGGAGTGTTTGATGACACGGCAACTTTAGCGGTGGTCATACCATGAGTTGAAGAGGAGGGTGGGTCAAACCAATCACATGATAACACCCGGTGTTCCCTAGTTAAAATTGATTACGGATTAATGGAGTCGGCAAGCCAGGCAAATCAGATTTTTGACGTAATCCAATCCGATTTTGCAGAGATCGAAAGGACACGATTGCAGGTGAAAATTGACAAGTGTATGGTGGTCGATCAAATCAGATTTGTTTCCTTTGTTCGCCACTTGAATCTGATATTTGAGGGGACACTCTTCTGGAAGGAGTTATGGGATGGAAAATTCATGTCCCTGTTACACGGAGGTAGGTGAGATAGCTCTGATAATTGATTGAGATGCTGAGGGCAAGAGACCATTTAATGAATCAAACCATGTTCTTGCGGTTCACCTGCTAGGGTTTTACCTATATTGCAAATCAGATTGGATTCTGATGTTTTTAGGGCTTCTTGTTGTCACTTTTGTAATAAGTCCAAATTGATGAGAGAGCAACTTAGTTGCTGAATATTTTGCCCTAAATGATCCGAAGCTTGTTGCACTCCTTGTTCTATAAAAGGATTCCCAAGATCATTTAGAAATGTTTTTTGTTGAAGAAACCGGCTGGAAAACTAAGATAGAAAAATTATATAGGTTTTCAGTCAAGAACTTTGTAGAGAGTCTGTAATGTTTTGCTTGCAAGGATCTTAATGAAGCATATAGTGCTCTGATTCACTTTGTGGGATGTTTTATGTCTAGTCCTATACTACATGTATTAGTTTCAAGGAAGTTAATACAAAGATTTAGTAGAAAACTACTTTAAATCTTGTCTCCTTCTGTGGTGGTTTGTAATTTCCTATGTCTTGTGAACAAAGAGCTCAAGATCATAGCTGCAATTTGTTTTAGATTGTATGTCCTGATATACTTTGCTTTTAATTCAAAGAGTTAAGTAAATGCTTAGTACAACCTAACAAAGTTATAAGGTATTACAGAGGATTGTGATAAGAATGAGATTTAAAGCATAAATTGATTTTCATTTGCAAGGTAAATGATGGGATCACCAACCATAGAGTGGACTTATTCTGAATATGCCCAATGAATAAGGCACTGATCACAGCAAATCAGTCAAGCAAATATTCCCTCTTTTCTCTCAATCCAGTTTTAAAATCAAATCAGAAACTTTTAAAGTCAAGTTGTAGAACTAAAGTGCAAAAGCCCCTGCTTAGCTTGTGAGTGATTTGGTAATGTGATTAACCTCTCACAGTATCTCTTTATTTCATAAGTAGGAGAAGATGTTAAGGGCATTTATCTGCTTTGTTAGGGATTTGTGGAAAGGAAAGATTGAGAAGTGAATGAATCTAATCCTAGGTGTACCCGCCTAAATTCTATAGAGTTCAAAATGTAGAAAGCCTAAGTGCTTTGTTAATTGGTCCTTGTTCTTGTTAGAGTGTACTGATTGTGGGAAGTAAGCTAACCCATAGGTGCATTTCTTCATTTCCAAGGTAGTTAAAATTCTGCTAAACCAAGAACCAACACAGCGTGCTTCCACTAGTGTTCTTTTCCACAACTTTTCTTTCCAAGATTTCTAATAAATTCGATACTGGAACAAGGATTTTCCAATAAATTTCACAATTTTGAATGTTTTTCCTTGTTTTGAAATCTAGAATTCTTCACCAGTCTTCCTGCTTTTCATGAAATCTCAGACGAACTTGAAGTTGAAAATGGGAATTTTACACTTGGGCGATTTTACAACTTCTAGCCTTCCCAAAACAGAAACTTCTAAAAATAGAACTTTCAATAAAGCAAAAAAGAAACTTTCTAAATTTAGAAGGAAAAAACAAAAAAGCAAGTTCCCAAATTGGCCCCAAAATGCCACAAATAGAAACTTTCGAAAAAGCAAAAAAAAAAAAAAAAACTTTTCCTAAAAAGTAGTTTTCATAATTGACCTCAAGCAATGTCGATCTTCGTCCCTTGGCCCTTTTGAACACCTTTGTGGCATCAGAATACTTATTTGGTCACGCTTTCTCTCTTTCACTTTTGATGACACTCCTGAACTTGGAACGAACTCCTAAACCTCACAATGGCAAGAGACTAGAGATTGAAACAATAACACTTAAACAAAACTCTAAAAAACAAAAAATTGAGGTTCCCCAATTGCAATGGGGTGATATGTGATAATGTCACAACAGCTATCACTTATGAAATTAACAGATGCATAAAAAACTAAGTAAATAGTTGCTTAGTATTTGTTTACAATAAAGCTTATCTATAAATTGGTGGGTTGACTTTCTCCTTAATCGCCATATTTATATTGTTAAAGGCTGCACACAAACACATTGGTTTCTAAGAGTTGTCTCTCTTGAGGAAGGCATGTCTCCAGAGGAGCATGGTGTCTCGGAAATCTAAGTTGCTGGTTTGGATTCCGGTTCGGATGCAGGTTCGAGATTCAGGTTTGAAATTCGTCCAAAAAAAATTTGCGTTGGGTTTGATTTGTTTTGGGTTCGTCCATACAAGAATTTATTTTTTAATATATATATATATATATGCAGCAGCAAATAAGTTCATACATTACTATGCTAATAATAAAGCAACATAGCAAAATACACCACCACATATATTGTCGTTTTAGTTTCAAACGACATAACGAAATGCCAAAATACACCACCATATCAATGTTTTGGTTCAAAAACAATAATGCCAACATTAATAATCACTATCAGTCATTGGTGATCAAAATATGATCAAAAATCATCAAAAAAATCATCATCATTATGTTGTTGCAAATTAGAAGCACAAATAGTGCCACTAGCATCAGTACTAGCAACCTTAGGCCCAGCCTCAGGATCAGCCTCAACATCACTAAGTAGCTCGCAATCACCATCATCAATTGCAAGTGCATCAAAGTGGGCTTCCAACTCCGCAGACTCTTGTTCAACATCCCAATGTTGTGCCTCCCCTTTTTTGTAAGTATTGTCCTTGTGTGTTGTGAGCCTCAAGTTTGAATGCACAAAGACCAAGTTATCTGCCTTCTTGAAGTTTAGTCGGTTGCGTTTTATTGAGTGGATGAAGGAGTATGTGCTCCAGTTCCTCTCAGATGATGATGAACTAGCAACCTATCAAGATTTACAATTTTGAAATTAGAGAGTTAAGAGTTTTGAATATAAATTTTTAAAATATAAATTCAATATTTATCAACAAGAATTTAGAAATTATAATCTTATGAGTAAAGAACTTACTTGTGATAAAATTTTGATGGCAATGGATTGCAGGAGCTGGTACATTTGTCCATGGAAGTACCACCATTTATGAGCATTAGCATTTTTCTTGTCTACAAGAGCTTCGAGACCACAATTATTGGTGCTCATGAAACTCATGAATTCAGACCTCACTGTAGGTTGTAGGCGCTCGGGAAAGAGTCTTTGAAGGGCTGCCTTGTACCCTTGAGCAACTTCAGGATCTCTGTATGGGGCAACTCTAGTGGTACTCTCATTGAGGATCGATTGGCTATAGAACCTGGGGCTCAATGCAAAGGCAAGTAGATGCAAAGGGGTAGTCATTTTGTTCCACCTCTCTACCATGATTACCTGCAGAGCTCCTTGACGAACTTTTCATTTGGATCTTCCCCTTTCTCATTTATGATATTTCTAATATCCTCAATCATGGAGTCAATGCCATCATATATCACACCCAAGCAAGGCCTATCCATGTCAATGTATCGGATCATGCTCAATATAAGCTCAGTGAACTTCGGAAGGTACTCAACACAATCCCACCAAGAGTCATCTAGTATCAATGCCTTAATGGCAGCTGCCTTGGCACTATTAGATTGCCTCCATATGCTCCAATTAGCACCAATTACCATTCTAGACAATGACTCCTTAACCTTGACAAGGCGTCTCAAAACAATAGTGTTGGAGGCAAAGTGGGTCTCAGCAACTTATTTTAAGATCAAAACAATAATAAATTAAGATCAAGATTAAAATTTAAATTTAAAAACATAGAAAGTTTACTAAACTAAAGTGACTAGGATTCTAAAACGTGTTTAAATTTTAAACAATTGAACTTACCTTCAGGAGCTCCAATTTCAAGAATTGTCTAAATATGGCTTGCGTCATATGGTGGTTCGTGACAAACATTTGGATCTCTTGTGCCTCTTCATACATTTTTTTAATCGATTCAATCTTAGTGCCAATTTCTTGCAGCATTAGGTTGAGTGAGTGCACAGCACAAGGTATCCAAAAAATGTGTTCGAAGCGCTCCTCAACCAATAAGCCGACAGCCCTACAATTCTTGGCATTGTCGGTTATTACCTTAACAACATTTTGAGAGCCAACTTGCTCAATGGCTTGGATGAGAATGTTTGCAATGAAAGGACCATCCTTCACCTCTCCTTCACAATCCACAGCTTTTAGAAACATTGCACCTCTTGTGGACACTGCAATAACATTGACCAAAGGACGATTTCTCGCATCTTTCCATCCATCAGATACTATGGCCACACCTGTTTCAATCCATGAATCCTCGATAGGCTGCATGGAAGCCTCTACATTGATCACCTCTTTGTCCAATAAAGTGGTGTGCACCTTCTCATAACCTGGGCCCTTGAACCCCTTTGGAGCCTCATTAATTGATCTAACCATTTTTTGCCAATACAGTGATCGAACAACATCAAACGCCAATCCACATGCATAGATGCATCTCGCTATCGCTTCCTTGGCAATGTCTCTAGCTTCATTTTGAAATGATGTTTCCAAGGGCCCCATTGCTCTCTTCTTTGCAATTAGTTCTTGACGAGCACGCAAGAATGGATGGCCCTCTACGGGTGGTTCATTGGAAGTGGAAGTTGAAGACATAGATGATGTTTTTGTTTTTTTCCTAGCATTTTGCAAAGAATGAGAACTTGCCCTCCCAGCTACTTCATCTGCTTGTTTTTGCTCTTGAATATATTTGTTCACAATGTGGTTTGAAAGAAAGGTTTTAGGTAGTACTCCATTAACTCTTGGTTTCCCTGTACAAAATTTAATGCCCTGTTGAGGAATAAAGCCCAAATGTGCTTTCACTCTACTGTAAGAGCTACTAGATTCCTCTTTGCAATGGCTGCAAATCCACACATAACCTCCTCCACCTGGCATTGGTTTAATCATTTCCACACATTTCCATAGTGGAGAGCATCTGTCTATTTTGAAGCGGGAGTTTTCGGTGCTAAAAGCACTTGCAGCCATTCTTTGAGTCTGAATGATGAATCTATAAACAACAAACAAAGCAAAAAAATATTAATATAAAACAGTTACCTCTCTAAGACAACTTTGAGACAACGTTATAAAATAAATTACAACTCTAAGACAACATTTTGCACCATAGAACAAAGAGTGCACAGGACATTTCATACGCTTATGGAAGGGGTCGGGTTGTAAACAAACCTCAACAAAACAAAAATTGCAGTTGAATAAAAAATATCATAAAATGAATTAGTCAAGTTATTACATAGTCTAGTTTCGTCGCTTATGTTCCAATTGAAGCTAATCCTTATGCCTAACAAACCTTGAAGTCTCATTCTTGAAGCTGTTTGTCAGATAAACACAAAGGAAGAAGCTCTTGAAGCATTTGGTTTTAATAGGGGAATTGGATCTTTTAGAAGAAAAGACAGAATTAATTGGTTTGTGGAGTAGACTCATCATATAAATTATAAAAGTGAAAAGGAGAGAGAACAATTGAAAACTTGTTTAAGTTCTAGTCAAATGATAATGTATAAGAACTTCTAGCTTTGGTTATTTTAAATTCATTGTGGTAAGTTTAAAATAATTCATAGGATTTGTGATGTACTGAGATGCTGGCACTACCTTGCAATGAGTGCAAGGATGTGTCATGCAAAATAGAAACTGAACAAGACATTTTATCTGAGATCAAGCAATGACAGTGTGATTATTTTTGCAAATGCTCTTGGACAAGTCATTTATTAATTCAAGGAAGAAGATATTTAAGACACACCAAATAAAAAGAAATGACCATACGAAGATTACATCTTTTATTTTCTAATCATTACTCCTTTAGAGCATGGAACTGCAGTTCATTTAACCTGAGGAAGAAACCCCTCATGGCAGGAATTGGAGGACGGAAACCCACAATTTCTCAAGAGTGATTTCACATGGAAATCACCTTTATGCTAAGTTGACTGATCTTCTAGTAGACATTATTAAAATTTAAAGTTTATAGCATTTGCTTTTTATTAGCAAATCTGATTGCTATCTTCAAAAGAGATATATAATTGTGCTCAGGAAAAACGTTAGTTACTTACCTGAATAAAGAAGACCAAAAACCCTCAGGAAAAACCCAGACCCAAAACGCCGAGGATATCTAATATATCACAATGGAAATTGGAAGGTTCCTCTCTTAGCGCAGGGTCTTTCTCACGAGTCACAACCTTAGAGCAGGTTCAGTAGACGCCTTGGCGTTTCATCTCTTAGCGCAGATGTCAATGCAAAGCAGTGTGACATAATAACGAAATTCGACATAAAAAGCCGCATGACATAAAAACGCATCAGTTTTAGGGTTAAAAATAATAAGAAACAATTTTAAAAATAATTAAAAACAGTCATTGAAAGTCAACATAAACGAAATTCAAACAAATTCGTTCCAAATTAGCTCAAACAAAACCAAATTCATCCTGGGCTCACAAGTATTTTTCAAAATTCGCTCCAAACAAAACAAAATTTGACGAGGGTCCGTTTTGCCGAATGTGCAGCGAATTACACAGGGAAATTGCGAATTTAAATCGAATTCGAATTTACAGCGAATCGGATGTCGAATTTGCATATGCCTGGGCAAATATGGTAACTTAGCTCGGAAAGAAAATCTCATTCCTTGGAGAAGTATATGGAAGAGTATAAAAGGCAATATTGATAATTCAAATGAAGGAGGCAGATTTTGGACATTACTAATTAATAATAAACAGCAGATTTCAACATATACAATGGTCTTTGGTATGACTTCCTTATGAATGGCATGATAAGTACCATTTATATCTGCACAAGACTAACTGATGATGCAATATTGTTACAACTGCTTAGCATAGCATAATAAATATAATCTATATCTGCTCATTACGGATTAGGTTATGCTGTTGATAACAGATTATTACATACACAGAATACATGCTTAATATTTAATTATTTATATGTACTGATTGATTCTTAAGGTCTGCCATGGTAGGGGAAATGAGGAATTGCAAGGAAACGATGATGGGGTCATCTTCTAGGTACACCACCTCATGGTATATGACCAGGGAGTCCCATGGGACCAAAGAGGTGCAAAGGGTACTGCCTTTGGGCTTAGAAAGGGTGGACTTCTAGGGCACCCTATTGTGAATGTTCCCCATGCTCTCTATCATGGTAAGTGAATGTGTTAAGAATGTTCAATCATGGGAAGTAGGATGGAAGTGGCAAGATTGAGGGGAATGGTCATAGGACACCTCACTAGGTACTCCACCTCATATGGATGGCACAACAGGCCACGAGGCCAAGAGAGATGGTATATCTGCTCTTGGACCTAGGGTAGAGGATCTATAGGGCACCCTATCAAGCCACTTGATCTTAGCTCTTCTATGGTTGAGCCTGCTTAAACTGATTTGCAATCTTGTGACTAGATCTATACTAGTATATGCATATTTCTAATTAATGAGATCTATTTTATGAATTATGATGATAAATGATTCCTAAACTGTTTGCAGTGTCTCAATCAAAGTGAATGGTATCTCTAACCCTACTTTGTTTCAATTAAAAATTGTGACCTAGGGAAAGATCTGGGTATCTACAATTTGGGGACATTACAATTGATCAGGAACATATCATCTGATTTTACTTCATCTGAATTCGCCTAAATGTGGCATGGATTGTTTTTGGCATAACCAAAGTGTGTTAGTCACTATTATCCATCTTGTTTGCTAAGAATATATATTTCAGATAAACTATGCACAGATATGGATATATCTTATCCCAATTATATCCATTTTATAAAATTAGAAATATATAAATGCAAAAATATAACAACTTCGTCAAAAATTCAATTACTATTAATAAATGTTATCAAATGATTAAAAATGGTGAAAATAAAAAATGTAGACAAGAAATAAAGGTTATGTGAGAGAACTGCATTTGAAATTTCTGTTTCTTAAGGTGTTTTTTTCATGATGGTATGATACAGTGGTTACAACCAGCATATCTGAGATGCATAGATGCTATATCAAACTCTAATTTGCACCAGCTATGTGGTTACAGTGTATCCGAGTCTGATGGCCTAGATGGCTGACTTCAAAAATATGCATATGGCCGGCCGGCGACACAATCCAGTAATGGTTGGGCAGAATTATGGGCAGATATGTTGTATTCAGGGAAATTCGTGTAAAAAAATTTTAAGTGAAATGGCATAAATTTGTGTCAATAATAGTTGCATCCAACCTCTGATGGTGTTCTTTTAAAACATTCCCCAAGAGGGAATTATTATACTTTCCACAAATAACCAAAACAGATCAATGGGTCTCACAATGTATAATCAGTTGTAAATATGAGCACTAGGGTGAAAAAGATCCTAGGTCACAGACTTAGAGAAGAATGCTGTAAGTGATGAGGAATGAATCTATCTTACAGTCCTAAATTCTGTGCCAGCCTCACATTGCTGCGAATTGTGGATCCTATCAGAATCCTTTGCGAATTGTGGATCCTCTCAGAATCCTTTCTGATTACGCTTGAATGGATCTTTTGAGAGGACAAAGTCTAGGACATATATAGTCACTGATAATCTCACATGTGTGCAGTCTAGAGCTAACTCTGTTCCATATAACTTAGAATATAACTTAGAGCTAAAAAATTTGAGTAGAAAGTGCTTCTGGACTGACCGGAATTAAATCTATTGACCTATATTCGTAAATTTGAATGTTACTGAATAAATACATCTGTCTTTTTGAAAGCTCTCAATTGATATATCTTGAAACCCCAAAATAGTGAGGATTTATGATGCATGGATTATCTGCATCCATACTTTGGTTATTGTAGTTCATTAAGTGCAGCCTGCTTGGTGAGCTCCATAAGACAGTTCCAATGGTTATAATACGAAAATACTGAAAATCCAAAAATCGGAAACTGCTAAGTAAGATTGTCAAGAGCCAAGAAATCATTCTCAAATAGTATTTTAGTAAGGTGGTGTTGAGAGTAAAAGACTACTCACGAACTTGAGCTTAAGCACAGTAACCATGAATTCAAGGAACTGATAAGAGACAGGTGTCCTCCTGAACCAGTTATGTGTAGCATTGCATCAGGACCTATCATTGGGTGTGAAAACTTGCCATGTCAAAATTAAAAAAGGGAGGTTTACAGAAGCAGTCGCATGAAGAGACCTGCTGCTCCAATTTCACCCTGCAGGTGTCCCGTGGAAGCTTCCTAATAGGAGATAAGGAAATATTTGAATATTAAAGTTTTAAACAATAAACTTGGAGAGGCAATTCATATGGTAGGACCTTTTGAGTAGGCTCTGGAGAAAGAGGACATGGTTTATAACTTTATGGTACCGCTTGAGAAATTTGTTTCCAAGCCTCTAATAATGTGGTTTTAAGATTTGTTTGTTTCCGTTGCTTTTAAAATTTTGCACTGCTAGTTTTTGGTATTCTGAAATTTTTGTAGGGAAGCATAAAATTTTGGGTGCATAATATTCCTAATGACCCTCACAAAAAAGCTCCGTTTCCATGTAACGACTGAGTAGCTTGCAATTGATATAACTCATCAACAACTATTGCAAACTTAAAAGGATACGCTCAGTGCATATAATTGGGAGTCCACTACATTTCACTGTACGTAGTACTGTGAAGACACATATAAAATTGTCCACTCTGATGTTTTCTAAAAAGCATACAATCAAATTTAAAAAATAGAAATTCACTCGACTCAGGTCCCGGCGCCATCAATTACAGTAATAATGGGCTTTTACACAGGGTAATAATATATACCCAGCGAGCTCTTTGTGAGCCAAACAACTACACAAACAAGCACTTACTTTACTGGCAGACCATAACTCCTCAGTCCTTGGTTCTAAAGCGAATCTAATCGATTATAAATACAACGCACATTAAGTTGAAAGGTTTTAATCAAAAAATCGAGTGCTCCTCTGGCTGTAGAATATTAACCGTTTTCCTCGAGTTTTCCGCATTGAGCGATCAACAATTTGCACGGGTGCCTCCCCTGTGGTCGCCATTTTGCCGCTTTGTTTTCCTCTCTTCTCTACACCACTTCAGCAATTTCTCTTGCGGGCAATGCAACACCCTACAAATCAAAGCATTGCGGTCAGATTTCATCTCCTCTATACATCTAATACTCACAAATATTTTCACAGAATAAAATAAATACACTCTTGCTGGAATTCAGGAAAAAAAACAATACTTCGTTGTTTAAATCGGCAAGCTCGGTAATCTGAAAAACTTTGTCTCCATGAACTTAGAAACCCTTAAACGCCACTTGTACTTATAATTTTGCACATGCTAAGTGTTCAGCGAATTCTTCAAACCCTTACTTGGGATGAATTGTCAGACCAAAACCTAAAAGATATCAAATAAGACAACAATTCGCAGACGCTTGCGAATGCGAACGAAAAGATTGTGAAGGACGAACTTAATAAAAATGACTATCGATCTGGAATGTTTGGAGCGAAATTTTGGATTTTTTCCCTCGGTCAACCGCCCGTCCGAGAGGAAAACTGTAAAAAGTTTACGGTAGACTGCAAAAATTGTTTCTAAAGGTAATTTTTAAAAATAAAATTATATATATATATAAAAGAGACGATTAGGTTAGTGGGAATAGGTTTGAATAAATTTAATTATAATCGTATAGTATTATATTACTAGCAGTGGCATGCTTTTGTTCGTGTAATAATGAGTCGATAGGAGATTTGGTTTCGTCCTAAAAAAGTATTGAAAATATCTAGAGCGCAAAAAGAGTCATTTTCCTTGTACACATGTTTTTCCTCATAAAACATCTTTATTCACAAAATTTTGTTCACTAATAATAGGAAGTTTTGATATTGCTATCAGTATTCAGCTGTGTAGTTTCTTAGTCAAACTCATTGAACCATATTTCATGAGCGATGTTTCGCAATAACTCATCTATCATAAGGATGAATGGTACACTTAACACTCATTACATGTAGGTGGTGATCATAGAGGTGAAGTATTGGGACTTCTCGAGAAGTCACCCATCCTAGTACTACTCCAGCTCGAGTGCGCTTAACTATAGAGTTTTGTCCATGGTTAAGCCCATTGTGCTTGCAACCCCATTTGCAAAACCTTCAACAAGTGTTGTACCTTATGAACCATTCATTAAAGAGCCCCTTGAGCTCACCAATTGCTAAGTAGTCTCGATATTTTCCATAGCAAGTTGAATTTTTATATTGCTATCAAGATTCAACTGTGTAGTTTTTTTAGTCAAAATCATTGACCCATGTTTCATGAGTAGTGGTTCACAAGAACCCATCTCTCATCAGAATGAATGGAACACTTGGCACTCATTGCATCTGGGTGATGCTCACAAAGGTGAAGTATCGAGACTTCCTAGTAGGTTAGCCATCCTAGTATTGATCTAGCTCGAGCACTTTTAACTACAAAGCTTCCTCCATGGTTAAGCCCACTCTTCTTGAAACTCCATTTGCAAAACCTTTAGCAAGTGTTGTGCCTTATGAACCATTCACTAGAAAGTCCCTTGAGCTCACCAATTGATAAGTAGGAGACACTTTCCACAACAATTCAAACTATGATATTGCTATAAGGATTCAATTGTGTAGTTATTTGATTCAAACTCATTGACCCATGTTTCATGAGTAGTGGTTCACAAGAACCCATCTCTCATGAGAATGAATGGAACACTTAACACTTATTGCATCTAGGTGATGCTCATAGAGGTGAAACACTAAGACTTCTCAAGAGGTCATCCATTCGAGTACTACACTAGTTCGAGCATGCTTAACTACGAAGTTTCATCCATGGTTAAACCCACTCTTCTTGCAACCTCATTTGTAAAACCTTCAACAAGTGTTGTGCATTATTAACCATTCACTAGAAAGCCCTTTGAGCTCACCAATTGGTAAGTAGGAGATATTTTCCACAACAAGTCAAATTATGATATTGCTATCAAGATTCAACTACGTAGTTTTTTTAGTCAAACTCATTGACCCGTGTTCCATGAGTAGTTGTTCACAAGAACTCGTCTATCATGAGAATGAATGGAACACTTAGCACTCATTGCATCTAGGTGATGCTCACAGAGGTGAAGCATTGGGACTTCCCAGGAGGTCACCATCCAAGTACTACTTCATCTTGAGGGTACTTAACTATGAATTTTCCTATTATGCCCCACCAAGGAACCTAAGAGAAATTAACCTAAAACATGCTACTAAGTTTACAAAATGTTTTTTTCTAAAGATTTTACAATCAATAATGAATAACAATGTGAAAGCAATATAACATAAGACAGTACGTACTCAGAAAAGCAACTCACTCATTGATTACAAATCCCAAGGATTCCATGACATAGAATTACACATGCATTAATTAATTATAAAGTTAAATTATAAGTACAAAATCATGCATTCATAGATGAATATCAACTCCATCTTCACCTAAGTGAATACATAAATACAATTGCTACCATAAAGTATACACAATGAAACAACATCCACTGCATAAGTCATAGGGTATGTACTAATAACCCAATTATAAAGTACAATGCAACATCCCAAAAGTATCACAACTGATACACTAATACATGGTGCAATACATAGCATAAGTAAGATAAGAGCAAGTCTCCAAGAATGATGAACAAGAAGTACTACTGCAACAAGGATCATCCATCACTGACATAGGTACGTCAAAATGTCAAATGGTAAGAGAATCTCGACCTCATGGCACCTAAATGGTTCACTCCCACTGTGCTGAGGAGATAACAAAAGACCTCGCTCGGATATCAAACACCAAAATCAACCATAATACAAACTAAGCAAGGGATCCTGAAAGACTCTCTATCTCAAAAAGGTACAACACCAATTGCAAAGATAATACATACTCAACCAGAGGCAACCATCACATATAGGAATCCTAAGATGCATATAGGGAAGCTTCATCACATAAGTCAAATCTAGAGTTATCCCAGTAGTCTCTCTAGACATCAGTGCCCTAGTGACTCTATGTGGTATCAATAATCCTCTCATATAGACAAGATACCAACTATGCTATATCTAAGTCCACGCAAGCGGCAAGCATCATCTGACACTCTTTCTTACCGTATACTAGCACTCAAGACATGGGTGAGGAACACAGAACATCTTATTAATTCATTTTAAAATTGTTAATGTATTTAAGTTACCACTTTATTAAGTCACTTGCAATAAGTTATCCTAGCAGCCACTTGCAGGCCCTGACACACGTACTGCAAGCCACTCCCCATCTATTACACTTAGTTAACCTAACTAGGCTCGTAAGTACATAAATAAATCTCATAAATCATAATGATCAAAATTGTTCCATAAAACCAGAAGGAACATGTTCTGGTTCTCAAAACCACAATACCACAAAATCACACTCTCAAGGTGTTTACAAAAATCACGACCTTAAACAAAGGTTGGATATAAAAGATCGAAACCATATTCCCCCATGTAGAATATGCAACATGTACATCTATACAAGACAACTTCCACGTAATAGAATTACAAAGGTAAATACATAACCATATAAAACCAAAACATAAAGAAGGTTGAAATAACAATCAACATGCAATTCATGCAATACAAAAATGCCCAAAGCCTCTAGTACACCCAGTCCTAAAGCTAATGTAATTCCCAAACAAACAATAAGGTTACCACAATAATCGTATTATAAATCACGAATCAAAGATTCCCAAACGAATGGATTTAATAAAATATTCATACTTGATTTAACCACTTAATGAAATTCACACTAAAGCCTGAGTTGTATAAAACAATCGATGGGTTTACTGAAGTCTATTCGACTATGTCTACACAATTCACATGCATATATACTAAGTATATAAACAATCACATAAGTGTTTCCCAAATAAAAGCATCCCATGCACATATAAAAAATATTCCTCCCCCTTTTTTTAATAACATAATATTATGAATTTCTCAAAATAAATATCAAAACAAAATTTAACAATGTCTTTTTAATTCTTAATAAATTTTTTTTTTATTAATTACCAAACAAATATAAATATTAAAATTCATATTAAATAATTATTAAGTAATCAAAAAACTTAATTTTAAATTTATTAAATTTATTTAAAATAATATATATATATATAAAACACAAACCCTCTTTGGGGGTTCTCGCAGGTCACAGCCCACGTGGACTCCCCATGGGCCCCCTTTTGGGGTGGTTGCGACTGCCAGCAGGCAGGTCGTTGCCCTGTTGTTGATCACAACGATTGCTACGACAACAACGAACCCATGACTCCTGCTACGATAATTTTCGCGAGCGGTGGGGGCTGGGTACCCCCCCCCCCCCCTTATTTTTTTTTAATAAATATTTTATTATTTTTGTTGTAATTTATCTTCCTAACTATAATTTTTCAGTAGGTTGTTTTTTAAATTTTATTCACTTTTCACTTATAATTCAAATACGAATAATATTGGGAGAAATGGCTATGTTACCTACTACCGTGAAAACAAGGAAACAAGTTGTTTTTTTAAGGAAAATCCGCTATAACATCCTTGCAACTAGGGCAGAATGCCTAAACATTAGAAATCGATTCGGTATGCTCTTGAAGGAATCACCATGGTGAAAGAAGGAATTCGTGTTTCAAAGTCGTTCAAGGGCTCCAAGGCCTCCTCTGACCAGTAATAAGGCTACTCAGTCAACTGGCTTTATATCTGTAAATAGAGTCAAAGGGCGGATAGGAGGGCAAGTGAACCCTAGACCATATATGGTTAATTCGAACATTACTGAGGAGGATGGATGACACTTGGTAAGAAATTGGAGAGATTAAAGAGCCCTACAAAATAGTTGTAAATAGGGGCAGGAATAGAGATTGTCATGGTAATTCTAGATCAACATCTCAGGGAAAATGATTTGGATTATTCCTATTACAAGCGACGTTCCTAAATTTTCCAGAGGAGCTAATAGCATCAAACTTGGGCAAAAACCTCTATCATCTCGAGATCATCCAAATCCCAATCCATATCTTCCCCCCAATTCTTAGTCGGTTATGTCCTCCACGACTGGGAATTGGAGATCTAGCACTCAGAGACCAAATGACCCTAGGAACGGGTTCAGTCAAGACAAAACCTCTGACATTCAACAAAAGAAAACTAGTAAATCTAGCAATGAAGAGATACAACTCAATCTTTCAATAGCAGGGAACCCTAGGACTGAGATGGAGGAGAAGGAGTCTATTACTCTGAAGGTTAAGGATCAATCAAGTGATAGTTTGTAGACTCGTTGTAAGAACCATGGTCTCTTTTCTAAATGGTGTGGCTTCGAGCTTGACTTGAAAGACATTTCTCAATGGTTTAAGGAGACCTATCCTAAACTGGTAAGTATTACTAACCTACCAAATAACTTATTTTATATAGATTGTAAAGATATCAATTTAAAGAAAAAGCTTCTATCTGGTGATCGCCTTTATTTCAATAGTTATTCTATCAAATATTTTGATTGGAAGCCTAATTTTAAACCATAAGATATAAACGTCTAAAAGTTGCAAGATGGATAGAGTTTTATAATGTTTAGGTAGAATTATTTCATAGTCAATTCTTAATTAAAGTTGGTAATCTAATGGGTGGATTTGTTGGTATAGAACTTTGTGATCTTAGATCTTCCACTATTAAAATGCTGGTTAATTTGGATCTCAATGCTAATAATCTCAAATCTATTAATATTATAACTAACCATACATCATATCTTCTCAAACCATGTATTTACCAAGGGGATATTCACATAAATAAAGTGGTGGATAGATGGAACATCCCCCTTTTTATAGATAATAAGGCCACTAATAAAGTAGATGTCAATGTCCCCAAAAACCCTGGTGGGGCTACAATCTATTTCAATGAGAATCAGGGAGGTTTTATTATCCAAAAAAAAACTACTCCTGAGCCCAACCCCCCTAATAAGATAATATTTGTGGAAAAGATGGATGATTCCTAGGAAAGGTTAGAAAGAATTATCTCTGCCCCCACCATGTCACAAAAACTAGTTGAGGGGCATATTTTTTTGAGATAATCAAGGTTGGAGCTAGGAGAGATTCAAGGGAATGAAGTAGTTGTCCTCCCTGTTCCAAATAATTTGGATGCTAGGAATAATGGGGCAACAATTGGCAATAATGATTATACTAGCATCAAGAATGAAGGAGACAATTTATATAAGCATAAAATATTGAGTATTTTGAGTACATAACCATCCACCCTAGAGAAACAACAAGGTATCACAGAGGATGGTATATCAAGAATCCCATCAGGAAAGTTTAGGTAGTTTATTGCAATAGAAGATGATAATGATCCACCCACTACAGTCAGAAAATTGGAAGAAGTTAAGGAAAGTGAGAGGATAGAAAAAGAAAATGTAGAGGAAGTAGAAATAGGGATTGAATACATATATAATGAGGTTATAGACAATCTTATGGAAATAATAATTGAGGATTTCACTGGTGAGGAGGAGAATGAAAAATGAGAAGCAAGTATTCATTTCAAAACTAATAGAGATGAGAGAGGGGGATTAGGATCAATTGGATTTGATGGAGGACATCATTGAATTGGGCAATAGAGAAGTAGAAGAAATAGAGTCTCACTTGCATTTGGCGTTAGCAGTAGTGGGGAAATACACCCCTGATTGTACCAAGATCAATAACAAAAAAATGGAGAAATTCGCTCTAGGAGCTAAGAGCCAAGGTGGGAAACGTAGAGGACCAAGCCAAAATTACTACTCTAATGAATTTGGGAGGGGGAAGTGCCCTCCCATAGAAGGATGAAGATCACTACCTGGAATGTGAGGGGAATGAATTCCCCTAACAAGTACAAAATAGTTAAACGATGCATATCAAAAATTAAAACATATATAATATTATTACAAGAAACTAAATTAGCCCGTGAGGAAACAGATAATTACAAGAAAAGGATGGGGATTTTGAATATGGTGGGCACCCTCGGTCAAGGAGCTTCTAGAGGACTTGGGATAATCTGGGATCCAAGAATGGTAGCATTTACAAAATTAAATGAGAGGAAGAGTTAGAGTAGTGAGTTATTGAAGTGTTTTAAGTTTCATTTCCAATTCATCATAATCAACATATATGGCCCAATCCAAAATAAAGATAAGCTTCTGGTTTGGAAAGAGTTAACATATTTTTTGGACACGGTCCCAGAAAAAACCTATATTTTAGGGGGAGATTTCAACACCATTCTTAGTTAGAATGAGAAGAGGAGGTATTAGTAGAGTACTCGAATCATCCAAAGACTTATATGATTGGATGAATAATAATAACCAATTGGAAATTAAATTGGACAAAGAAACATTCACATGGAACAATAGAAGGTTGGGATTCAATTATATCGTAGAAAAATTGACAGATTCTTTATCAGAGGCAACTTAGCAAATTTTCCCTTTACCGTACCGTGTCTTCAAAAGTCTTACTGAAGTTAGGGTCAGATCACTTTCCAGTCCTACTTAATATACTAGAAGACCAACAACCCTCGAGATGGCCCTTTAAAATTGAGAAAATATGGCTAAAAGATGAGAATCTGATTAAGCTTATGGAAAAATAGTGGAAAGAATCAGAGGTGTCTGGGTCTAAATTATTTTGTCTAGTATCTAAATTGAAAATGTTAAAGAGTAAACTAAGGGAATGGAATAAGAACGGTTTTGGAAACATCTTTGAAGATAAAATCAATTTAACAAGAGCTAGAAACCACCAATAAGGAGGTAATGGAGAACATGATAGATGTTGAACTTTACTACTCGAAAAAATGATTTCTTAATGAGTGTGAAGTTGTTTTGGCAAAAGAGGAGATCTTTTAGCATTAGAAATACAAAGAAACATGGATTGGGGAAGGGGACAAAAATACCAAATTTTTCCACAATAGCACAAAGCAGAGGAGGATGGTCAACAAGATTACTAAAATCAGGAAAAGGGATGGCACTACAACAGAAGATCCCAAAGAGATAACCAAGGAAATAGTGCAACATTTTGAGAACATACTTAATAAATTAGGATAGCTCTAATTTTAATCTTAAAAATGAGTTCATATCCAATATTCTAAGAATTATATCAACAAAATAGAATAAAGCACTCAATGTTAAATTATCAAAGGAGGAAATAGAAAATATAGTAATGCACTTAAAACTAGACAAAGCACTTGGGCCAAAATGATTTTTGGCTTTCTTTTTCAGAAGTGTTTGCATTTCATAGGGGACGAAGTGGTAGCTTCCTTAGAGGGGGTTAGGAACTTGGGTAACTTACTAAAGGAGGTTAATAATACCTTCCTTACTCTCATCCCTAAGTAAGATAAAACTAAAAATTTAGATGACTTTAGACCCATATCCCTCTATAATACCCTGTATAAAATACTAACAAAAACCCTTGCATGTAGAATTCAGAATATTCTTCCAGATAGCATTAGTGAAGAGAAAACTGGCTTTGTCCAGAGAAAATCCATCTATGATAGAGTCATAATAGCTCAGGAAGTCATTCATTCAGTCCAAGGGAACCACAACCCTAGCATGCTAATAAAGCTAGACATAACAAAATCTTACGATAAAGTTGAATGGAGTTTCTTATGTAGATGTCTGAAAGCATTTGGTTTCTCAAACAATGAATTAATCCAAATTTTTAATGCAGCTCAACACCAAAAGTCTCAATTTTGATCAATGGGTTCCCAAAGGGTTTCTTTAATATATATAGGGGACTTAAACAAGGAGACCCTCTTTCTCCATTCTTATTCATTATTATGGAAGAAGCTCTAGGAAGATCAATAACCAAGGCAAGAGAGGAGGGAGAGATTAGAGGTATACAAATTACATCTACATTATACCCAAAAACACATCAAAAGTTTGTAGATGACATAATGTTGTGTGGGGAAGGGAAGAGGCATTGACAATTAATAAAATCCTTGATTCATATACCAGGGCCTCAAGTCAAGAGATTAATGAAGAGAAGTCAAAAGTCTTTTTCTTCAATACTGAAAGAATGGTGGAGGAAGAGATTTGAAATATCCTAAAATTCAAAAAAGGTAATCTCCCATGTAAATATCTGGGACTACTTAGACAAGGGCACTAGGTCAAGCAAGCTATAGGATCAAATATTAAAAAAGATCAAATATAAAATAGAGGTCTGGAAAGGGAAATGACTATCCTCAGTAAGGAAAACCCTTATGCTGAAAATAGTCCTTTGAACATTACCAATTTATCAATTATCATGTTTCGACTTACCAACTAGTATTAGAGAGGAAATCAACTAGAGCTTAAGAATTTTTTTATATAGGGATCAAAGGAAAAAAAGAGAATATCCATAATAGCCTAGGACAAAGTATGTATACCTAAAGAAGAGGGGGATCTAGGGGTTAATGATCTGAGAGAGCAGAGAAAAGCCTTGGGTGCCAAACTTATATGGAGATAATACAAGAACCCCAATATTGAGTGGGTGCAAATTTTAAGGCACAAATATCTATCAGGCAATAATATAACTGACATCTTCAAGATTGCAAATCCCCCAAAAGGATAAAAAAATTTAGAATTTCATGATTTCTTTTAGGGGGATCATCTCAAAAAAACTTACTCGGTATCTAGGAAATTGGGAGGAAGCAAGATTTTGGGAGGACTCCTAGGGTGGATTCCATACCTTGGATAGTTTAATTTTATTTGAAATTTCCAAAAGAAGATTGGAGGAAATATGGGGAAAGAAGGTCCATAACTACATAGAAGGGGATTTGACACAAGGATGGAAGTGGTGACCTATAGAGGATAGGAAAATCCCTAAATAGGAAAAAGGGGAATTGATCAGTATTATATGTGATAGAAACATCAATTTTCACCTAGGTAATGATAGGTTAGTCTTGAATGGCTCCAAGACAGGAAAATATATTGATAATGAGGGATATAATAACCTCATAAAAAGCATTTAAGACCACCTAGTGACATCCCCCTGAATTTGTGTTGGGATAAGTATTACCTCCTAAAGGCAAGAGTGTTCTCTTGGATTTTCCTATAGAGGAATATTTTGATTGCAGATAGATTTAGGAAGATGGGGTATGAAGGACCCAGTAGATGCCCATAACGCGAAGGAGAGGAAGAAAATATAGATTATATCTTATTGACATGTCCCTATGCAAACAAATGTTGGTAATGGTTGTGTAACAAGTTGGGTTGGATCACAACCCTTCCCAATTTGATACTAGACTTGTTTAAGAGTTGGCCAACCATAAAGAAAAACTGTATTTATGGTAAGCTTTCGACAATGACTCTATCTATAGTCATCTAGGAATTATGGAAGGAAAGGAATAGGAGAATTTTTAAGGAAAAGAAGATAAGTTGTGAGTAGCTCACTGAAAAATGGAGGCAACTATTGTTGAAACCCTAAATAGCAAGATCATGAATAACCCTTTAAAAGATGCAAAATTTTCATACTGGGATGAAAAGATGAGGGGAAAATGGACTAGCTTAAAAATACCTCCATATGTTGGACTTGGAGAAGCCTATAATAAAATTAAAAGACATGAATACATATGGTCACCCCCTTAGGGAGGTTGGTTCAAGTTGAACTTCAATGAAGCCTCTAGGGATAATCTGGGAGAAATGAGGGTAGGTTGGTCCCTCCATAATACAAAAGGGAAAGAGATTGCATGGAAATGTAGAACATTAGGTAGGGTGTCTAATAATATTGCAAAGCTCAATGTTCTATGTGATGGATTGGTTGCATGCAACAAACTAGGTATTGAATACCTAGAAGTGGAAGGAGACTCAACAATAGTAACTAATTCTCTTAGGAAGGGTTCTATGCCAAGTTGGAAACTAAATGTAGTCCTAACCAAAGCCATAAATATTACAAAAAAAATTAGGAGATGTATTTTAAATCATATTTATAAGGAAGGTAATTCAAGAGCGGATGAGCTAGCCGATTTAGGGGCTAATGGTAAATCATATCACTTTATGGAAATCCTAGTAGGGATGGGTTAGAGCATGAGCCTAAGGTGACTCTATAATATGTCAAGGATCCATAATAATCTATTATCCTAGATTGGGTGAGGGACTAGAGTCTATCAATGTCATTTATCTTTGAATTAATTCAATCGTTCTTTTAGTATTCAAGTGGTGTTTCTAATATGATTGATAGATATTATCAAAATGGATTTACCTCCTTAGGGTATTGTTTAGAGCTTTAGGTAGTCCTTTATTTTCTCTATATCATTAGTATATACTAAATTAGTATATAGGTCACTCAGCTATAGTTATCCACATCCTTTGGGTTTAACATATCCCCAACTTGTATAGGGATTATATGTTTAACATCGGACTTAATCATTAAATTAAGCTTCATTAATATATCAAAGGCCACCTATCATTACTTAAATACAATGCATATATTATCTATTCCTTATTATGATGACACACAGTACTAGGATATCATCTCATAAATCGCTGGAGAGATTTTTGGCTTTATATCACACGCTTTATGGGTAGGGGTGGTCTTGCTAACAATTTTGCTTATCTATAGAAGGTTGTGAGTGTACACACAAAATTAGTGCACTTATATGAATCCTTACATGCAAGGAAACTCAAGAATGAGCCCTCAAAAATCGATCCATAGCTCTATATGCATGGAGTTGCAAGATTATGGATTTGCTCTCAGCTAGAGCTATTGAGCTTGTGACCTTGCTAGTCAACCATACAATGAGAGATTCGAATGAAGACAAAGGCAAGAGTGCCAATATCTCCAAAGAATCAAATGGAAATGCAATGCAATGCTAAGAATGAGAATGAAAATGTGCAAGCTATGCTATAAAAATGGAAGTACAAACTAAGCTATGAAATGGAAATAGCAATGTGTTACAACCCTTCCTATTAAGCTAGATGAGTTATTCTAAAGCTTGAAAGTGAAATCTACGTTATGAAAGCATAAACATGAACTACTATGGAAGAATGGAAACTAAACTATGAAGCAAATGAAGAACTCTAAGATGTAATGCAACAATGATCTCCAAAAAGCTCCAAAGTCTTCAAAAATTCCTGCAGCATAGAGTTAGCAAAAAACAAGTGTCCTAGAATGAGGGAGAGAGCTCTCCTTTTATAAGAAATACAAAGGAATGGACCATGGAGATTAAGAGGCAAAAGTCTCAATCAACGGTGGAGCTTGAAAGAAAAGCATGTGCACAAGTATCCTCCAATAGAAAAATAGGAGTTGACTTTATGTTCATATGAGACAAAAAGTGCTTTTCTCCTTTTTATAAAATAGGAATAATGTTTTATTTGTGCAAATTAGGATAAGAGGAAAAGGGGGGACTTTTTATTTATTAAAAGGGGAGGAAATATTCCTTTTAAGTAAATAAAAGCTTAGGATAAAATGGTTAGCCCATATAAAATAATCGAATAAATGATAGAGCTAGGATTTGATCAAGAAATTGATAATGTTGAGAATATTGATTATTGAAAATATTGATTCAGGATTGATAAATCGAATAAATGGGGCCCAAAGTCTAGGTGACCATTTTTGGGTGCATACATTTGATTTGGAGTGTTGCTATCCTAGCTGCGATGGATAGTAACAATGCTAGTACATCACAAGGCCCAAATAATGATTCAAAGATAGACTCACATGAGTTCGAATGGGACTCACTTTCAGATGCAACAGTTGATTTGAACATGGATGTTGTCCATACTTATAGTACTCAACCCGATGTGACCGATGAGCTTAGTGTAGGACTAGAGGATTGTACTCCTCGAATTGCCTTAGTGGACGACGCTTTGTTTGGTAGGACAAATCCTGACTCGGGTATCTTAGGAGGGGACTTGATGAATCCCTATTGTATGGTCACCAGAGATAACACCTTCCATATAAACAATGTTGAACTAGTCATTGACTTACCCCTTGTTCACTACGACCTAATTGACTGGTCTCAGCAACATCAAGAGCCTGAACTCCTCACTTTTCAGAATGACTACGAAATTGCCTGCTATCTGAATGCTCTTGAACCTGTAGTCTCTTCCACCAGTGAACCGACAACAAGTATGACAGAGCCTGATATTAAGTACCTCAGTCTAAAAATAAAAGAAAAAGAAAAAAAGAAAAATAGGTCTGATGGTGAAAACCACTTTGTGGCGGTGTCAGAACCAAAAATAGTAAAAAGAAAAGACATATCCGAGGGTGAAAACCTCTTTGAGGCGCCTAAGGATGGGGTACTTAATAACTTGCCAAGTTACTTCCAAGACAGGTCATCAATTCTCATTGAGCCTACGCAACCAGTGAATGTGAATACAGAAGAGGCTCCCCAAATAGTGCACCTAGCTCAGTCTCTATCAGCTGAAGAAAAAGAGGCATATACAAAAATTTTGCAAAAGAAGAAAATCAACTTTGCTTGGAAATATTCTGATATGCTAGGGCTTGACACTAATCTTATTATGCATCATCTATCTATAGCTCCAGGAATAAAACCAGTTAAACAAAAGTTGAGGAAAATGCATCCTCACATAGCTCTTCTTGTTAAAGCTGAATTAGAAAAGCTCTTACGCGTAGGATTCATTCGAGCTATCGACTATGCTGAGTGGATCTCCAATATTGTTCCAGTTTCAAAACATGATGGGTCCATTTGCATTTGCACAGACTTCAGAGACCTCAACAAAGTATGCCCAAAGGATGGCTTTCCACTCCCAAACATAAACATGATAGTGGACATGACGGCGGGTTATGAGATATATTCCTTAATGGATGGGTTTTCTAGGATATAACCAGATAAAAATAGCTCCCGAAGATCAAGAGAAAATAGCTTTCACATGTGCATGGGGAACCTATTGTTGGAACGTCATGCCATTTGGCATAAAGAATGCAGGAGCAACATACCAATGAGCTATGACCACAATTTTTCATGATATGATGCATAAGAACATGGAAGATTATGTGGATGATACCTTGGCTAAATCTAGGAAATGGGATACACACCTCGACGATTTGGAAGTGATTCTAGATCACATGGAACAGTTTTAGCTTAGATTGAATCCAAAAAAGTGTGCATTTGGAGTTGCCTCAGGTAAACTCCTAGGATTCATAATTTCAGCAAAAGGAATAGAGGTTGATCCTGAAAAGGTCCAAGCTATATTAGATATGCCACCTCCAAGAAATATCAGTCAAATGAGAAGTCTTCAGGGACATCTTCAGTCGATCAAGAGGTTTATTTCTCAGCTTGCAAATAGAGCACAACCTTTTAATAAGACATTGCATAAGGGTGCTTCTTGCGTGTGGAATGAGGAATGCCAAAAGAGCCTAGATCAAATTAAGCAGTATTTGGCTAATCCTCCAATTTTGATGCCTCCTATTCCAAGGAAACCATTGATTTTGTACATTTCAGTGACAGAGTCTTCCTTGGGGGAATTGTTGGCTCAATTAGATGACACTGGGAAAGAAAGGGCCATATACTATATCAGTCGTACTCTAGTATCTTATGAGATCAATTATAATAACATTGAAAAGTCTTGTCTTGCAGTAGTGTTTGCTTCCCAAAAGTTGCGACACTATATGCTTGCTCATACTATACATTTGGTTGCAAAAATTGATCCTCTTAAGTACTTGCTTAGTAAGGCTGCTCTCACGGGTAGACTTGCTAAGTGGATGATGGTTTTGACTGAATTTGATATAGAGTACGTTGAGAGAAAGGCCATAAAGGGGCAAGCTATTGCTGACCAATTAGTTGATTTCCCAGTTAAGGATAGTATGCCTATTCAGGTAGAGTTCCCAGATGAACACATACTGTATATGACTACTCACACTTGGAAAATGTTCTTTGATGGTTCCCACATGCAAAATGGATCAGGTGCTGGAGTATTATTTGTCTCTCCATATGGGTACAACATTCCAAAGTCTTACAAACTTTTATTCCCATGTACAAATAATATTGCCGAATATGAAGCTCTGACCAATGGATTGAAAATGGCTATAGAATGGAACATAACAGAATTACATGTCTTTGGGGATTCACAGCTAATTATCAACCAAGTCAATGAGGAGTATCAAACCAAGGATGATAAATTGGTACCTTACAAAAAGATGGTTGAATTATTGAGACGTTACTTTACATTTTTGACATTTCAACAGATCCCTAGGACAAAGAACAAAGCTACAGATGCTATGGCCACATTAGCTTCACTCCTTCAGTTGGAACAACATGAATCAATATTTGAATTCCTGGTGGAAGAGCTACACCATCCCATATTTGACTCATCTGAAAGCAATGTCATTGTTACCCTTGTCACACATGAGTCTTCCCGCTATGGTGCTATCTATTCATATCTACGCGATGGCATCATCCCTGACACTTTCAACCATTCTGAATGTTGAAACCTCATCCATAACACCTCTCACCACACCCTTATCTTTGGTGATTTATATAGGAGGGGTTTAGATGGGACACTCCTTAGGTGCTTGGAAAAGGAGGAATCTGACCAAGCGTTAGTTGACATCCACGAGGGCATTTGTGGTGGACATTCCAACGGTCTTTCCATGGCCCGAAGGTTGCTTAGGGCGGGGTATTATTGGCCCACGATGCAGATAGATGCAATAGCCTTTGCTAAGTCTTGTGAAAAATGTCAGAAACATAGAAACCTGATTCATGCTCCAAGTAGGGAGCTGATTCCTTCTATTTTTCATTGGCCATTTCAGTGCTGGGCCTTTGATCTAGTGGGGCAGATTCACCCCAACTCATCAGGTGGACATAAGTTCATTATTACTGCTACTGACTACTTCACAAAATGGGTGGAAGTCGTGCCACTTTCTGTGGCTTTAGGGAAGACTATCTCTTTGTTCATCTTGAATCATATTATTTGCCGTTTCAGAGTACCTTCTGAGATTATCATTGATAATGGAGGTCAATTCAAGAATAAGGACCTAAAGCATTTATGCAAAAAGTTTAAAATCAAGCAACATTGGTCGTCCATTTACTTTCCACAGGGAAATGGACAGGCAGAGGCTTCCAATAAAACCATCCTTAAGATTCTTCATAGGACAGTGCACAAGAATGGTAGGGATTGGCACTTGCAAATCAATCCAGCACTATGGGCTTACATAACTAGCATTCATACACCTATAGGAGCTACTCCTTTTGCTCTTACCTATGGCATTGAAGCGATGTTGCCTTTAGAAGTAGAGATACCTTCACTTAGAGTCTCACTCAAAGGATTGATAATAGATGAGGATTACCGCGCCATGAGGTTACAAGAACTTGAACTTCTAGATGAGAAGCGTAAGGCTTCATTTGATCATATGAGAGTGTATCAGAAGTGTATGTCCAAAGCATTCAACAAGAAGGTTCACCCTAGGGAATTTCAGATAGGTGATCTTGTTTTGAGAGAGAACCCTAAGAATCAACAGAACAAAGAACAAAAGGGAAAGTTCAAACCCAATTGGCTTGGACCATATGTTATTATAGCTGCTTTTGGTACAGGTGCATATTTACTATCAAATCTCGATGGAGAATAGCTCCCTGATCCCATCAACATTTTGCACCTAAAGAAGTTCTATCCTTGATGCCTGTTTCTATCTGGGGGCATCCTTTGTACATACTTTATGATCCTGAAAAAATACCAAAAAAATTGATATATGATGCTGAAAAAATCCTAAAAAGCACATAAAGTCCTAAAAAATACAAAAAAATAAAAAAAAATAGAAAAAATGCCCTGGTGAAAACCTAGAAACAGGCACCTTGGTAGCAAAAATAAAAAAAATTTGAAAAAAGAGAAAAATTGCAATATAAATCCAAGTGGTGAAAACCTAGAAACATGCGCTACTTGAGGCCTATGCACTCCTATTTGTTAGCATGCGTCCTCGACACTGAACCTTTCTCCATCATGCCTTGACCTTATTTGACTTGGTTTGAAATTGGTCTTTATTTTTGTCTAGGGGGCATACCTGTTAGCGTAGGTCTTTTAGGTGGGTTTGTCTCTTGGGGCATTTCACAACAGGTGTTTTTCAACACCACCCCAAATAGTGTTTTTCAACACTACCCTTGCGTCGAGTGTTTCTTAACACTTATCAGATGTCTTACCCAATAGTCTAAGTATGATGCGATATTTCTCATTGATAGATGTGATAACCAGAGTTTGAATCTATGACCAACACACACACACTTAGACAATCAACTCGTTGAGATATGTTGACTTTATTTTTCTTTGTGTGCTATCTATGAGGATTTCTTTGATGAGTGGTCTCTCCCTGAGAAGTTTTCGATGATGCATAGCTAGAAGACTGAGGGTATGAGAACATGTTTTATTTCTTTATCTTCTTGTGGGTATATTTTGTTGGTCCTAACTATCATGAGCATTTATGCTGGTCTTACTTGACACTATGGATTGACAAGGTATTATCCTTGATTGTTTTGCGAGTGCATGCTTCTAGTTATCCTGACTTTCACGTGTCTTGATACAAGCATAATCTCGCCATATCAAATTTAGGTGATCTCACTACATTAGTCATCTGGACCTACATGTCTTTGATGCCTAGGTGAGATTTCCACATTTCTATCTGATAAAGATCATATTCATATCCACATAGTTATGCTAGTGTGCATTGTATGATCTTACGACGCTACCAATAATGCTCGATGATGATAATTAGATGTCTATGGGCGTTGTGACCTTGCAAGTCAACCACTTTTCATAGTAGTTTGCATTTTTAGGTTCATGTTAGTTTAGTTTTTGCATCTTGCATATGGAGAGAGCTCTCCTTTTTATCATCTACAGACTAGTTGGTCAACTGTGCTCATTTTTTGATTCTTCTTGATCATATCTTTCATTTCTAGTCTTTCATATCACATCATTTTCTATCTATTTTCGGACTCAAAATCCAAATCTGAGTCACGTTCCAAATTTTCCCCTTCTTCTGAGCAATTGACTGACTTTTTGAGGTATAATCCAATTTTCGATGGACTTTCTTCCTTCCATGTCTCTCAAATTTTCTAGTCTCTCATTCGCTCTATTCCTAGTCTTCTATTTCTATTCTTCTGCTTCATCGATGGGGCATGTTTCATTGCCTAATGGTTAACCTATTAACCCTTACCTTCGATCATGATTTCATTTTGATTTGATCAAATCTTTATCAATTTGTTGTCTCTCCTCTACCTGATTTCGATTTCGATTATGAGGGGGCAGTACCTATGGGATTATCATCCCTTATTTCCTTGATTTTCCTGATTCAGACATCTTTTGTGAGCTTTTGCTCAAATTTGAGATTCTTATCTCTTACTTTGAATGTGATCCCGAATTGACCTCATGTTCAAAGGCCTTTGTTTATGCTTTGTCCGGATGTGATCCCGAATCGACCTCATATCTGAGTTGTTTTGTGATCCCAAATCGATCTCACATTTCAACTTCATTCTTTGACTACATGTGTTCCCAAATCGATCACACATTAGTTAAAGAGGGGCAAATGTATGCACCCAAAAATGGTCGCCTAGACTTTGGGCCCCATTTATTCGATTTATCAATCCTAAATCAATATTTTCAATAATCAATATTCTCAACATTATCAATTTCTTGATCAAATCCTAGCTCTATCATTTATTCGATTATTTTATATGGGCTAACCATTTTATCCTAAGCTTTTATTTACTTAAAAGGAATATTTCCTCCCCTTTTAATAAATAAAAAGTCCCCCCTTTTCCTCTTATCCTAAGTTGCACAAATAAAACATTATTCCTATTTTATAAAAAGGAGAAAAGCACTTTTTGTCTCATATGGACATAAAGTCAACTCCTATTTTTCTATTGGAGGATACTTGTGCACATGGATTGCTTTTCTTTCAAGCTCCACCATTGATTGAGACTTTTGCCTCTTAATCTCCATGGTCCATTCCTTTGCATTTCTTATAAAAGGAGAGCTCTCTCCCTCATTCTAGAACACTTGTTTTTTGCTAACTCTATGCTGCAGGAATTTTTTAAGACTTTGGAGCTTTTTGGAGATCATTGTTGCATTACATCTTAGAGTTATTCATTTGCTTCATAGTTTAGTTTCCATTCTTGCATAGTAGTTCATGTTTATGCTTTCATAGCTTAGATTTAACTTTCAAGCTTTAGAATAACTCATCTAGCTTAATAGGAAGGGTTGTAACACATTGCTATTTCCATTTCATAGCTTAGTTTGTACTTCCATTTTTATAGCATAGCTTGCACATTTGCATTCTCATTCCTAGTTTGCATTGCATTTTCATACCTTGATTCTTTGGGGATATTGGCACTCTTGCCCTTGTCCTCATTCGAATCTCTCATTGTATGGTTGACTAGCAAGGTCACAAGCTCAATAGCTCTAGCTGAGAGCAAATTCATAATCTTGCAACTCCATGCATAGAGAGCTATGGATCGATTTGTGAGGGCTCATTCTTGAGTTTCCTTGCATGTAAGGATCCATAGAAGTGCACTACTTTTGTCTGTACAGTGAGTGATGGGGATTCTAATCAAGTTGAGTAGTAGCAACAAACAAATGGCTTTTGACACAATAATTATAATGGACAAGATTCAGAAGATTGTGGAGGTAAAGAATAAGGTTATTTTGAGAGCAGTCCTGAGAAGCATGGAAGATCAATTCGTCACCAAATATGATAAATTTAGGGCTAACCCGTACATTCCAGCCATACTCATAGCCATCACAATGCATTTATACAATGATAGGGAAATGATAGATAAGCTTTGTATGGAGTTATTCAAAGAAGAAATTTTGGTCAAACTGGACATGGTGATGGTCAATATTAGAGGGGACCTAACCATACCTTGTCACAGGTATTATAGTATTGTTATGAACCGTAATAGACCTACCATGACCTATCCAATCCTTTACTTTGAAGACATGGCGGGTTTTTGGGCTCAGTGTCCCATTATTGAAAAGAATTTGGATTTTCTTATGCATTCTTCCAAGTGAAGAGGCCACAAAATAGAGAATGGATGGAGACATACCTCAATTTTGAAGGAATTACAGAAGATAACAACTATGTGCAAGCCATAGAGGACCTGTGCTTCATGATCCAATAGAATGTCCATATCTAATGGTTGGTTATAGTATGGGGACTTCGAGGGTTAGTATAAACAATATAGGATTAGTTTAGTTATAGTAAAAGTTTAGGGACTAATTTAGAGTATATTAGGTATAACATAGACTCTTAAGAGGGTTTTAGTCCCTCAACTTTGTTTAGTAGAGCCATTCTGGGCATTTATCTATCGAGTGGTTAATACTGGATTGGTTCGTTGATAATATGTTTGTATTACTTATGGAACTTGAAACTATGACATATGGTTGCAGCTTCATGATGGAAATTATATCTTTATACTCTTAATAGACTATAAATGTTTAAGGTTTCCTTTCTCTCTCATTGATACATGGCAATTTCGAGGTGGAATGCATATCTTTTATCCAAATTTTTTTTTATGGGTCATAATTATTTATGCTCTTCTCTTCTGTATCTAAAGACTTAGTGTGGTTTCTAACTTGGTTATTAGAATCTTGAGTGATTGGATCTTGGTTTATGTTGTAGCCCTGGGTTTAGAGTATAGATCTTTGTAGTAGTAGATCTTGGTCCTTTTTATGAGCCTGTGCCATATGTTTTGTTTTGGGCTATTGTAGTTTGATGTAAACTTCCCCTTTGTGTTATTTATTTTGGTAAAAGCAACTATAATTCGTGGCTATCACATTTTCCTCCATGGCTTGGATTTAAGGCTTCGACTATGGAATTGATTATTTACATGGTCTTGGGTCTAACACTTATGGAATTTTTATCTTTCTAAATAGTGTTTCTCTTTTGACCTAGGACAATAAGCTCCTGCTCCAGGGTGGTATATTTTAACTTCCATGTTTTGGCTTCTCCATTAAGCTCAATTTACCCTACATACTGATTATACTCATTCTCATTTTCTTCTATGGTCTATGATTTCCTTGTGTGAGGTTCTTTTTGTTTAGTTTAGTGTTGTGGATTTTTAGCTCTCCTTTTTTTGGGCTCACCTCTTGAATACCAGATGCTTGGTATTGGAATGAAGGTATCTCAACACACTTGGGCTTTGGCTGGAATAAGGGCATGAATCCTAGAGAATCCATGTTCTCCACTACGTCTTTATCCTTGAGCTGCTCACTCACTTCTACACCTTAAGTCATTTCATAATGTTTACTTAGTAGCTTGCGTATAATGATTTTGTTTATTTTGTTTATTTGCTACTCCAACCTTTGTTTGTCTTTGATTGATACTTCTCTCTGTCTTTGGGTGTGTGCATTGTTTTTGTGTGGAGACATGTGGTATTTTGGTGACGTGGATCCATGGACTTGTCTTATCTATCTGTCTTTGTTTTGTGAGGTATATGGTGGTTGGATATCTTATTACCTTATGCAACTATTTGTAATAGTTGATCATATGAATTTAGTTGTGGCAATGTTATGGTGAAAAATAGCCTATGATGGATTCAATACTAGAAATTCAATTACCTCTATGTATGTGTATGTGTGTTTATATATACACACACACACACATAATTAGGATATTTGTACTAGAAAATCTCCTTGTTGCTTACTATCATCTTTGAGCTTACTCCAGAGTATTGGGTGTTTTCTCATTCCTTTCCTTCTATTGGATATGGTTATCAATTTTATGTTGAGATTATTTTTTTGGTGGTGTCAATTTGAGACACGATCTTGTGTCTTTAGTTTGACTATCTTATCTTGGGAGTTGTCTTTGATAGTTCAATGCATTTTTGGAATGCAATAATGATAAGACATGTGGAATAAAAGGAAATAGATGATTAGTTAATGTTCTATATTTAAATAAAAAATTAACTTGCATTTCAATTAGTAGGCTTGATATGGTATCATGATTCTATCTTGACTAGAAAATTACTGGTCTATTCCATTATCTAGGGTTAGGGCTTTAGGGTGATACTAACAATCAATACATTGCGAAGCCTTTTTAGATCTTTGAGTACTTTTATATCCAATAGAGTTTGGAAAATTTTCTATTTTTGTGGAAGGATATTCACCATCGGTGATATAGGACATAGTGCAAATCCTCAATTGGTTTTTACTACTAGCTTAGGCAACATAAGGGACTACAATAGGCGATGACAATTGAATAAATGAAAAGAAAGGGACAATATATTGATTGCTCATTTAAGGATTGGGAAGAGTAAACTCAAGGTTATAACTGAAGAAACTAGTGATGGACCAATAATGTATATGAGAAATTGTGACACATTAAAAGATCTAGTGTTGTAACACCTAGCCATAAATTGAAAAAAGGGATAGGTGATTGAATAGATATTATAATTGTAATAGTAAGTATAACTGTAATTGTAAAAATAAAGTTCAAGGATATGTAAAAGGACCTACAGTCCTCATTAACTATTGTCTCATATATCCAGGGTGGGTTGTGTAAATTTATAAATTAACGATCTGGAATTTATAATTCTCGAGCTAGACCAGAGGTTTTCTTAACTCTGTTCTTTCCTATTGGTGCTCACATTTAACGGGGTCTGTATTCTCTTTTTCAATTATTAATAAAAAATATTTTGGCTTAGGCCTCTTACTGATATGTATGTGTATATATATATACACATACATATCAGTAAGAGGCCTAAGCAAAAAAAAATTTATTAATAATTGAAAAAGAAATAACTTATTTATATATTTATGTATACCTATAAATTAAAACATAGTAACAACCTTATTTACTATTTTAATTGTCCAAACTCTAAATTCACATATGAATATAATTTTTCAATTAAATCTTTTAAATCAATAATCTAATATGGATTTTCATACATAATCATAATAGGTTTCAAAAACTAGAACAAGATTTGAGGTTTTCTACCATGAATATCAAAACCCTAATCATATAGAAACATAAGTCTTTTTCACTAGACCAAATGTCTGTTGATTCCACCAAGAACTCTATGGTTTACTATCATAAAAATAATGTATATTTTTTAGACATGAACACCATAGCAATCTAATCTTTCATTTTTTCTCAAAGAACAATAAAAACATAATACCATCACTCCAAATTCAATAACCAATCTAGAAAACACAATGTGGACAATATTTTCAAAAGAATATTTGCAAAAAGGGGTTTCAAAACCTACCTTGAACCACCAATTGAAATGCTACAACAAAGCTCCCAAATTCCCAATACCAAGATCCAAGCTTCCAAACAATTCTTTAGCTTCCAAAATCCAGACCCAAAATCTTCACTATAACCTGTGTCCCTCTAATAAAGAAAACCCAACAAGCCAGGGTTTCAAAACATGCAACTCCAAAAAAAAAAGGCAAACTCAACTGCAACTTCATTTCTATCAAACCCTTTTGTATGACTTAATTTCTTTATTTTAATAATAACAATATGCACTTTTTAATTAACAGATCTTAACTCAACTTTTAACTTAAATTTATATTTCAATTTCACTAAGTTGAATGTGCAACTTTAATTGCATATTAATATTTTTAGCATATTAATAATTATGCAATTGATAATAAATACCAATTCATTAATTATACCTTAAATTTTAATTTTTAATTTAATAATTAATTAAATCATCTATTTCCAAAATTAGACTTTTTAATTAACAAATGCATTTAATTAATTTTCATTAATTAAATACCCTCATATTTAATATTTCAATATTTAATAAGATTTAATTATTTAATCACATAATCAATCTTATAAATCACTTAACCAGTTTAACACAAAAATCACATCAAACTACATGCATGCAAACCTGAAGGAACTGACTACACCAACATACGATAATCAAGCACAAAGAGAAGGTTCAGGAATTCACGTCACCTTGATGAATTCAGATGGGAAGTCGAACAGATACTTGTCCACTATTTCAGGGCAATAAAAGACTTAGGTTGGGATTGGACCTGTTTGCTATCTCCCCTCTCTTACCATTTAGATATTGCGATAGGGCACACTCATCCTGGTAATTCAGGGAAGTTCATGCCCGACACCTGAAATCCTACATAAAAGACAAGCATGTATATATACATGTATAAATATATAACAAATAATGGTGGGGGTCAACTGATCGTGTGGATCTCGCAAGAAAGTAAATACGACTTCGTCCCTCAACCATATCAAGTGCATCAAATAGAAATATAAAACATACACACCAACCATACACGTGTAAGTATGGGGTTAGTAAAACCATAAACATAAATATACATACCATCAAATCTACAGGAGGATTTAATACACACATGAAAAGTGGCCTAAAAGAGTCTGACCAATTAAATTTAAAAGCAAACTATGGGAGGGGTATTACATTTCCTCCATGATTAAGCCCTTTTTGCTTGCAACCCCATTTACAAAACCTTCAACAAGTGTTGTGGCTTATGAATCCTTTATTTGAAAGCCCCTTGAGCATCACCTAGATGCAATGAGTTCTAAGTTTTCTATTCATTCTCATGAGAGATGGGTTCTTGTGAACCACTACTAATGAAACACGAGTCAATGAGTTGGACTGAAAAACTACATAGACAAATCCTTACAATAATATCATAATTTGACTTGCTATGGAAAATATTTCATACTTATCAATTGGTGAACTTAAGGGGCTTTCTAATGAATGGTTCACAAGGCACAACACTTGTTGAAGGTTTTATGAATGAGGTTTCAAGTAGAGTGGGATTAGTGATGGAGGAAATTTTGTAGTAAAATGCGTTTGAGCTAGAGTAGTACTGGGATGGGTGACCTCTCGAGAAGTCATGGTGCTTCACCTCTATGAGCATAATCTAGATGCAATTAGTGCTAAGTGTTCCATTCATTCTAATAGCAATATCATAATTTGAATTTCTATAGAAAATATCTCCTACCTATCAAATGATAGGAAGTGTTCAATGAAATGAGGAGCCCTACAACTATTTAATATAATAATTATATATACATTTATACATTATATTATAATACTTACATTAAAATTCCATGTCGCATGAAGATTGAATTGTGATGAGGAAAAGTGTGTGGAAAACCCTTACAATATATACTGCAAACTCTTTTTTCAATATCACCAACAATTTCATTTTGATTGGATAAAAATGAAAATGGAGGATGAAAAAAGAGCTAGTTATGGTAATTCACAAAAAAGTTAATAATATAGATGAATTGCTTGTTTATGGTGTATAAGATTTGTCATCCAAAGATGAAGCCTTTGTAGAATGAACATGAAACACCCAATTTCACTACTAGAGGACAATTTTTGAGAAGTAGGTGAAATCAACAACAAGGGTAGGTAGTGTGTATCAATCAATCTTTATTGATAATGTGAGCACCAAATTTAATATATCAATTATTGTATACAATAAAAATATTAAATTTTAAAAAATTAGAATATAAAATATTTTTGCAACCAATTCATTTAGCTTTAAAATTGAAAATTTAATATATTTCAAATAAAATATTATAAAAAACTTTTAATATAAATAAAATTGACAAACATAATATCTTCAAATATTTAAAATAATAAATAAAAAACCATCTTTAACCAATTTCATTAGCTTTAAACTTGAAAATCTAATATATTAAAAATAAATATTACAAAAACTCTTTTAATTTAAATAAAAATGGACAAAATAATATCTTCAAATTTCCAAAATTAAAAATTAAAAATCATCTTGATGCAGGAGCATCCTGGGTGTGAGGACAATCTTGCATCACCCAAAAAAAATATTTATATTTTGTCTTTTCAATAAGGGTTATTTTTAGTACAAAGTTACTATTTATGGAAACTTACTATTTTTAGTAAGTTGGTCATACGAGCTCAGAATGTTTCGATTTCATAGGTGGAGGTTCATCTTAGTCATGTCGGTCTACCAGTTTAGTTTCATTGTCATATCATCTGTATTGGTGAAGTTATTGAGGTTTTTTTGGTACAAAATATTTGAGCTCAATTTTGAAGGCCTAAAAGGCTCTGGAACGAGGTCAAACCTCAGCTAACTAGAGCTTGCATTTGTCAAATGTTGTAGATTAGGAGCTCTCACTTCTGAAAAGTGGTTATAATAGCCAAACAGAACTACGATTAAAAAGTTATGGCCTCTGGATGTTGGGCTACCTAAAGATATAATTTGTAATTTTTTTGAACTGACCCTAATGTAATAAAAATGAAAAATAAAATAATTATAGGGGTGGTCAACCTTAATGGCTAAAATTCTAGAACCTTTTCGGGCGGTGGAAAATTGCCTATATAAGGAAGGCCCGTAGTGTTTTCTCGAGTAGTTCGATCTGGGTGGTTATTCGAGGCTTTGTCTTATAGAATACTATAAAGAAAATGCCCATATGGCTTTGCATATTATATTTTTGAAATTTGTAATTCCATTCTTTTGGAGATAATAAGAAGCCCATTTTATGTTCTCAAAAATTGTTGTTGTGTTTGTGGTATTAAGGGGAGCACCCTTCATCGAGTGGTATCAAAGAAGGATTTCTTGAGTATGTAGACAGATCACCGAGTGTGAGGCAATTTGCATCAGAATTGTGGTTTAGGGTTTCAATGATAAGCACAAAAATGCCTCCATGAAGGGAACATGGCAGAAGAGCTAGAGGTGTACCACCTGAGGTTAGAGCCCTCCAGAGACAAGTGCGAGCATTGAAAGAAGAGATTCATAGAGGAATGAATCTTGCAGTGGGGGATGAAAGTGAGGATGAAGTTGAAGAAGAGGGAAATGTTGATTAGGAAGGAGAAGACGAAATTTTGAACCAAGAGGAAGAAAGGCTTTTTCGAGCCATCTCCAAGATTGGGAAAAGACCTAAGATTGAGGTCCCCACATTTTCAGGAAATCTTAACCTATAGGAATTGATCGACTGGATCAATGAATTATAAGAATATTTCAAGTATGAAGATATCAAGTATCCTAATAGGGTAAAGTTTGCAAAGGCTAGACTAAAGGGTCATGTGAAAATCTAGTGGTAGGAGATTCAATTAGAGTGAAATAGAAGAGGAAAGGAGAAAATCACAAGATGGGATCATATGGTAGATAAATTGAAGTGACAATTCATTATTGTTGATTATGAGCTTGATCTACTAAAAAAAATGCACAGGTTGACGCAAGCAAAGAGATTTCTTTAGGAGTATATAGAGGAGTTCTATTGAACCCTAATCAGAATAGGCCATGTAAAAGATGATAAGGAGAAAGTTGTCTGTTACCTTAATGGCTTGAGGCTGAGCATTCAAGAGGAATTTAATTTGATCCGAATGAACAATATTGAATAGGCATACCAATTTTTCCTAAGAGTAGAGGAAAAGATGAACAAGAAGTTTGAGAGCAGACAAAGTGGAAGAGGTCGTGGTGGAAGATCCAGTGGATGATTTTATGGAGGCCAAAATTAAGATCTTAAAAAAAAGGATGAGGCTAGTAGCAGTCAAAATCAGAGGGAAAATAATTTCAATCAGAATAATAGAGATCAGAGGGGAAGAGGAAGAGGAAAAGGACCAGGAAGAGGAGGCTTTCGTGGGACATATTTTCACTATGGAGAAGAAGGTCATAGGGCATATGAATGTCCTCAATGCCAAGGAAGGACAAATAGGATAATTGAAGGAAATGCTAGAGTTGCACATGTGGATGAAGATGCCAAATCATCACATTCTGAATATGTTGAAAGAGGAGAAAGCCTAGTTAACATAAGACTCTTGCTAAGTGGTGAAAATGAACTTGAGCAAAAGAGGAGGAGCTTGTTTCGCACTAGGTGCAAGTGTGAGGATAAGTGTTGTGATGTGATTATCGATAGTGGAATCACTAATAATTTGGTATCAAAAGAGATGGTCACAAAGTTAAAACTCAAGAGGTAGAAAATCCATGTCTATACCGGATCGCCTAGGTGCAGGATGACCACAAGGTCATGGTCAATGAATAGTGCCTAGTGAAGTTCAAGATTGGGGGATACCATGATGAGGTGCTATGTGATATCATACCTATGGATGCATGTAATATGTTGTTGGGTAGGTCATGGAAGTTTGACAGACATGCTATACATGATGGTTGTGTGAATACTTATTCCCTGACAAAGGATGGACTATGACATAAGGTCAAGCCATTGAAGGACATAGAAGAAAATGTATGTAGTGTTGCAAGAATAAGTTTTGTTGATGGAAGAAAGTTCCTGAAAGGTATGAGGCATGAGCATATGTATTTTTATTTAATTCCAAAAGATGGTAAAGAGAAAGTAGAAGATGCACCTGCAAAAGTTTTAGATTTGTTGAATGAGTTTCAGGATATTATATCCAATAATGTGTCTGATAGATTACCACTTGTAAGGAATATTAGTCATCAAATGGACTTGATTCTAGGAGCCAGTTTGCTAAATAAGGTAGTGTATAGAATGATACTAGTAGAAAGTGAGGAGTTGAATAGACAAGGACATGAGTTGTTGCAGAAGGGGTTGATTTGAGAGAGCCTGAGTCCATGTGCTATACCAAAAATATTAGCACCAAAGAAGAATTGAGAATGGAGGATGTGTACAGATTCTAGGGCTATAAACAAGATCACAATCAAGTACTGGTTTCCATTATCACGAATGGATGATATTATGGATTGTTTGAGTGGAACTGTGTATTTCACAAAGATAGATTTGAAGAGTAGATATCATCAGATTCAGATAAGAGAAGGAGATGAATGGAAGACTACCTTCAAGACAAAGGAAGGGTTGTATGAGTGGTTAGTCATGCCTTTTGGGATAAACAATGCACCAAGCACTTTCATGCAGCTCATGAATAAGGTTCTGAAAGAAATTATGGGTAAGTTTGTCATTGTTTACCTAGAAGATATTTTGATATTTAGTAAGATATTGGAGGAGCATATAGTGCATATTCGTAGGGTTTTTGAGAAGTTAAGGAAAGATAAATTGGTGATTGATTTGAAGAAGTGCAGTTTTGTGAAGAATGAGTTAGTCTATTTGAAATTTGTATTTTTAGTAGATTGTCTAAAAATGGACCCAGAGAAAGTGAAGGCTATCCTCAAATGGCCTACTCCAAGATGTGCTACTGAGGTAAGATCTTTTCATGGTTTGGATAGCTTTTACAGAAATTTTATCAGGAGTTTTAGCAGTGTTTGTGGACCCTTGACCGAAATAATGAGAGGGGATAGGAAAGAGTTTAAGTGGACTACAAGGGTGAATAAGAGTTTTAAACTATTGAAACAAAAAGTTACATAACAACGTGTTTTAGCACTTCCAATTTTTAATAAGGTGTTTCAAGTAGACTGTGATGCTAGTGGAACTACAATAGGAGTTGTTTTGAGCCAAGAAGGTAGACCTATTGCTTATTTTAGTGAGAAGTTAAATGATGCCAAGATGAAATATTTTGTTTATGATCAAGAATTTTATGCTATAGTTCAAGCATTGAAAAAGTGGAGACACTATCTTCTTCCTAAGGAGTTTGTTTTGTATACTAATCATCAAACTTTGCAATATTTGAATAGTTAAGGAAAGTTGAATCAGAGGCATTTGAAATGGGTTGAGTTTTTACAGAGTTACACATTTGTTTTGAAACATAGGAGTAGAAAGTCTAACAGGGTTGTAGATGCACATTGTAGGAGACAAGTTTTACTGACAAAGATGTAGATTGAGGTGCTTGGATTCAAGGAACTCAAGAGTTTGTATATAGAGGATCCTGATTTTGGTGAAGCTTAGAAAGCTTGTACAAAACTTGTTACTCTAGATAGAATAAAGTAGTTGGATTTCATCATCCAAAATGGTATGATATTCAAAAGGAGTCAATTGTGCTTTCCATGAAGTTATATGAGGGAGAATATCATCAAGGAGAAGCATTGTGTAGGATTGGATGGACATTTTGGTCAAGATAAAACCATTTCTCTAGTTAGTGAGAATTATTACTGGCCACAGTTGCAGCAAGATGTCAAGAAGTTTGTACAGAGTTGCAAAGTATGTCAAATGGAAAAAGGAGAAAAGCAAAATACAAGGTTGTATTAATAGTTATTTGTACCAGAGATGCCATGGGAGGATATCAATATGGACTTTGTTCTTGGTTTACTAAGGACCTAGCATGGGCATGATTCAATTTTTGTGGTGGTTGATAGGTTTTCAAAGATGACACATTTCATTCCTTGTAAAAAGACTAATTGATGTGGAGGAAAATCTACCCACTCTTCCATTCTACAAAATGCTCCATCATCTTGCTTAAATCTGCAACATCTGATTGTCTTTCTTCCTCGACAGTCCATTAGAGGCTCAAAATCCTTCAATATTCAAACACTTTATTCGATACACTACATGCATGTCCACGACTCTTTCAAGGCCGACTTCTCCTTTTCACCATTCTAATAAAGACAACATCAACTTAATCCTATGCTCAATGATTACTCACTGCACCATCATTCGGGTCTGTCACTATTTCGAGCATAGATGTCTACATGAATCTGCCACCTTTTCTCCATTCGAAGGCCAAGAGTTAAATATGCTGATCTTCACCATCTTTCTCACTGCATAGTAAAACAATGAACTTTGCCCATGGTTTCAACATGCACCAGCATATTTGAACTAACTCATCAAATAAGTTTACCTTCGCTGATCATGATACCTTATGGGTCTTCTATGGACCGATCTCAACTCTATCATTTCATGGTCTGCTCCAACATACATATGCAATGTGGAAACAAAGAATATCACCACCTATAATGTTCGGTTGTTCCAACCAGCTCAACTATCAGCTTTAACAATCATCTTGGGCACCATAGCATTACTGTTGGTTCCAAATACACAAAAATCTCCACAAACACTTTCGCAGTTTCTTCTCCATGGTGGCTTCTGAAACTTGACTCTCCCACTTGGGTCTCCATCACGTAGGAAAGAACACCATTCCATGGTTTCTTTATGGCATAATGCAGCATGATAACTCCCTGATATCATTGTGGGATTATAACTTAATAAAGATTTGCGTAATGGTTCATAGAAACCATTTTCAGACTTTAATGCTTTAGAGCATTCCACCATCGGGTCTTTACTCCACTCTTTTGCCAAAATAAATGGACTTCCAACATCCCATGGATCAAGACTGGCATTAAAATGAACCACACAAACTCATTAACATACTGTCACTAACCAACTCAAAGAACCCGACGCATAGACTATCAAATTCTTTAACAAAGCCTGAAAACTAGAGATAACTAAAACCAAATTAACACAGAGATTTGGGAAACAGATTAAACATGAAAGATAAAGAGAGAATGACACGATGAGAAATGAAACACCATATTATCAAAACCTGATGCGGGGGCACCTCGACCCTTATAACATTGTAATGTTTAAGTCATTTTGAATTTCGCGGGAGCATGTCAACAAAATGGTTAAAGCACTTAAAATTGCATTGTAATGTAATCAACAATGGATTTGCATTGTAATGGATTAGAGAGTGGGAGTCAGGTAGATAGGTGGTTTTCATAACTACCTTAGCAATCTCTATAAAGAGAAAAAAAATGTAACTGAATGAAGAGAGAGAGAGAGAGAGAGAGAAGCTACGGGAGATAGTTTAGAGAGAACAAAATAATAGAAAAAGAGAGTCGGCTCTCTGGCCTTCAACCAGATCCATTAAGTTTATGTATGCATTTGGAGTGTTAATAAATGGGTTTTGATAATATGGTGTTTCATTTCTCATCGTTTTGTTCTCTCTTTATCTTTCATGTTTAATCTATTTTGTAAATATGTTTCGTAGATCTTTGTGTTAATTTGGTTTTAGTTATCTCTAGTTTTCAGGCTTTGTTAAAGAATTTGATAGTCTATGCGTCGGGTTCTTTGAGTTGGTTAGTGACGGTATGTTAATGAGTTTGTGTGGTTCATTTTAATGCCAGTCTTGATCCATGGGATGTTGGAAGTCCATTTATTCTGGCAAAAGAGTGGAGTAAAGACCTGATGGTGGAATGCTCAAAAGCATTAAAGTCTGAAAATAGTTTCTACGAACTGTTACACAAATTTTTATTAAGTTACAATCCCGCAATGATATTGGGGAGTTATCATGTTGCATTATGCCACAAAGAAACTGCGGAATGGTGTTCTTTCCTATGTGATGGAGACCCGAGTGGGAGAGTCAAGTTTGGGAAGCCACCATGGAGAAGAAACTGTGAAAGTGTTTGTGGAGAGTTTTGTGTATTTGGAACCGACAGTAATGCTATGGTGCCCAAGATGATTTTTAAAGCTGATAGTCGAGCTGGTTGGAACAACTGAACATTATAGGTGGTGACATTCTTTGTTTCCACATTACATATGTGTGTTGGAGCAGACCATGAAATGATAGAGTTGAGATCGATCCATAAAAGACCTGTAAGGTATCATGATCAGTGAAGGTAAACTTATTTGGTGAGTTAGTTCAAATATGCTTGTGTGTGTTGAAACCATGGGCAAAAGTTCATTGTTTTACTATGCAGTGATAAATATGGTGAAGATCGCCATATTTAACTCTTGGCCTTCGAATGGAGAAAAGGTGGCAGATTCATGTAGACGTCTATGCTTGAAATAGTGATAGACCCAAATGATGGTGCAGTGAGTAATCATCGAGCATAGGATTAAGTTGACGTTGTCTTTATTAGAATGGTGAAAAGGAGAAGTTGGCCTTGAAAGAGTTGTGGACATGCATGCAGTGTATCAAATGAAGTGTTTGAATATTGAAGGATTTTGAGCCTCTAATGGACTATCAAGGAAGAAAGATAGTCAGATGTTACAGATTTAAGAAAGATAATGGAGTGTTTTGTAGAATGGGAGAAGGGGTAGAGTTTCCTCCGCATCACTAATGATGATGTTCATGTGGTAGAATTGTTTTTCAAATAAATGGTGAGACTACATGGTCTACCAAAGAGCATAGTTTCATATCACGACACTAAGTTTGTTGGATATTTATGGCACACATTGTGGAAAAAGTTAAAGACATAATTGAAATTCAGCTCATCACATCATCTACAAACTGATGAGTAGACAAAGGTGGTGAATAGAAGTTTGGGGAATTTACAGAGGTCTTTGGTTGGAGATAAGCCAACGAAATGGGATTTGATTTTACCATAGAAAAAATTTCCACACAATAATTTTTCCAACAAGAGCACTAGTAAATCACCATTCCAAATTGTATATGGAAATAGTCCCAAAAATACTTCAGAGTTGAGGAAGATAGAAAAAGGAGAGAAAAGTAGTGTTGAAGCTGAGGATTTTGCAGAATATTTAAAGAACATCCATGAGGAGGTGAGGAAGTACATTACTAAGGTGAATACGTAGTACAAGGCTAAGGCATATGAAAAAAGGAGGCATAAGGAATTTTAGGTTATGGATGAAGTCATGGTACATTTGTGGAAGGAGCGATTTGTAGTAGGTACATAAAACAAGTTGAAAATGAAGAAGTTTTGGCCATGTAAGATACTGAAGAAACATGATTCAGGTAATGCCTATGAAGTAGAGTTGCCTATTGAGCTAAATATTTCACCAGTATTTAACATTTTAGATCTAACAAAGTATCATGAAGGGGGTGTTGAAGATGGGGTCACATAAGCACAGTTGAGTATTCTGACAACTACTTTATCTACCAAGGAGATTGAGGATATACTTAATAGTCATGTTGGTCAAATTAAAGAATATACTTTATCCAACAAGACATATGAAGAATATATGGTCAAATTGAAAGGATATACTTTATCTAACAAGACATATGAAGAATATATGGTCAAATTGAAAGGATGACCTATAGAAGATTCATCATGATTGACAAGAGAGGAGGTTAGCCATCTTGGTTTTCCTCTACACACCTAAGACATGACAGGGTCACCTCTCAAATTACCTCAGGTGTCTGATGCAGGAGCATCCTAGGTGTAAGGGCAATCTTGCATCACCCAAAAAAAATATTTATGTTTTGTCTTTTCAAAAAGAGTTATTTTCATTACAAAGTAACTATTTATGGAAACTTCCTATTTTTAGTAAGTTGGTCATACAAGCTTAGAATGTTATGATTTCACAAGTGGAGGGTCATCTTAGTCATATCAGTCTGCTAGTTGAGTTTCATTGTCATATCATCCGTATTGGTGAATTTATTGAGGTTTTTGGGTACAAAATCTTTGAGCTCAATTTTGAAGGCCTTAGAGGCTTTGGAACGAGGTTGAACCCCGACTAACTAAAGCTTGCATTGTAGATCAGGATATAGAATTTTCAAAAAGTTGGTATAATAGCCAAACATAGCTACGATTAAAAATGAAGAGTCATGCTGAGTGGTGAAAATAAACTTGAGCAAAGGAGGAGCTTGTTTCACACTAGGTGCAAGTGTGAGGATAAGTGTTGTGATGTGATTATCGATAGTGGAAGCAATGTCAATTTATTATCAAAAGGGATGGTCACAAATTTAAAACTTAAGAGGCAGAAACACCCATGTCCATACTAAATCACTTGGGTGCAAGAAAACCACAAGGTCATGGTCAATGAACAGTGCCTAGTAAAGTCCAAGATTGGGGGATACCATGATGAGGTACTATGTGATATCATACCTATGGAGGCATGTCATATGTTTTTGGGTAGGCCATGGTAGTTTGACATGCATGATGTACATGATGGTCATGCAAATACATATTCCTTAACAAATGATGGAGTGCGACATAAGCTAAAGTCATTGAAGGACATAAAAGAAAAGGTATGTAGTATTGCAAGAATAAGTTTTGTTGATGAAAGAAAGTTCCTAGAAGGTATGAGGCATGAACATATGTGCTTTTCTTTAATTCCAAAATCTGGTAAAGAGAAAGTAGAAGAGGAACTTGCAGAAGTTGCAAATTTATTGAATGAGTTTCAAGATATTGTATGTGATAATGTGCTTGATGGATTACCACCTGTAAGGAAGAATATGATGAACTACAACTGATTTGAATACATTGTATAACTTGAAGATATGTGATTTAAGATCACTGAGTTGCTGACTAGATATGTAAGATGGTTAAATCAGTAATATGTTGTCATTAATGTCAACTAGTTTTGACAGTACTTATCTTGTAAGTTACTATACCCAAACATCTATAGAAAGAAGAAGAAAAGAGATTAAGAACATATATATCTATATGAGGAAGATGGATATGATAGATAAGGATAAGGAACACATTGGGTAACTTATGGATGAGTCTATGACCTTATGTTATTGACTTGATTATGTTGCATTCATCTATGATGAAGGATAAGAGCAAAATGCACAAAGCAATGTTGTCAGTTAAAGAGCCATTTCAGTATACACTAACGTAGTGTAGTGTATACTGATCATAGTACAAATCAAGCTTGTGTTCACCGACACATTTATTTGTTAACCGAGCAAAAGAAAAGAACTAAATGACTAGTTTAACCGATGGAAGTTGATGAGTTGTAAAGTACCTCGAAATAAGAGATGAAGATAATGTTTGTTACAAAGATCGACGACTAATATAATTCAAAGAAGATCTGAGGGATTGAAATAAAACATGTTACTGACACATCAACTAAGGAAGGTTTAACAAAATCAACAAAGTAGATTAAGCGGCAAAATCTGATGGATGGAATTAAAATGGTTTACTTGTCTATTTAAGAGACTGAGATTTCATGATGAAATCATGCCAGAAAAAGGAGATTGTAGAGATATCGCGTGAACAATCTTCATGCATGCCTGATCAAACTAGTTAAGGAGAACCAAACTACATAGATTACCAAGCGTCAGAAAGCTATTACTGAGTGATAGTAAGTTACTGAATATTGATTGAAACATAATTGAAATATTGATCAGAGGATTTGAATGAGCTTAACATAGATCTGATAATCTGTAATTGAAGTTGTGTTGTAATCAGATCAACTGTTGTTACATTTTAACCATTGTAAACAGAGAAATCTCTTAACGGAATGGACTAGAAAGTCTTGTAATGTCATTCATAGAGTGTACATTTGTTATCCTGCCAACCCCATAGTGAATGCTAGTTGGATTATAACGGTTGGTCTAAAATCCTCTAACAAGGTCACACCTCACAGTGTGTTTGTAACCTTTAATAGAGTTGGGTCTTCACCGACCTCACTTCAGAAGAGTGAACAATTTTTGGGTTGCCGGTCCCAGGTGGTTTTTCCCTTCATAGGGTTTCCACATTAAATCTCTTATGTTATGTGTTGATTGTGATGATTGTTTGTTGTCATACTTTACATGTTGCATATTGGATTTGATCGGTAAGAACTATATGTTATTAACTGGTAATCGGTAAAAGCACAAACAAAATACTATTTTAGTTTACCGAGCTGCAAAAGTTTTAGTAAATTGTTTTTGGATATACATTTTGTGATTGGGACTATGGATAACTGATTCACCCCCCTCTCAGTTATTCTAACAATTGGTATTAGAGCGTTGGTTGGTTGGAATAGAGTTTTAAGGACTTCAGCACAAAGATCTCAAAATGTATAAGAGGGAAGTGCCAAAGCTGAACAAAGATAACTTCACAGTATGGCAAAGCCTAATGAAGCTGCATGTATCTAGAATTGGGAATTCTGCCCTGACACTAATGGAGAATGGCTATATTGCACCACACACTGGTCCCTTGACCCTTGATCAACTGAGAGATAGACATGAACATAATGTTACTATGATGGAGATTGTTGCTACCTGTACCGATGCCAAATTTGAAGATATTAAAAATTGCACTACTGCTAAAGGTATGTGGGATAAACTTGCTCAAGTTTATAGTGGTGATGTGAATGTCAAAAGAGCCAGAGCTGAAATCTTAAGGGGAAGATTTGATGATATGAAAATGAAGGAAGGTGAAAATATTATGTAGTACACAAATAGACTGAAAGAGGTAGTACATGCTATTAGAGCATCTGATGGTGTTATTGATGAAGAGACAATGGTAAGAAAAGTTATCAGAACCTTATTGCCAGTTTATGTAATCAGAATATCTGCAATTCATGAAACAAGGTCTGCATCTGGTAACAACCTTACTCTTGATAATCTGATTGGTAAGCTTACAACCTTTGAATTGAATAACTTTGATAATAGTGTTGTATCATTTGTTGAATCTACTTTTATGTCTTCTCTAAAGATTGGTAAGTCTAGTAGCAGAAATAAGCATGATGATAGTGATAGCAATACTAATGATGAGCTTGATGAACTTGAAGCTCTTAAGGCCAGAAGGTTACCTAAAGGTAAAGGAAGGTATAGAGGTAAATTACCTTTAGCATGCTTTAATTGTAAAAAGGTTGGTCATATTGTTGCTAGATGTCCACACAAGAAAGATGATGACAGAAACAAAGACCGATCTAGTGAAGGAAGCTATGGGAGAAGAGGCAATAGAAGTTATCGAAACTACAACAGAGACAACCGAGACAATAATGATAAAGGCAAGAAGGTGTGCTACATTGCAGAAGAAGATGTCACTGATACTGACACTGATGAAGATGTGGAGGTAGTATTTGTTGCAATGAAGGATGACTCAGAAGAAGATGAGAGGTATGTAGAGACAACACTTATCTCTAAGGTTAATAAGAATGATACATGGATTATAGATAGTGGTTGTACACATCACATGACTGGTGATAAAGAGAAATTTGATCATCTTGAAGAACACAATGGAGGATCTATTAGAATAGGTAATGATGCACCCTATATGGCTAGAGGAAAAGGATCCCTGATGATAAATGATAAAATAAGATGTGATAATGCTTATTGGGTAAAAGGTCTAAACTATAATTTGCTAAGTGTGGCATAGCTGAACAATTCAGGCCATCGAGTTGCTTTTGAGAGCAAGAAGTGAAGATATATGATGATGGAGGAAGACTTATTGGATCTGGAACACAGTCGAGAGGTAATTTGTTTTTATCTTGATAATGATCAGTCTTCTTGTTTAATGATGAAAGATGTAGATGCATGGTTGTGGCTTAAGAGGTTATGTCATGTGAATTTTAATAACATGATTAAGATCAGTAAAAAGAAAAAGGTTAGAGGTTTGCCTAACTTATCTAAGTCTGATCATTTTATGTGTCATGAATGTAAGAAAGGTAAAATGACAAAATCTAGTTTCAAAAGAAAAGATTATTCAACAAAGAAATTACTTGAGTTAGTGCATACCGACCTATGTGGTCCTATGAGAACTCAAAGTTACTATGGAGACATATATTTTAATCTTTTTGTTGATGATTATACTAGATTAATGACAGTCATGTTCTTGAAAGAAAAATAAGAGGAATTTAAGATGTTCAAGTGGTATAAAGCAAAAGTTGAGAAAGAGACTGGTAAATAATTAAAATGCTTAAGATCTGACTGAGGTGGTGAATTTATTTCTGATGAATTTACTAACTTTTGTAATGAGCATGGTATTAAAAGACAGGTCTCTACACCGAGGACACCACAACTAAATGGAATAGCTGAAAGGAGGAATAGGTCAATCATTGACTGTGCAAGGACACTGATGTTACAAAAGAATGTTGCTCGGACATATTGGAGGGAAGCTATCAGCACAACTATTTATGTTATGAACCAAGTACAACTAAAGAAGGACACTAATAAGACACCCTATGAGTTATGGTTTGGTCACAAACCCACTATAAGTTATTTCATGATTTTTGGAAGTAAATGCTTTATTTTGAAAGATGAAAGAAATGGGAAGTTTGACTCAAAAGGTGATGAAGGGATATTTTTGGGATATTCCACTAAAAGTAAAGCATACAAGTGTCTTAACAAAGTAACTAATAATATGATTGTGAGTACTAATGTTTGAGTTGATGAGTTTGATGATAAGAATGCAGAGGAAAGTACAAAGGAACTGTAAGACTATGGTAGATTCAGTTACATTAAACAACCAAAGTACCTATCGACGTCACAGACAGTGACAACCGGTCAATAGGAAAACAATACCGAGGAACATGAAAAAGAAACCGATGAGCAGGAAGCACCTACTAAGAAATCAAATAAACTTGCACAGGATGAACAAGAAATAAGAGATCAGATACTGGTGAGATTTGTCAGAAGACATCATCTTGAGACACAAATCATTGGAAACAGACAAGCTGGCATGCAAACTAGAAGTAAAGCAAGACAAGGTACATGTCTAGTTTGTGATTATGAGCCGAAGAATGCAAAAGTTGCATTAGAAAATGATGAATGGGTTAATGCAATGAAAGAGGAAATAGAACAGATAAAGAAGAACAAAACTTGGAGTTTAGTACCAAGACTTAAGGACAAGAATGTTATCGGTACTAAGTGGATATTCAGAAACAAGCTTAATGAGAATGGAGAGGTAACAAGGAACAAAGCTAGGTTAGTATGCAATGGATATGCACAGGAGGAAGGAATAAATTATGGTGAGACTTTTGCACCTATTGCTAGATTAGAAGGAGTCAGAATGTTACTTGCATATGTTGCACACAAAAAGTTCAAAGTTTACCAAATAGATGTTAAATCTGCTTTTCTAAATGGGATACTTGAAGAAGAAGTCTACATAGAACAACTTGAAGGGTTCATTGATCCAGAAAACAAAGATATGGTATGTAGATTTCATAAAGCTTTATATGGTTTGAAGCAAGCACTGAGAGCCTAGTATGAAAGGCTGCATAACTATTTGCTAAGTATTGGATTTGTTAGAACAAGTGAGAATAATAATCTGTACATGAAAGGAAATTTTGATGATACTATCTTGATTGCTAAGATATTTGTGGATGACATAATATTTGGAGGACAAGATCAAATTTGTAAGTCATTTGTTGATGAAATGAAAAGTGAATTTGAAATGTCTATGTTTGGAGAGATTAAGTTATTTCTAGGCTTACAAGTGATTCAGCAGAATGATGGTATATTCATCACACAATCTAAATATATAAAAGAAGTCTTGAAGACATTTGGCATGGAAGATGCTAAACCTATGGGAACACCGATGGCTACTAGATGTAAACTAACTAAAGAAGATGGAACTACTGAGGTAAATCAAACATTGTACCGATCCATGATTGGTAAGTTAATGTATGTAGTTCATAATAGACCTGATATAGCACATGTTGTTGTAATAGTTGCTAGATTTTTTGTAAACCCTAGAGAGTCGCACATGGTTGCTACAAAGAGAATCTTAAGATACCTAAAGAAAACTAAAGATTATGGACTCTGGTATCCTAAGAAAGGCAAGTTTTAACTGAAGGTATACACCAATGCTGATTGGGCTGGAAATATGGATGATAGAAAAAGTACCACTAGAGGAGCATTCTTCTTTGGTGAAAGACTTGTTACATGGACAAGTAAGAAATAGGCTTGCATTTCTCAGTCTACAACTAAAGCAAAGTATGTTGTTGCTACTACTAACTGTTCAAATATTGCATATATCAAGCAAGTGTTAGAAGGAATGAATGAGGTAATCACTGAGCCGATGATTATATATTGTGATAACACTAGTGCTATTAATATTTTAAAGAATCCGGTGATGCACTCTAAAACAAAGCATATATCAATTAAGTATCACTACTTAAGGGAACAAGTGCAGGAGAAGCAAGTTAAGCTAGAGTTTGTTACATCAAAAGAACAACTTGCTGACATATTTACAAAGCCTCTACCGAAGGATACATATGAATACTTGAGGACTAGACTTGGGGTTCGTCCCTTGTCTACCAGTCACTAAGGTGATCTAGAGGTTGCATCAGCCTAATCTTATTAGAAGATCATACATGTTGATGCAGCAGAGTTCACACTTTGGACTTCTATCTAAGGTTGTGAAAGGTTGGAGTACTGGAATAGATTAGCATAACAATATACCGAGATACAAAGAATACACTGGACAACAAGGAGTTACATGGCTACTACAGAGCTGTATGTTTGTATTATTCTTTCGCATTTCTATCAAAGGGAGAGAGATCAATATGAAGAATATGGAACCAAAGACAAAGGGAGAGAGATACAAAAAAGAGAGTAGAAAAGATCATATCTGCAGAACTTAGTCTGCACTTGCAAATGCTTTTATGTAACATAGTGATTAAACATATTAAGCTAGGGAGAGCTTGTACTGTTACAACATTTGTTGACAAAGTTGTAGAATACATGTTTGGTATGTGTATGGCATATTTCATATTGCTTGTGTTGCCATCAATGTCAAAGGGAGATATTGATGAACTACAACTGATTTGAATACATTGTATAACTTGAAGATCTGTGATTTAAGATCATTGAGTTGCTGATTAGATATGTAAGATGGTTAAATCAGTAATATGTTGTCATTGATGTCAACTAGTTTTGACAGTACTTATCTTGTAAGTTACTATACCCAAACATCTGTAGAGAGAAGAAGAAAAGAGATGAAGAACATATATATCTACATGAGGAAGATGGATATGACATATAAGGATAATGTGCACATTGGGTAACTTATGGATGAGTCTATGACATTATGTTATTGACTTGATTATGTTGCATTCATCTATGATGAAGGATAAGAGAAAAATGCACAAAGCAGTGTTGTCGGTTAAAGAGCCATTTCAGTATACACCGACATAGTTTAGTGTATACCGATCACAGTACAAACTGAACTTGTGTTCATCGACACATTTCTTTGTTAACCGAGTAGAAGAAAAGAACTAAATGACTAGTTTAGCCGATGGAAGTTGATGAGCTGTAAAGTACCTCAAAATCAGAGATGAAGATAATGTTTGTTACGAAGATCGATGACTAACATAATTTGAAGATCTGAGGGATTGAAACAAAACGTGTTACTGACACATCAGCTGAGGAAGGTTTAAGTGGCAAAATCAACAAAGGAGATTAAGTGGCAAAATCTGATGGATGGAATTAAAATAGTTTACTTGTCTATTTAAGAGACTGGGATTTCATGATGAAATCATGCCGAAAAAGGAGATTGTAGAGATATCACGTGAACAATCTTCATGCATGCCTGATCAGACTGGTTAAGGAGAACCAAATTGCATAGATTACCGAGCGTTAGAAAGCTATTACCGAGCTATAGTAAGTTACTGAATATTGATTGAAATAGAATTGAAATATTGATCAGAGGATTTGAATGAGCTTAACATAGATCTGATAATCTACAATTGAAGTTGTGTTGTAATCAGATCAACTGCTGTTACATTTTAACTATTGTAAACAGAGAAATCTCTTAACAGAGTGGACTAGAAAGTCTTGTAATGTCATTCATAGAGTGTAAATTTGTTATTCCGTCAACCCCATAGTGAATGCTATTTGGACGATAACGATTGGTCTAAAATCCTCTAACAAGGTCACACCTCATAGTGTGTTTGTAATCTTTAACAGGCTGGGTCTTCACCAACCTCACTTCAGAGGAGTGAACAATTTTTGGGTTGCCGGTCCCAGGTGGTTTTTCCCTTCACAGGGTTTCCACGTTAAATCTCTTGTGTTATGTGTTGATTGTGATGATTGTTTGTTGTCATAATTTACATGTTGCATATTGGATTTGATCAATAAGAACTATATGTTATTAACTGGTAATCAGTAAAAGCACAGACATAATACTATTTTAGTTTACTGAGCTGCAGAAGTTTTAGTAAATTGTTTTTGGATATACATTTTGTGATTGGGACTATGGGTAACTAATTCACCCCCCTCTCAGTTATTCTAACAGAGTAGTCATCAAATGGACTTGATTCCAAGATCCAGTTTGCCTTATAAAGTAGCACACATAATGACACCAATAGAAAGTGAGGATTTGAACACACAAGTACAAGAGTTGTTGCAGAAGGGGTTGATTCAAGAGGGTCTAAGTCCATGTTTTGTACAAGCAGTATTAGCACCAAAGAAGAATGGAGAATGAAGGATGTGTACAGATTCTAGGGCTATAAATAAGATCACAATCAAGTACTGGTTTTCATTATCACGGATGGATGATATTATGCATTGTTTGAGTGGAGCTATGTATTTCACAAAGATAGATATGAAGAGTGGATAGCATCAGATTCAGATCAGAGAAGAAGATGAATGGAAGACTACCTTGAAGACAAAGGAAGGGTTGTATGAGTGGTTAGTCATATCTTTTGGGATAACCAATGTACTGAGCACTTTCATGCGGCTCATGAATTAGGTTATGAAAGAACTTTTGGGTAAGTTTGTCTTTATTTTACCTAGAAGATATTTTGATATTTAGTAAGACATTGGAGGAGCATATAATGCATATTCATAGGGTGTTTGAGAAGTTAAGGGAAGAGAAATTGTTGATTAATTTGAAGAAGTGCAGTTTAATGAAGAAGGAGTTAGTGTATTTGAAATTTGTAGTTTCAGCAGAAGGTCTAAAAATGGACCCAGAGAAAGTGAAGGCTATCCTTGAATGGCCTACTCCAAGGAGTGCTACTAAGGTAAGATCTTTTCATGGTTTGTCTAGCTTTTACATAAATTTTATCATGAGTTTTAGTAGTGTTTGTGGACCCTTGACTTAAACAATGAGAGGAGATAGGAAAGAGTTTAAGTGGACTAAAGGGACGGATAAGAGTTTTAAATTGTTGAAACAAAAAGTTACAAAACAACTTGTTTTAGCACTTCCAAATTTTAATAAGGTGTTTCAAGTAGACAATGATGCTAGTGGAACTGCAATAGGAGCTCTTTTGAGCATAGAAGGTAGACTTGTTGCTTATTTTAGTGAGAAGTTAAATGATGCCAAGAGGAAATATTTTGTTTATGATTACTAATTTTATGCTATAGTTCAAGAATTGAAAAAGTAGAGACATCATCTTCTTCCTAAAGAGTTTGTTTTGTATATTGATCATCAAGCTTTGCAATATTTGAACAGTCAAGGAAATTTGAATCAGAGGCATTTGAAAAGGGTTGAGTTTTTACAGAGTTACACATTTAATTTGAAACACGAGAGCAGAAAATCTAACAGGGTTGTAGATGCACTTAATAGGAGACAAGTTTTAGTGATGAAGATGTAGATTGAGTTGCTTGGGTTCAAGGAACTCAAGAGTTTGTATCTAGAGGATCCTAATTTTGGTGAAGCTTAGAGAGCTTGTAAAAAACCTATTACTCTAGATAGAACAAAGTGGTTGGATTTTATCATCCGGGATGGTATGCTATTCAAGGGGAGCCAATTGTGCATTCCACAAAGTTCTATGAGGGAGAATCTCATCAAGGAGAAGCATAGTGGAGGATTGGCTAGACATTTTGGTTGAGATAAAATCATTTTTCTAGTTAGTGAGAATTATTACTGGCCACAATTGCAACAAGATGTTAGGAAGTTTGTACAGAGTTGCAAAGTATGTCAAATGGCAAAAGGAGCAAAAAGGAATCCAGGGTTGTATCAAACATTACCTGTACCAGAGATTCCATGGGAGGATATCAGTATGGACTTTGTTCTTGGTTTACCAAGGACTCAACGGGGGCATGATTCAATTTTTGTGGTGGTTGACAAGTTTTTAAAGATGACACATTTATTTTCCTACAAGAAGACTAATGATGGTGTTCATGTAGCAGAATTGTTTTTTTGAAGAAGTGGTGAGACTACATGGTTTACCAAAGAGCATATTTTTAGATCATGGAACTAAGTTTGCTAGATATTTCTGGCACACATTGTGGAAGAAGTTAAAGATAGATTTGAAATTTAGCTCATCACATCATGCACAGACTGATGGGCAGACAGAGGTGGTGAATAGGAGTTTGGGGAATTTTTTGAGGTGTTTGGTTGGAGATAAGCCAACAAGATGGGATTTGATTTTACCACAGACAAAATTTGCATACAATAATTTTGTTAACAGGAGCATTGGTAAATCACCAATCGAGATTGTATATGGAAGTAGTCCCATAAATGATTCAAAGTTGAGGAAGATAGACAAAGGAGAGATAAGTAGTGCTGAAGCTGAGGATTTTGCAAAACATTTGAAGAACATCCATGAAGAGGTGAGGAAGCACATTACTAAGATGAATACGCAGTATAAGGCTAAGGAAGATGAGAAAAGGAGGCATAAAGAATTTCAGGTTGGGGATGAAGTCATGGTACATTTGTGGAAGGAGCAATTTCTAGTAGGTACATATAACAAGTTAAAAATGAAGAAGTTTGGGTCATGTAAGATACTGAAGAAACATGATTCAAGAAATGCCTATGAAGTAGAGTTGCCTATTGAGATGAATATTTCACTAGTATTTAACATTTTAGGTATGACAGGGTATCATGAAGGGGCTATTGAAGATGGGGTCACAGAAGCACAATGGAGTATTCTGACAACTACTTCAGCTACCAAGGAGATTGAGGATATACTAGATAGTCATGTTGGTAGAAGCACACAGAATAAGACATATGAAGAATATTTGGTCAAATGGAAAGGATGATCTATAGAAGATTCATCATGACTGACAAGAGAGGAGGTTATCCATCTTGGTTTTCCTCTACACACTTGAGACGTGACAGGGTCACTTCTCAAATTACCTCAGGTGTTTAATGTAGGAGCATCCTAGGTGTAAGGGCAATCTTGCATCACCCAAAAAAATATTTTTATTTTGTCTTTTCAATAAGGGTTGTTTTCAATATAAAGTTACTATTTATGGAAACTTACTATTTTTAGTAAGTTGGTCATACGAGCTCAGAATATTTTGATTTCATAGGTGGAGGTTCATCTTAGTCATAGCAGTCTGCTAATTGAGTTTCATTGTCATATCATATGTTTTGGTGAAGTTATTGAGGTTTCTGGGTACAAAACCTTTAAGCTCAATTTTGAAGGCCTTAGAGGCTCTAGAACGAGGTCGAACCCCAACTGATTGAAGGTTTCATTAGTTAGGCATTGTAGATCAGGAGCTGACATTTTTGAAAAGTTGGTATAATAGCCAAATAGAACTACAGTTAAAAATGTATGGCCTCCAGAAGTTGGGCTACCTAAAAATATAATTTATAATTATTTTGAGCTGACTCTAATGTAATAAAAATAAAAAATAAAATAATTCTAGGGGTGGTCGGCCTTAATGGCTATAATTCTAGAACCTTCTCGGGCGGTGGAAAATTGTCTATATAAGGAAGGTCTGTTGTGTTTTCTAGGGCAGTTATGGGTGGTTATTTGAGGCTTTGTCTTACAGAGTATTGTAAGAAAAATGCTCATGTGGATTTGCATATTGTATTTATGAAATTTGTAATTCCATACTTTTGGAGATAATCATAAGCTCATTTTCTGTTCTCGCAAATTGTTGTTGTGTCTCTATTTCTGTTATGTGTTTGTGGTATTAAGGCGAGCACCCTTCATCACATCTTTTGTATTAATTAAGAAAATATAAAAGTTATAAATAAAATTAATTTTAAATAGGTAAAAGTAAATGAGAGATAGGGATAATGGCAAAAAAACAAAAATAAAAGTGGAAAAGGAAAAAGATAAGAAGATAGTATCTAATCTAAAATCATGATCAGGAAAAAAAAAAAGACTACCGGCGAGGCTGACAATTTTCTGACAGAAAAATAAATTATCAAGGAGCAAATCTCCCACAAATAGCCTATTGGATATATTATAAGTTGAATACATTGACTTCAGGTTGATGATTTGTCTTCAAGTTATCAATTTTTTTTTATGAATTTTATGTTATTGTTTTAGTGGTATGTTTGTTTTGGCTAGTAATGAAAATTTTACACCATGATTCTAATGGAGGTGGAATACTATTGTTGTTTTAAATTTTAATAGAATATTTAATATATTTAAATGTTGTATTTAGTTAGTAAAGAAGTCAATAATATTAAAAACTATTTATTAGTGTATCATTTGTAATTAGATCACTGAGAAGTAATTTATCTTTTTTCTTTTATGCCTAGAGGTTTGGGTTTCTTTGGGTTCACTTGCAGAGGTGGTGGTTTTCCCAATGGAGAAACTTGGAAAGTGTTTATTAAATCTGACATAGCATATAATTGAATCTAAGGACATAAAATGACTCATCATCTCTATTTGCATTACATGATAAGAGTCTCAAGTTCTCTATTTAGGGTAGAGAAATAAGAATAATTTTAATAAACAAGTCCTTAATGGATTATCTTAAATTGAATCATGTTATGTTCAATTCAGAGGTTTCTATGGGTCTTACAATGTCATGTTTAGATTCACATATCAAAATTTGCATTGGAGGATATGCTTGGTTCGACTAGTTAATGTGGTAAAATTCTGTCTACAGGTTATGTTTGTGGCTTTGGAGGATGTTATGTTATATGCACTTTGTTTAAATTAATTGAGATAGACATGTGATGCATTTAGGGCCATTTATCACCTAGGGTGGATTGCATTGAGTACAATTGTTCATGGGAGTCAACTTTGTGTAATATCATTTATTTGTACCATAGTCACCTAGTTATAGATTTTGGTGATCAAGTTGATACATATAGATGTGTAGATGTTTGAATTGAGTGTGGATTAAATTTGAATTGATCATAGATGTGAAATTATAAGAGAAGAAGTGAAAATATTAGTTTGTGACACGCTTTGGTGATGGTATCTTTTAGTGTGATAGTGTTCAAGGTGGTGGATGTGTGAATTATGTTCAACATGATATTGGTCACTTCAAAAAGTGGTTAAGGACTATTTCATGACCATGAGATCCTTCTTCATTTCAATTCATTAATCGCTCTATGCTTTCTAGATTGTAGTGAGTTATTTTAGAAACTTGTGTAGATCTATACTTGCCTTGGAGTTGTACACTTCAATCTACAAGTTACCTTGTGTCTTGTGCTAGGATCATGAATCTCAATTTTGCAAGTCCCCTTGTATCTTGACCCAAGGTTGTGCACCCTATCCTGCAAGTCCAAATAAGGAGCAATGAGCTTCCTTGGTCATTGGCCTAAAATATTGTATTCATTATTCATATAGTGAGTGATTCTCCCCGTGGTTTTTATCCATGTAAAAATTTGGGGTTCATCTTTCTGGTTCTTATTTTCATATCTTTCAGTGATGAATAGTTAGATAAATATAATTAATAAGTACTTGTGGTAGAAAAGGTTTAAGTATCTGGTCAAGACTGCTTCACCCCCCTCTCAGTATTATGGTATGTTCTAAAAAATGTTTCAAGTGGTCAGAGAGAACATCACATCTCCTAAAACCATGATTGCAAAATTGTATACCAACCACCTATTTTTAGGCATGAGATAGGTTTTGTTTGAAAATCCTACACAATATAGCTTATTAGATAATTAATTGTAATACCCCAAAAATGGGCTATAGGCTCATTAACCTCCTACATCAACACATCGAATGTAATCGACATCAAAGTCCTAACCTAAGGCACATCTAAATATCATCGAATCCTAATTGATTATCATAAATTCTGCATCGGGGAATATTCATTCCTATTTATCATAATTATCTTTAATTTAATGATTATTTGGCGATAAATCCAATTTATCCTAAAGTTTGATTAATCGAATATTCTAAATATTTAATTAATTAGATTTAATTATGCCACTTAATTGTTTAATTAAAGTTAATTCTATTTATTCCTAAATTGGATTATTTAATTTTGACAATAAATCCAAAATCCTATGAATAATTGATTAAATTCTTATTTAATTAATTAAAGCAAGTTGTCAATTTTTAATAATATTGTTTTTTAATAAAGTTTGAAAAATGATTGATTAACCCATAAATCAATTGTTTTATTTTTCAAAATCAGTTAAGTTGGAAATAAATCACTTTATTATTAAATTAATTCATAAATAAAACATGCACAATCAGAAAAGCAAACACCTATCAATTATCAATTAAATCTAAACTCTATTTTGAGTTAAACTCTACTTTTGCATATTTTTATGAGTTAATTATCCTTTATTTAAAAATAACTCAAAAATCAACTTGAGTTATTTGAGTGATTTATGGCTTTTTTTCATGCACCTCCAAAGCCCTAGATTTCTATAAATTAAGGTTTCAACTCTTCACAAATAGATCCACGCTGCCGAATTGGAGACTAAAGAATCAATCTTGAGAATTCGAGTTGTTGTGAGATTTTCATTATTTTTGCATAGTATCCATATCATTTAGAATATTATTGTTAGATCATTTTAGCATATCAATTTTCATATTAGCATAGATTCATATCAAGTTTTAATTATCATAACTGCACAGAAAAATCCCAAAAAATAGATTAATTTGCATCCAATTCATATCTAGATTTTGTATTCAAATCCTTCATTTAGGTATCGTCAAGGTCACTGATCTCAATCTAATCTGAGAATACATACTCGCATCTACTAGAAGGCAGTAAATCACCTGGTTAGTTTAGTTTTCATTCATTGCATGATTTTGATTTTAGCTAACCTCTAATGTTTTACTGAAGTGTTGTGTCCACATATCAGGTACAAAATTCACACACATTTCTGGCGCCCACCGTGGGGCCCTGATATGGGTTTCCAATTCAATTCTATCAATTTCTATCTTTTTCTTATCATTTTCTGAGCCAAAGCTGCGATTTTTAAATTATGTTTGTACAATTTTCATACAAGTTTCTGAAAAAAGTCATACCAGACTATACCCACTATCGTACGACAATGTATTTGATCGAGGATCATGTCAGACTGTACACACTGTTGTTTGAAAGTTAGAAAGTCGTATGATCTGACACCTAGTGTCGTATGAGTTTTTGGAATGTCATCTGGAAGCACACCCACTATCATACGAGTTTTGGCACTAGGTTTTAATTATCATTTCATTTTTCAGGGTAGTTTTTTAGATTTGATTTCTAGATTTGGACTAACAACTAATCTTAACAATTGAAATTCTCTATTTTTGATTGACTCCTGCTGGTTTTGATTGGGAAAAGCGCAAGAATTGCTGAAAATAGGTAAAAATTTACTAAGCGCGTTGCGAGGAATTCAGGTAATCTTCTCAGCTAATAAGACTTCAATTTTGGACTTAAAATGAACATCTCATGTGTCTAGCTTGAGTGACTTTTTATTGCTTTCATATCACAGATTTCATTTGGGCTATAAAAATGAACATAGTTTGTTTTCAGCATCTTTGCTACACATAGTAAATAGGCCCTATGAACACTATTTTTGGATCTTGAGAGAGTGGATTTCCAATGAAACTCTTCTCAATGAAGGATCCCTTGAGGGTAGGGAGGATACTTTGAGAGTCTCACATTCTACTAGATTTGCATGTCCTCAACTTTTGATTGATACATTCTCTCTCTGGAGAGGTTGATAGATCACGAGTGGTTGACATCATAGATCTTTGTGAGATAATCTTAGTCTTAGCATGTCGAATTTATCTATCTGCTTTATCTTGGTTAAAAGTGAAAAGTCTAGAGGACTATGCTCTACTCCCTTTTTGGGTAGTATCAGAAACTCAAATCCTTGAATTTGGAACTAGTCTCCATGTGGTATATTTTGTGAGTCACCTTTAGAGAGGGTTAACCATAGTGGACATTCCCTTAATTGGGCCAACTACATTGATGAAACCTCAAGCGATAATAGCCATTTTCACCATGGTAGTGACAACCGCTATATAAATGTCCTTGTGGAAGAAATCTTCATAGGTGTGGTTCATTATTGGGTTGTTAGATCTCCCTAGCAGCTCCTAATTGATTAAATTCTCAGACTGTGTCAAAACCCTGGTGAGTTGGGATTGGAGTTCACCCCTTTGGATCATAAAAGTTGCAGAGTCAGACCATTACTAAAAACCCTAGCGAGGCCAAATTTTCATTTTTAGGAATATGTGCGTTATTGAAAAAACTTTTTAGAACATACACAATTAGCACTCCTAGGGATTAGCACAATTTGGTCACTTGATTGTTCATGCACAAGGTTGCTTTTTCCCTTGTTCATTGTTTTCAGACCTGCTTGAAATCACTTGCTTGTTGTTCTGTGTGCTTGTTTATCTACTTGGTTACTGAAAACAAACAAATCTGATATAATCTTCAAATCTGGACAGTAGAATTGGCAAAACAATCCAAAATTGAAAACCCTAAATTTCCAAAATTTGAAGTGAAATTCCTTTATGGAGTCAAAAGTCATCCCAGAGAGTCAGAAAGTCATACGAGTCTTGAGAAATTATCATTTCAGAACTACCAAACTGTCATATGATAGAGAACCCAGTGTCGTATGAGTCTTGCTGCTAGTCCAATTCAAAAAGTCAAATCCTGCTATCAATCGTCGTGTGAGTTTTGCTGCAGTCGTACGAGTTTTGTCAACTGTCATTTCATAACATACCCACTGTCGTACGAGCCTGCAGAAAGTCATTTGGAAAATTTTGAAAAGTTGTCCAGAAAGTTGTCAAAATTGCCAGATACCCAATGTTTTCTGCCTAGTTCCAGAATCTGTCGAACAAATCACTGTGTCAGGAATAGAGCAGTAGCTATTGAGAATCCAATCATTTTCCTAAAGTGATCTTTTGAATCTGATCCAGGCTTCTATTTAATCAATTTGAGTCCTTTTCATCTCGTGTCAAAACCTTGTCAGATCTATCAATCCTCAATCAATCTTAAAAAATAGACTAAGTGTTCCGAAATCATCTTCGATATCTTTTGGGGGTCTACCCATACATCCAGGGCACAGTATCCTTCACCCATGTCTAATCAAATCTTCAAATCAATCATAATCTTGACAAGGTTGCATCATCTGATTTTCTCAAATCAAATCATTCTTTAGTTTTCTTCATCCTTTTCTTCTGTTTCACCCAAGGTTAATGGTGGAAACCAGAGCTGCCTCACACAAGAAATCAGGAGAAACATCTTAGACCTTACCTTTGACTACTATCCAGGGTCCAACTCTTGAGTAACTCATCAATTTTGATCTTTACGAGGATGATGGTCTTGGCAACTTTCAATTAAAAACTAGTTACGTACCTCCTCCATCAACTCACGGAGGTAATCAACAAACTCCTCCTTGATCTATCCCAGGGAGTCCCAAAAATCTTACCATGTCTCAAATAGGGATGAACCATGGCTCTCAAGGAGCTCAATCTCAACATGCTGCAGATTAGGAACCCACACCTGAAGAAATTGCCTGATATCAAAATAAAGATGAATTCAAGAAAATGATGAGGCATTTCTTGAAGGAAGATAGGGAAACATACTTTCTAGAGTTGGCTCATCAAGGAGCTAAACTTCCTCCTAACTTTAATGTTGAATATATCATCACACATGGGGAAGACACTCCTATAACAACTATGATGAAACAGATGCATGCAATGCAAGTCAAACTAAATAAGTGTGAAAAAGAAAAAGAACCTAAGGAGTTCTCCATGAAGGCCCTATGTCCTTTTCTGTTCGACAAAGACTTGTACATGCCACCATTCCCAAAAAGAGTGGAAATGCTAAAGTATGATAAATATGATGGACACTCTGATCCTCAAGATCATGTCAGAGAGTTTTGTACACAATCCATGGAGTTCATGCATGAACCGACCTATCTGATGTGTCTCTTTCCTAGATCTCTGGGAGGAGCATCCATTCATTGGTTTTCTAGATTGCCTCCTACTATCAAAACTTTTGAGGAGTTGATTAAATTGTTTTATCAATAATACTCCTACAATATTCAACACCCAGTCACCATGATTGATATCTGTAATCTCAAGCAATATCCAGGAGAACCATTCCTAACATTCCTCAAAAGATGGTGAAAGAAATTCTCTCTATATGCCAGACCTATTCTAGAGACTGAAAAACTGGAGATCTTCATCAATAACCTTGTTCCAAAGATCAACTACCCATTACAAATGCAAGATCATACATCTTTTGATAAGATGGTAGATAATGCGATCAAGATTGAGAAAGTACTTGTCAAGAAAGGAGACATCACACTTCAAAAGGACAAGTATGAATATGGATCTAGTTCAAAAGATAAAAACAAAAATTGGAACAAGAACAAAGGCATCATCACAGATGGCATTGTTGACACTATCTGTGCCCCATCAAAGGCACCAACCTACAATCTAACTCTTGGCACCCAAGCCATTAAAGCTTTAGAACAAAAGTCATCCAAACCATCTCAAAAGAAGCCAGAATACAAATCTTGGTCTGCTAATAATAAGCAAAAATTTACTCCTCTCGGAGAATCTTTAGAATCAGCTATGAGAACTCTACTGGCTGATAACATCATCTCTTTGCCAATGATTCGACAATCTGATCCAAGCCCTAAGCTGCATTGGTGGAAAGAAAATGAACTCTGTGATTTCCATCGAGGTAAAGGTCACAAAACTAATAACATCTTACGGTTGAAACACACTATTCAAGATCTGATCGATAAGGGAGACATCATGATTGACAATCCTAAAAGCAAAAATGATCACACAACATTCATAGAACCATTTCCACAACATGGTCAGGGAGTTTCATCTTCTCAGCCTAACATGGGGGCAAAGGTCAATTATGGTTACCCTGGCAATAATGCTGTCATCAATATGGTTGAACCATGTCTCTCTGAGAGTTACAATGTCATCACAATTGTACGAAGAGATAGAGATCATTCCTCAACTAATGCAGTTACTTGATCACAAGCTCATGCACATCTGAAAGGACAAGTCCAAGATTCATCTAATGTCCCTAAGATACTTTTCAATCTTTCATCTGCTTCCAAACAAAAGGCTGCTTCCAAATCTTCCAATCCAAAGGATACAAGGCCTACATCTTATAGCATTGTTCAACAACTCTAGTATACTAATGCAAAAATCTCCATGTTTGAGTTGCTTTGAATATCTCCAGCTCACAGAGGCGTCCTAGACAAAGCTTTGCTCAGATCCAATGTTCCTGACGACCTAGATTTAGACAGATTCCAGACTATGGTTGGACATCTTACATCTCTGCAATATATCTCCTTTTCAGAGGAAGATGACAACTCCTTGAGTCACCCACATAACCAGCCCTTGCATATAGAGGTCTTGATCCAGAACTATAGAGTCAAACGTGTGTTGATAGATGGGGTCGTTGGCCTAAACATTTGTTCTTACAGCTTGATCACACAGTTGGGATTCTCAGAAATGGCTATTGATCCTAGAAAGAAGATAACCATAAAAGCCTATGATGAACAAGAAAGATCTTCTAAAGGCACCATTGTCTTACCCATCCGAGTGGGCCCAGTAATCAGAGATACCACATGTTAGGTGCTTGATTTACCTTTGGCTTACAACATCCTTCTAGGAAGACCATGGATACATGAAATGCAAGCTATTCCTTCCACGTACCATAAATGTTTGAAATTTCCCTATGAAGGAGTAGAGGTTACTATCCCAGTAGATTTGAGTACAACTTGCAATACATTGAAGGAAAGTGTTGATAAGCTTGTTCCCAATAATAGAGAATCTTCCATTAAGCAGCTAAATGTTGCTTCCACATCCAAGATGGAAGACATTGCTAAAGAGGTCAATATCAAAGAAAATGGGATGGGAGAATACATTATAGAGCTAGTATTATCTTTGACATCTCTCCCTATCTCACCTAAGTCTTATGGACAATCTTTGAAACAATCCAAATCAGAACTTAAGGAACCTCTTGAAGCATATAAAAGAAATTTTGTGGCAGAGCAAGTATCCAAGCAAGAGTTTGAAGAGGATGAAGCCGTGCTCGTATGGCTATACAAAGATGAATCTGAATCCCAAATTGTTCAAACTAGTGACTCCACAGTACCTAAGATCCCTTCTAAGTCATATGGTCGAGGAGACAAATTGATAGCTAAGATGGGATATCCAGGTCAAGGATCTCTAGGAGTCAGAGGAAAAGGTCTTGTGACACCTATTTCACATACTGGTAGAGCAAACAAAAATACTATTGGCTTAGGCTTTAAGAAGAAACCCTATCACCTCAAAGGTAATTGTTCTCATGTCATAGAACAAATTGCACCAGGAGAACCCCTTCTCAAGAAGGAAGAAATAGAATCCTCAGATAGTGATTCAGACAGAACAGAGCTCATCCCCTATGAACGTTTGCCTATAGAAATCAAAGACCTTCTTGATATAGAAGATGATCCAATAAAAACAATCAACGTAGTAGAAACACAAGAACCTACTATAGAACAAGAGATAGTTGCAACACAAGAACCAACTAATCTCAAAGATAATCAAATTGATCAAGAGGAAGGTGGTAGTTATTCTGAAACCGATTCCCATGAATATGAATTCAAATCAGAAATTAAGGGTAACCTCTTTTGGGGTATTCATCCTGACTTTACACATATCCTAAGATTTCCTAGAGATCCTGAATCAGAAGCTGAATCAAATGACTATGAATGGGGAGCCATTCTAGAAGAAGATGAGCTTATCACAGAAAAACATGTTGATGTTATTCACCAATATGCACTTGCACCCAACGTAAGTCTAGGGCGAAGTAATGAACTTATCGATTCTAATCCACCTATGGCCAAATTGGAATTCCATAATGACATTGAGCCTATTCATGAATTGAATGTCTTAAGTTGTAATATCACCTTTGAACTCGAGCATTGGGTTAGGACCAATGATGATAGATCCATATCTGTAAACACTATCTCCCAATCTTTCCCTACTTTGACTATCCAATATCCAGACCTTATTGATCAAACCTCCACAAATCTGAGCCATGGTATTTATACCTTCCCAAATGACTATGCCCTTGCTTGCTATCTCAATGTAGTTGAGCCTATGAGGACTTCCATCAGTGAACCGAGCGTTAGCATGATAGAGTCAGACATCAAATATCTTGGTCAAAAGAATAAAAATAAGAATAAAAAGAAAAGGAGTTCTGAGGGTGAAAACCACTTTGTGGCAGTCTCAGAACCTATAAAAGTAAAAAGAAAAGACATATCCAAAGGTGAAAACCTCTCTGAGGCAACTAAGGATGAGATATTTGATGTCCTTCTGAGTCATTTATAGGACAGATCTCTAGTTCTAATTGAGCCCACTCAATCTATCAATTTGGGTACAACAAAGGAACCACAATTGGTACATGTAGCACAATCATTATCAGAAGAAGAGAAGCAAAAATTTACTACATTCTTAACAGAGAAAAAGATCAACTTTGCATGGAAATATTCAGATATGCTAGGGTTGGATCCAAATCTTATCATGCACCATCTATCCATTGCTCCTAGAGTAAAACCTGTCATGCAAAAATTGAGAAAGATGCATCCTCATGTTGCACTCTTGGTCAAAGTTGAATTAGAGAAACTCCTAAAAGCCGGATTCATCTGTGTCATAGACTATGCAGAGTGGATCTCTAATATTGTACCTATTTCTAAACCAGATGGTTCAATCAGAGTGTGCATAGACTTTAGAGATGTGAACAGAGCATGCCCAAAGGATGATTTTCCACTACCTAACATTGATATGATAGTGGACATGACTGCGGGTTTCAAGATGTATTCTTTAATGGATGGTTTTTTGGGATATAATCAAATCAAAATTGCTCCAGAAGATCAAGAGAAAACTACTTTCACATGTGTATGGGGTACCTTCTGTTGGAATGTTATGCCATTTGGGCTTAAAAATGCTGGTGCTACATATCAAAGAGCAATGACATCTATTTTCCATGACATGATGCATCAAACTATGGAGGATTATGTTGATGATACTTTAGCAAAATCTATGATCAGAACTAAACATCTAACTGACTTGAGCATGATCCTAGATAGAATGGAAAAGTTTAGTCTCCAGCTAAATCCTAAGAAGTGTACTTTTGGTGTCACTTCTGGAAAGCTCTTGGGATACATAGTTTCAAAGAAAGGTATTGAAGTTGATCCAGCTAAAGTAAAAGCTATCATAGAGATGCAACCTCCCAAGAATATCACTCAAATGAGAACATTACAAGGGAGAGTACAATCTATCAGAAGATTCATATCACAGCTTGCTGACATATCACAACCTTTTACAAAGACATTACATAAAGGTGTGACCTTTGCATGGAATGGAGAATGTGAAAAGAACTTTGACCATATCAAGAACTATCTATCAAATCCTCCTATCTTAATGCCTCCTATTCATGGGAAGCCATTGATCTTATATGTCTCCACAACCGATACATCATTGGGGGCATTGGTAGCACAACATGATGATAACACGAAGGAAAGAGCTATATACTATATCAGCATAACATTAGTTGCATATGAGAAGAACTATTCAATGATTGAGAAAGCTTATCTAGTTGTGATCTTTGCATCACAGAAACTAAGACATTACATGTTAGCTCATACCACTCATTTGGTAGCTAAAATCGATCCACTAAAGTACCTACTAAGCAAAGCTACCCTCACAAGTAGATTAGCTAAACGGGTCATGCTTTTGAGTGAATTTGACATTGAATATGTTGAGAGAAAAGCTATTAAAGGGCAGGTCATTGCTGATCAATTGGCTGAAGCACCATTGTTTGATGATACACCAATGCAAATAGAATTTCCAGATTCATCTATCATGCACCTTTCTTCTAGAGAATGGTAGTTATTCTTTGATGGCTCCTATACACAGAATGGATCCGGAGCAGGCATATTGTTCATAACTCCTCAAGGATACTCAATACCCAAAGCATTCAGATTAAAGTTTCCTTGCACAAACAATATTACTGAATATGAAGCCCTTCTTAATGGTATGAAAATGGCAATACAATGGAGGGTGACAGAGATACACATTCATGGAGACTCACAACTTGTTATCCATCAAGTCAATGATGTGTACCAAACTAAAGATGGAAAACTCATTCCTTACAAGAAAATGGTAGATGATCTAAAGAAATACTTCATATCTATCACATTTGAGAAAATACCTAGAATGGAGAACAAGGCTGCCGATGCAATGGTGACATTATCTACTCTCTTACAGTAGCCCAAACATGAGCTACGCTACGATTTCCTGGTGGAAGCCCTATTTTATCTTGCATATGACTCCCCTAAAACCCGCATGATCTGCATTGTTGTAGGTTATGATTCATCCAGATACGAAAATTTTTTCTCCTATCTCCAAGACCAAATCATTCCCGATTCGTTTAATCGGTTTGAGAAATGAAACCTTATCTATATCGCATCCCGATATGTCGTCATTGGTAATGATTTGTACAAATGAGGTCTAGATGGTACACTACTTAGATGTTTAGAATGGGAAGAGTCTCAATATGCATTGGAAGAAGTCCACGAAGGTATATGTGGGTCACACTCAAATGGTTTAACACTAGCTCGAAAACTTATTAGGACTGGGTACTATTGGCCTGAAATGGAAAAAGAGGCTATTAAATTTGCTAAAAACTGTCAAAAGTGTCAAGTACATGGCAACTTGATTCATGCTCCAGGGAGAGATCTAATTCCCTTTACTACATAATGGCCTTTTCAACAATGGGCATTTGATCTTATAGGTGCTATCTATCCACACTCTTCTAATGGACATATCCATATAATCACAGCTACAGATTATTTCACAAAATGGGTAGAAGAAGTTCCCTTAACGCAAACAACTGGGAAACAGATCTCTATGTTCATCTTGAACTACATCATATGCAGATATGGGATCCCACATTCCATAATCACAGATAATGGGGGACAATTCAAAAATAAGGACCTAGATGATTTATGTGCCAAATTCAAGATTACTCAACATTGGTCATCTATCTACTACGCTCAAGGGAATGGACAAGCAGAGGCCTCAAACAAGAATCTCTTGAAAATCTTGCACCAAATAGTTAATAAAATAGGAAGAGATTGGCTTCTCATGATCAATCCAGCTCTTTGGGCCTACAAAACTAGTATCAAAACGCCCACTGGGGCTACTCCATTTGCTTTAGTTTATGGATTTGAAGTGGTACTCCCTATTGAGGTTGAAATCCCATCACTAAGAATTAGAATGCATGGTCTAGTAACTGATGATGACTACAGAGTGTCTAGGTTGCAAGAACTTGAACTACTAGATGAGTGCAGACAAGTAGCGTATGATCATCTCAGAGTATATCAGAAAAGAATGTCTAGAGGCTACAACAAGAAAGTTAGACATAGAGAATTTTAGGTTGGTGATCTAGTCTTGAGAGAGAATCCTAAAAATCAATCACATCAAGAATGCAAGGGGAAGTTTGAACCCAACTGGCTAGGTCCCTTTGTAATCACTGCTACTTTTGGCTCTGGTGCATATCAACTCTCAACGACTGAAGGAGAACATCTTTGAGAACCAATCAACGTTCTCTATCTAAAGAAATTCTACGCCTAAGGCATTTAGTCTATGGTAAAAAAGTCCTGAAAAAATGAACATCTTGGTGAAAACCTAGCAATAGGCACCTTGATGATTCACAAAAAAATAAAAAAAATATCAAAAATACAAAAAAAATGAGAAAAAGAAAAGTGACTTGGTGAAAACCTGGAAACAGGCACCTTGGTAGCAAAAATAGAATCTCTGCCAAGATGGTGAAAACCCGGCAAACGGGTGCCACTTGTTTCAAAATGCTCCATCTATCAGTGTAATCTTGGTCTTTCCCAGCTTTCAGTCTTGCTTTAGTTTGTACATATCTCCTTGTTTGTTTCTTCATTTGTTTCCAATAAGTCAGTTTGTACACCAATCAGCTCAAGTGTTTGTATCCTATCAATGTTCCAAACTTGGGGGCAATTAATGTCATATCCTATGGCCTCCAATGCATCTTAGACATGTCATATCCAATCAGAGTCCTTTGAAGCTTCATTTGAGTCAGTCAGTCAGTCTTGTCTCTAGAAAGGATTTTGCATCTACAACAACGCAATCAAACATCAAACATCAAACACAAACTGAAAACAATCTATGCTTTTACATGTTTTTATCTCCTTGTATGATTTTTGCATATTGTGTCCCTTTGAGCTCTTCGATGATGTCCTTTATAGGATTTAGAGAGTGATGACTAGGGGCATAATCTTTTTTTTGTTTTCTGCTTGTATGTGAAAATCTAACAACTTTGGAAATTTTGGATTGAAATGGTGTCCGACTGTAAGAGCCTCTATCTTGAATTGGATGGCCATGCATACCTTGACCATTGATACCCGAAAAATTCAAGGAGGTTTGATCTAACTATCTTTGAGTGAGTTCTTTCTTCTACTGTGAAACACGATCTTACCTAAGGATGTGAATGATAAAGGGTCACTACGAGTAATTCACATTGGATTTAGAATGATCTCTTGACTATTTGATGTGTTTGTAAATGTAAGGCATATTTAAGTCATCACGACATTTATGTTTTGATGCTTATACAAATTGCTAAATCAAAATGGACATGATATTCAGGTCATCCTGGCATTTATGCCTTGGTGCTTATATCTAATCCGACATTCTGAAAACAAAATCAATATTCATATGTCCATGGTTGCCTAACTAGTGGGTGTTGTATTAATCCTGCGCATACAAATCGCTATTCATATGTCTATGGTTTCATAACTAGTGGGCATTGTATTGATTTATCTGGTTACCTAAAAATTCAATGATGAGAATGACTGACACATGATCAGTGACTAGGTCCTAGGTCTTAGGTTTGCATTTCATTCTGCATCTTTGCATTTTGCACTTTGCCTAATCTCACAAATTGCTTGCACACTTAAATGATTCTTCAAAAACAAAAGTGCTAAACATGACTACAAGAGCTAAATCTTACACGAAGGTCCATCTAATGAAATAGCAAGTAGAATCCTTTTTCGGGATCAAAATCAAAATCTAAGATCATTCATATTATTAACTACTTGCATAATCGACCTTCAATCATCATAGGAATCCATAATTCAACTTAACTAATTATCTTACATCAAACTATCAAAATTTCAACTTGGTTAACCATGGTCAACTCATGGTTTCACCTAGTCAAACTTGGTCTCCAGGACCTCTAAACGATGCAGAACACATTCTCGAATGTGTTTACCCACTTCTCAAGTCAATTAACATGCTTCTAAACATCAATGTTGACTTTTCTTGTTAGATTTCAATTTTAATCCCGAAGGGAGCATGGTATTAGCATATCATTCAAAGTCTGTAATCTAAACTTAAAACATATCTTTCCTTAGTAATCATGACAACAACCACGTCTAGTCGCTGATTCATCAAAAGACCTCATCGCTCGGGGCAAATCAATCATCACTCGGGGCATATTAGATTCATCGAGAACCGTATCAATCTAGTATTCTCTTAATCTTGTAAATTGTATCAGTGTTTTGTAACCATTGGTTCATTAGTGTTATTTCCTTGGTTCTTCGTAACTGACAGGTTCAGATGTGATACCAATGTGATTCAATATAAGGACAATTGGGTTTGGAATTGGTCACTCACTTCTTTGCAATCCTAAGGTTCGGAATCAGGCATTTTGACACTTCTTTGTAATCATCAGTTCATTGTTGGTATAGTTAACATTATCCTTGGTCATTCAGGACCTAACATCTAAAAACTTTCAATCAAGTTTTTGTTTCATATCAACATCATATCAATTTCATATCGATATCAATCAACATTGTACACAGACTGTCTTTGAACCACTACGCTTTGCACAATAATTCAAAGAGGGGCAAAATGTAATACCCCAAAAATGGGCTATAGGTTCATTAACCTCCTACATCAACACATCGAATGAAATTGACATCGAAGTCCTAACCTAAGGCACATCTGAATATCATCGAATCCTAATTGATTATCATAAATTTTGCATCGGGGAATATTCATTCCTATTTATCATAATTATCTTTAATTTAATGATTATTTGGCGATAAATCTAATTTATCTTAAAGTTTGATTAATCGAATATTCTAAATATTTAATTAATTAGATTTAATTATGCCACTTAATTGTTTAATTAAAGTTAATTCTATTTATCCTAAATTGTATTATTTAATTTTGACAATAAATCCAAAATCCTATGAATAATTGATTAAATTCTTATTTAATTAATTAAAGCAAGTTGTCAATTTTTAATAATATTGTTTTTGAATAAAGTTTGAAAAATGATTGATTAACCCATAAATCAATTGTTTTATTTTTCAAAATCAGTTAAGTTGGAAATAAATCACTTTATTATTAAATTAATTCATAAATAAAACATGCACAATCTGAAAAGCAGACAACTATCAATTGTCAATTAAATCTAAACTCTATTTTGAGTTAAACTCTGCTTTTGCATATTTTTATGAGTTAATTATCCTTTATTTAAAAATACCTCAAAAATCAACCTGAGTTATTTGAGTGATTTATGGCTTTTTTCATGCACCTCCAAAGCCCTAGATTTCTATAAATTAAGGCTTCAGCTCTTCACAAATAGATCCACGAATTGCACACTCATGCTGCCGAATTGGAGACTAAAGAATCAATCTTGAGAATTCGAGTTGTTGTGAGATTTTCATTGTTTTTGCATAATATCCATATCATTTAGAATATTATTGTTAGATCATTTTAGCATATCAATTTTCATATTAGCATAGATTCATATCAAGTTTTCATTATCATAATTGCATAGAAAAATGCAAAAAAATAGATTAATTTGCATCCAATTCATATCTAGATTTTGCATTCAAATCCTTCATTTAGGTGTCGTCAAGGTCACTGATCTCGGTCTAATCTGAGAATACATACTCACATCTACTAGAAGGCAGTAAATCGCCTGGTTAGTTTAATTTTCATTCATTGCACGATTTTGATTTTAGCTAACCTCTAATGTTTTGCTGAAGTGTTGTGTCCACAGATCGGGTACAAAATTCACACACACATTAATAACATTATGTTAATACCAATAGTATTAAATAATATATTATTTATGATATATAATATTGTTTTGATCAATAAACAATAGTTTTTTTGTTTAATCTTGGTCCACAATTGAGGGACATTATCCTAGGCATTAACATAACAAGAGCCAAAACCCACAAGCATAGTAGCACAACGTGACTGTAGAGCTTTGGAGCATACCAACACAATGAGGGTGTTGCACAATAACCAGGCTGAAAGCTATAATGGTTCAAAATTATCCTAGTGTAGATTTGAACCTTAGTGGCACCATTAATGAAATTGTATACCAACCACATATTTTTAGGCATGGGATAGGTTTTTTTTGAAAGCCCCACACAATATAGCTTATCATATAATTAATAACATTATGTTAATACCAATAGTATTAAATAATATATTGTTTATAATATTTTTTTGATCAATAAACAATGGTTTTTTTTTGTTTTTTTTGTTTTAATCTTGGCCCACAACCAAGTGAGGCCACAATCGAGGGACCTTATCCTAGGCATTAACATAACAAGAGCCAAGACCCACAAGCATAGTGGCATAGTAGGAGCAGAGAGCTTAGGAGCATGCCAACCCAATGAGGGTATGATACAACAACCAAGCTGAATGTTGTAATGGTTCATATTATCCTAGCGTAGATTTAAACCTTAGTGGCACCATTAACAATGCTACAACTTAATCATCATGTTGTCAGATGAACAATATCTAATATTTTATAATATACTACACATATTACATACTTATAATATATATTAAATAAATTGGGGTCGAGCTCGTCGTGTAATAATGAAAAAGTGGCATTGTTAATGGTACCACAGAGGTTCCAACCCCACATAAGATGGAGAAAGGTGGAAGAAGAGGAGGAGGAGGAGATGAAGGAGAGGAGAGACGAGGAAAAAGAGGAGGACATGAAGGAGATAGAGGAGAGGACATAAAAAGTAAGAGGAGGAGATCAACAAGGAGATAGAGAGAATCGTGAAGGAAATGGAGGTGGTAGATGGATGAATCTCATTTGTTAATGCTAGTTTCTTAGATGAGTAATTGTCAATGTCGGGGATGAGGTCCCCCATTTGTGGCCTCACCTACAACAAGGGCCAAGATAAAGATCCTTGCAGTTCATCGATAAAAAATATTAAATATTAATAAAGTTTATGGTTGGGATTAGGGTTAGAGATAGAAAACTATGCTTTAGGTAGGGTTATGGTTGAGGTTGGAGATATAATTAGGGTAAGGTAACCATAGGGTTAAATATATGTATAATTAATTAGGGTTATACTAATGGTTAGATTATTAACTAATTATATCTCTGACTTTTACCCTAATCCTAATATATAAAACCTTGTTTAATAATATATAATCTATACATAACCCTAATTGACCCCTAATCTAACATTAACCTTTATGGTTGAGGTTAGAGATATAATTAGGGTAAGGTAACCCTAGGGTTAAATATATGTATAATTAATTAGGGTTCTACTAATGGTTAGATTATTAACTAATTATATCTCCAACTTTTACCCTAATCCTAATATATATAACCATATTTAATAATATATAATCTATACATAACCCTATTTGACCCCTAATCTAACATCAACCCTAGTCCTAATCAAACTATAACTCTAATCCTAACTCAATTGTTTTTATCTTCTTAAACTCTAATATAACATTAGCCCTAACCCTAATTGAACACTAACCATATTTAACCCAACCCTATTCTAACCTTATTCCTAACAATAACCCTATTCAAATGCACACTCTAGTGCAACCCTAATGTTATTTATAACCTTGAGCCCGATCTTTATTCTAAACTTCAACCCTAATCCTAGCCCTAACCTAACAACATGTAAGACATTAAATTAATGAGGGTTGGAGTTAGGATTAGGAATGGAGATAAGATTATGATTAGTATCATAACTTTAGCTTTAATCCTGACATTTTGAAATTAGAAATGACATTTAGAATATCCATTCAATTTTATTTTCCTCCTCATTTGATCTCTTATTTGGAAATAAAGCTTGTTCTCTTGTTATATTTTCAATTTTGTGCAAACCTTTTACTTGCCTATAAAAATTAATTGATTGCTACATTTTCACTTGGAAGTCAAATTTTTTATCCCCAAATAGTTGCCCACATGCTATATCATTTTAAAGCAATCTTTTAACTTGACATTTCACCCTCAAAGCTTATAGTATCTATTCTAAGAGCGCATTTTTCTTGAAACCATTTTTACTCTACTATGCTAACATGTTGTTCTTACAAATTCAAGACTTCTAATTACTTGTATGAAATATACATATTTCAAACAAGTTCTTTGTGACTATTGCTAAGCATGAGAAACTTTATTGAAGCATATGAAAACTTGTCCCAATGAATTTTGCACACTATTGAATCTTTCTTTTGACACTAGTAGTTAATCATCATGTTGAAGTGTTTAGAGTTTGTTTCATCAATTTTTAGACATTATTGAATGTTTTAAAGAAATGGAGAGGTGGTCTTGAACATACATGTCCTTTTTAGTTGTGCATGGACATTTATTAATTACCCAACACTTAAAAATCCTCAAAACACCATAGAAATATCTACAAAGCATGGGAATTCATTATCAAGTCATTATTAGCTATTCCAACACTTTAAAATTGCCTTAAATTTTCTCAAAGCCACTACCTATGTGTGAGAAAAGGTGCACACCACTTTTGAAAGGTTAAAACAACATTTTTCATCATTCACACGGCTCCAAATTATCCTCCAAAGCCTCCTCGCGTAGTAGAAGACCATTTCAACTTTGGAATAAGTTTATCATGGGTTAAAAACTTTAATAGAAACCAAAATGGTGTTGTTTGCTATTTGGAGCAAGTAATAGTTAAATCACTTTATTATTGCAATGAAGAACAAATACTTTGGCGTCTTATGTCCAAATTAGCATAAATGACAAGTAATGAAAGTCTTATCACATGGGAGCAAACTCTTATGAAATACAATATTGTACTTCACGTAGAGCTACAAGAAGATTTTTGCCACGTAAAACTACACATCGAATACTGAAAGGAATTATTTGCGTTTGAACAAGTTTTCGCAATACCATTGTTACTGTTACAGATACACAAGGGCAAGCGGTTTCTTGGTCTTCTGCTGGTGCTTGCGGATTCAAAGGTACAAAAAGACGTTCACCATTTGCTACTCAGATTGCAACAGAAAATGTTGTTCATACCTTAGTAAATCAAGGTCTTCTGAAAGAAGCAGAAGTTCTAGTAAGTAGCACTGGTCCGAGGAGAGAAACAGCAGGGCCCTTGTGCCATGTGTAATCAAGCTTTCCTATAGACCACATTAGTAAGTAATCAATATTCTTTAGAAGGAAAGGAACTTTTCTTGAGAGAAATTTTGCTTGGCCGCCCACCTCAAATATCTGAGTCAACACAATTCCAACCAATCAAGGAACTATTTCATGAATTAAGACTCTTTCAAGCTTGGGACTGAATTTTTAAAGATATGATGCAACTTATTCTCTCCACATGGCCAAGTTGCAATCTTAGGCGCCCAAAAGCCAAAACAAAACCATCAAGGCCTTTTTTGGTACACGTGAATTCAATTATATTATGAAGCCTAAGAATAAATTATCACCCATTCCACACGCTTTTCATGGAAGAGTTAAGTTTAATAATGAAAAAGAAACATTTGTCCCCCACATGCATTTAAAACATTAGAAATGTTATAACTTTTTAAATTCAAAACATATTAAAACTCGCAATTTAATTACTTTGCAAGTCAAATGATGAAATCAATGCCATAGGTGCAAACAATGTCTAGAGGTTGCAAAATTTTTCAAGTAGGTATTATGTTTGATGTTGAGCCTTGTCTCATTTGATATTTTGTACATTAATCTTATTTTTAAGGATTCATTTGTAACTAGTGCCATCAAGAAGTTATTAAACAAATTTTTGTTTGAATGCCATCATAGTAGAGGTAGAGGTTCGTGATATATATATATATATATATATATATGGGTAGTCATCATAGTAGATGAATTCATACTTTTTTATGAGACATTATTAATCTTTTTGAAAACATCAAAATATCAAAAATCATCATCAATTCTTGTTTGGAGGCAATGAAAATAGATTTTTACTCTCTTTAAAAATTATTAAAAATTTCTACTAACCAAGTTTTAAAAATGAGGTTTAGATTGCAAAATTTTAATTTCAGATAATTTTATGCCAATTAGATTTGAGAGGGTCTAAAAAACATACTTTTTTCACCAATTCAACAATTGTTATGCACTAAAAATGGGGAAAATTTTTAGTTTCCAATAAAATATTAGATATAATACCTCTCAATACACTTTCTATAACTATATTTAACATCCATAATAAATTATAAACAACACAAGGTATGTAAAGCACCATACAATAAAGATCTATGTATTAACATAGTGCGAAAAAACACTTACAAACTCAAAGTCTAGAAACATATATTTATATGGAGAAAACTCACTTTAGGTAAAAATTATAGTTTAGAAAGTAATCACTTTCCATCCACCATGTAATCAGGAAGTACAATAAGCTTGTAAGGCTGGCAAGTACACTTAACAAGCTCTAGCACCACTAAAGAACTCAAAATTATAATTTAAACTCCCTTGTTGCAAAATAGACTATATATCTCTCCATAATAGAACTACGCAACATTAACTTAAATTTCTCTTTGCCATCCAAGTATCTAAAAGTCGTAATATCACCCACTTTTCATTTTCAACCTCTCAAACCATTAAAAAGTACATTCACCCAAATGTTATACATTCAAGATCCTTTCTAATCTAAGTAATAGATTCATTAAGGTGAATGCATGTTTTTTAGTACAAATGTTGTAGGAAATAAGGCAACAAGCAACTGAGGGGGGGTGGGGTGAATCAGTTGCACCAAAAACTCTAGAACTTCAAAAGCCTAACTCTTAAACCTTGAAATCCTTAAGCATAAAACCCTTATGACCGATTTATGATGACTAAAGAAAGTATGCATGAATTAGAAAACATCCACAACACCTAACACAAAGATTTTTATCATGAAAGCCCAAATTGGGAAAAAACATGGTGGGGCGTGAACCCACAATAAGACTCATACCTTGTTAGAAGTACAAGCTTATTAAAAATATGGAATGCACATGCATTCAGGTACACTTCCTAGAGCTCACTGCTTGAAAAGCCTTGGGCTAAAACCCTTAGGAAGTTGATTTAACAACAATCCAAAACTTTGTGAACTATATAGCAACATCTACCTCGTGCCAAAGCCAGTTCTATTTAAGTACAATTAGATCTATGTTGCAATTCTCTCTGACTCCTTCATATGACAAATTCAACCTTCACTAGATCTGCATAACTGCCTCACACGTAATCCCTGACATCCATAATTAATTCTTCTCTTGTGCAACCACATTCGCACTTAGGTTTTTTCCCTAGATCCCTAAATAATTCATCAACCATAGTCGAGAAAACCTAACATTCAAATTTCATCTCAAAGCACCAAAATCAACAACCCTGATTAAAGTATGTCCCTCAAACATAAATGAGATCCTTCATAACCACCTCGAGACCATAATCACTGCCATAAAATGTTTTACCAATTTTCTTGAGTTGTTGGCCAATAACACAAGAACACCTCATATAATTGAGAAAATCCTTCAAATCTCATCACCTTGATCGATGCAAACCGCCAACTTAGTAGGCACATAATTAAAGAACATCTTTAAGCATCATGAAGAATAAACAAACATCTGACCCTTCCACATCATCAAATTCTATTAGCATTTCTTGTCATCCCCTAAGAATGTTGATCCCATTAACTGAAACACTTGTAAATGCCTTGCAAACCTTCAGGATCACTAGCCCTTTGAATGGAAGATACATCTCCATGTCTTAAATATATTCCCAGTTGTGCAACCAAATATCTCATCTTGAACGTGTGTGCGAAGCCAATCTCGACAACTTTGTTACATTGACAAATAGTAAAGTAGCCAGTCACCATATGTGATCTCATAACTTACTCAAATCATCATGTCAACATCTACGTCTTTACATGGACTTGGTAAACAACCTCTACATCATCCCCTAAGGTGTGTGACTCCTCATCTTTAGTATCCTCTCCTCACCATACCTCTAAACATATTGTTCCTCTGGCCAAACTGCATAACATATATGTTGATAGTAATTCCAACACATCAAAATTTCCAACGATCTCCCCCTTTGGCCTTCATGAAAACATGTAATGTGAAAAACACATAATTTAATAAAAAACCAACACAATCTCCATCCTAAAAAGATAATCAATGGTACTATCAACAATATCCACAATTATCTTTCAGAGTCTCTCTAACTCATCAATGGGCTATAGGTTCATTAACTTCCTACATCTTCAATTCGAACGAAATTGACATTAAAGTCCTAACCTAAGGCACATCTGAACATCATCGAATCTTAATTGATTATCCTAAATTCTGCATTGGGAAATATTCCTAGTAATATTCCTATTTATCCTAATTATCTTTAATTTAATGATTATTTGGTGATAAATCTTATTTATCCTAAAGTTTGATTAATTGAATATTCTGAATATTTAATTAATTAAATTTAATACTGCCACTTAATTATTTAATTAGATTTAATTATGTTTATTCCTAAATTGTATTATTTCATTTTGACAATAAATCAAATATCCTATGACTAATTGATTAAATTCTTATTTAATTAATTAATGTCAATTGTCAAATTTAATAATATAGTTTTTGAATAAAAGTTTGATTTAATAATTGATTAACCCATAAATCAATTGTTTTATTTTTAAAATCAGTTAAGTTGAGGATAAATCACTTTATTTATTTAATTAATTCATGATTAATTATGCACATCCAAAAAGCAATTAAACTTTAAATCAGAAAATCAATTCAAGTTATTTTAAAAATAAACTCAACTCTCTTTTAAGTTGAAAGTTGATCTCAACTTCTGATTTAAATCAAAAAGTTGTTTTTGCATGATTTTGTGAATTAATTATCTTTAATTCCTTGTTGACTCAAAAATCAACCTGAGTGATTTATGGCTTTTTCCATGCATCCCCAAAGCCCTAGATTTCTATAAAATCAAGGCTCAGCTCTTCATAACTCATCTCAAAAAGTTTGCATACTTACTTTGCCAAAATAAATCCACGAATTTGCACAATCACGTTGGCGAATTGACATCTGAAGAATTGAAGCCTCTTTGCAAATCAACAACTTTTGTGAGATCAATCTTATTTTTAATCATTTTTAGTTTCATATTTAGCATATCATTGTTAGCTTAATTTGTATATCAGTTTCATCTAGAATAGATTCATATCAGTTTATTTCATCTTATTGCACAAAAAATACAAAAATATAGATTAATTTGCATTCATCTCATATCTAGATTTTGCATTCAAATCCTTCGTTTAGGTGTCGTCAAGGTCACTGATCTCAGTCCAATTTGAGAATACATACTCACTCCTATTAAAAGGCAGTAAATCACCTGGTTAGATTAGTTTCTATTTCACTGCACGATTTTGATTTTAGCTAACCTCTAATGTTTTACTAAAGTGTTGTGTCCACAACTAGGTACAAAATTCACACACACATTTCTAGTGCCCACCGTGGGGCCCTGAAATGGGTTTCCATTCAATTTCTATCAATTTCTATCATCTTCTTGTCATTGTCTGTTCCAAGCTATGATTTTTAATTTCTATCCGTACAATTTTTGTATGAGTTTTGTCAAAAAATCATACCAAGAGATACCCACTATCGTACGATAGTTGATTTGATTAAGGATCGTACCATCAGAAACACAATGTCATTTAGAGGCTCTATTGTCGTATGATCTGATACCCATTATCGTACGAGTTTCTAGACTATCATCTGGGAGGTGATCCACTGTTGTACGAGTTTCAGTGCCAGGTTTCAATTGTCATTTCACTTTTTCAGGTAGTTTTCTAGATTTGATTTCCAGATTTGGACTGACAGCTAACATTAACAATTGAAATTTGTTGTTTCTGATTGATTTATGTTGATTTTGATTGGGAAAAGCGTGAGAGTTTCTAAAAATAGGTAAAAATCTACTAAGCGCATTGTGAGGAATTCAGGTAATCTTCTCAGCTGATAACATTTCGATTTGGACTAAAATGAACATCTCACGTGTCTGGCTTGTGTGACCTTTTATTGCTTTCATATCACAGATTTCATTTTGGGCTATAAAAATGAACATAAATTTTCTTTTCAACATCTTTGTTACACATAGTGAATAGGCCCTATGAACACTATTTGCGGTTCTTGAGAGAGTGGGTTTACATCGAAACTCTTCTCAATGAAGGAACCCTTGTAGGTAGGGAGGTTACTGAGAGCGTCTCACATTCTACTAGATTTGTGCATCTTCAACTTCTGATTGATACATTCTCTCTCTGGAGAGGTTGATAGATCATAAGTGGTGGACATCATAGATCTTTGTGAGATAATCTTGGTCTTAGCATGTCAGATTAATCTGTTTGCTTTGTTTGGGTTAAAAGTGAAAAGGTTAGAGGACTATGCTCTACTCCCTTTTTGGGTAGTATCAGAAACTCAGATCCTTAAATTTGGAACCAGTCTCCATGTGGTATCTTTTGTGAGTCACCTTTAGAGAGGGTTAACCATAGTGGACATTCCCTTAATTGGGTAAAACATGATGAAACCTCAAGCAGTAATAGCCATTTTCACCGTGGTAGCAGTAGTCGCTATATAAATGTCCTTGTGGAGGAAATCTTCATAGGTGTGGTCTCTTGTTGGGCTGTCAGATCTCACTAGCAGCTCCTGATTGATTAATTTTTTGGACTGTGTCAAAAACTTGGTGCGCTTGGATTGGAGTTCACCCTCTAGAGATCACAAAATTTGTAGAGTCAGACCATTACTACAAACCCTAGTGAGGCCAAATTTTCATTTTCTAGGAATATGTATGTTATTGCAAAACTTTTTGGAACATACACTGTTAGCACTCCTAGGGATTAGCACAATTTAGTCACTTGATTGTTCATGCATAGGGTTGCTTTGTCCCCTATTCATTATTTTCAGATGTGCTTGAAATCACTTGCTTGCTTGCTTATCTATCTGGTTATTGAAAATGAACGAATCCGCTACAATCTTCAAATCTGGACAGACAATTTTATGAACAATTTGAAACTAAAAACCTAAAAATTGCAAAATCTAATGTCAAACACCTTTCTGGAGTCAAAAGTCATCTTGTAAAGTCAGAAAGTCGTACGAATTTTGGCTATTGTCATTTCATGACCCCCTAATTGTCGTATGGTAGCTGGTATATTTTCGTACGAGTTTTGCTGCCAGTCAGTTCAAAAAAGTCAAAAACCCTACTATCAACTATCGTGAGAGTTTTGCAATAGTCATACGAGTTTGTCAATGGTCATTTCATATACTACCCACTATCGTACGAGCTTGTAGAAAGTTGTTTGGGAAATTTTGAAAAATTGCCAAAAAGTTGTCAGAATTGCCAGATACCCAACTTTTTCAGCCTATTTCTAGAATCTGTCAAACAAATCACTGTGTCAGGAACATAGCAGCAACTACTAAGAATTTGATCATTTTCCTAAAGTGGCCTTTTGAATCTGATTCAGCCTTCTATTTAATCGATTTGTGTCTTTTTCATCTTGTGTCAAAACCTTGTCATAATTATCAATCTTCAATCAATCTTCCAAACGGCTAAGTGTTGTGAACTCATGTCCGCTATCTTTTGGGCATCTACCCATACATCCAGGGAAAATTATCCTTCATCTAAGTCTAATCTAAGCTTCAATCAATCAAACCTTGACAAGGTTGCGTCATCTGATCTTCTTGAATCAATTCGTTCTTCAGTTGTCTCCATCTTATTCTTTTGCTTCACCCAAGGTTAATGGTGGAAACTAGAGCTTCCTCACACAAGAAATTAGGAGAAACATCTCATACCTTACCTTTGACTCATATCCAGGGTCCAACTCTTGAACAACTCTACAATTCTGGTCTTTACGAAGATGACGGTCTTGACAACTTTCGATTAAAAACTGGTTACATTCCTCCACCATCAACTCACAGAGGTAATCAACAAAATCCTCCTCGATCTATCCCAGGGAGTCCTAAAACTCCTACCATGTCTCAAGAAGGGACAAACCATGGCTCTCAAAGAGCTCAATCTCAACATGGTGCAGATCAGGAACCCACACCTGAAGAAATTGCTCGGTATCAAAATGACAATGACTTCAAAAGAATGATGAAGCATTTCTTGAAAGAAGATAGAGAAACATAATTTTTAGAGTTAGCTCATCAAGGAGCTAAACTTCATCCTAACTTTAATGTCAAAGATATCATTACACATGAGGAAGAAAGTCCTATTTTGGCTATGCTGAAACAAATGCACACCATGCAAGTCAAACTTAATAAACTTGAGAAAGAAAAGGAACCCAAGGAGTTCTCCATGGAGTCCCTATGTCCTTTTCCATTTAACAAAGACTTGTACATTCCATCATTCCCAAAAAGAGTGGAGATTCCTAAATATGATAAGTATGATGGACACTCTGATCCTTAAGATCATGTCAGAGAATTTTGTACACAATCTATGGAGTTCATGCACGAACCAACCTATCTGATACGTCTCTTTCCTTGATCTCTGGGGGGAGCAGCCATTCATTGGTTCTCTAGATTGCCTTCTACTATCAAAACTTTTGAGGAGTTGATAAAATTGTTCTATCGGTAATAATCCTATAATATTCAACATCCAGTCACCATGATTGACATCTGCAATCTCAAACAATATCCAGGAGAACCATTCCTGACATTTCTAAAGAGGTGGAGGAAGAAATTCTCTCTCTATATGCTAGGCCTATTCCAGAAACTGAGAAACTGGAAATCTTCATCAATAATCTTGTCCCAGAGATCAACTACCCTTTACAAATGCAAGATCATACATCTTTTGATAAGACGGTAGACAATGCGATCAAAATTGAAAAAGTACTTGTGAAAAAAGGAGACATTACACTTCAAAAGGACAAGTACGAATCAGGATCTAGTTCTAAAGACAAGAACAAAAACTGGAACAAGAATAAAGGCATCGTCACAGATGGTGTTGTTGATACTATCCATGCCCCATCAAAGGCACCAACTTTCAATCTAACCATTGGTACCCAAGCCATCAAAGCTTCAGAACAAAAGGTGTCTCAACCATCTCAAAAGAAGCCAAAATACAAATCTTGGTCCGCTGATAATAAATGAACTATGAGAGCTCTACTGGCTAATAACTGTTACCCAATTTTTCCTATTCAATACAAATTTGGCTATTGATTGAACTCCATCCAAGGGTCTGCATTTTAATCCTATTGAGCACCTTGAAAATTTCATGGGTTTGTGTCCTGTTCTCTGGTCTTTGCAAATTCTTTTAACTCCCTAGTCTGCAAGTTTAAATTTGAAAATCTGACCGTTGGAGCCCAAAAAACCCTCAAAGCCCTTTAGCCTGATATATTTCACCATTACCTTTTCAGTCACTTAAGGGTTTCCTTTTCCACATGCTCTTTATTTTTCTAACTGTTCGCGAGATCTCTCAGTTGGGAAGCATATTCCCTTTTTATTTGGTGACTAAGCGACTATGTTCGTGAGATCTCCTATTCCTGGTGGTCAAGTGCTTAACATCCTGCGATCTGGTGAGTGGTTAAGGTTTTGTTTGGTGGTCTCAGTGCTGAGGAGGTAGAAACAACAAATGAAAATGTGACACATGGCAAGGCTGGGCCTAGTTTATTATTAATCCTAAGCATCCTTGATTAACAGGGTTAATCTTTTGATCTGACGGTTGTCGCATGTTCATAAGACTTAATCTTGTGCCTTGTGATCATGCGATGACCATTGATTTTTCTTTTCAACGCAGCATTTCAGTTATCAGTGGGTCCACTGCCACATAGTCTGAGGTGTTCACTTTTGATTGGTCATGGGCTTATGATGTGGAGTCATGTCAAAGCGGGCCCAGGGTAATTTCTTTCTTTGAAGATCTAACAGTTGGTGCATGATCTGATGGAATATTCTTGGCCCATGAGATCATACGCCAGCCGTTGATCTTTCTTTATTGCTAGGGCTCTGTCAGGTGGGTCCTCGTGTTCTGATGTGCTCATTTTTTATTGGCCGGCCAAGTGATGACTGGGATTTGTTAGTCAGACCGATGTTAGAGGATTTGCAGGGGCGTCGGTAAAGGTATAAGATCTACGGTTGTCTCATGATCTGAAGGAATCTCCTGAGCCTTTGCGATTATAAGACGACCGTTCAATCTTCCAAGTGTTCAAGCCATGCCAGGTGGGTCCGTCTGACATGTTAAGTTTCTATTGGTCATTGGGTAATACAGTTGGCATTTATCAGTGGGTCTGGATTTCTTAAGTGAGGTGGTAGTGAATAGAAAGATCTACAGCTGGCGCATGATTTGAAGGAATCTTTTGAGCTCATGAGATCATGTGATAGCCATTGATTGGGCCCAGGCTTGTAAGTGTTATCACTAGATCTCCAAAAAATCTTTCAGTGACTTGGCGATTGTTAAGGTGGAATAAAGGTTAGTCTCATAATTGCCATAATAAGCCAGGGTTAAATAAAGCATCGGGTGATTCAGCGACTGAAGGAAAAGGAGGGCCCGAGGTTAAATGCAAGGTTAGAGTTAAAAATGGTGCCTGGTAAAATAGAAGATCTGACGGACCGGTTTTAAAGAATAGATCAATTTCAAATATCAGCTGTAGATGAAGAAAACTTGGCGCCACCTGTGACCATTTAATCAATTTTAAAATTCAAATATCTGAGAGTACCAGATTTGAATAGTTATGGCGAGCCTGAGTTGCAGAGAGGTAGATAGATCAAGGTGGCTTGTCTGCAGGTAGATATAGTATAGAGATGGGCACACAAACATGATATCTGATTGGTTGAGATATTTCCATGACATTTATGATCAAAATTCACATAATTAGGGTTTTTATCATGAAAATCTGTAAACCCTAATTAGGTTTTGACTCCTGCTTGTGTGCAATTGAGGAGATGTATATATTGTTTTTTTTGGAGCTTTTGAAGCTTAGAGTTGACAATTGTAAAGGAAGATTTTCTTTCTCAGAATTTATTTGTGGCATTCTTTTTGCCCCCTTGATTTCTGTAGTCTGTAACTTTCATTGATTGTTCAGATATTACAAAGGTACTTTGTGACATTTTCTCTGTCCCTATACCTTCTTGTCTGAATTTTCTCTTATTGAATTGAGTATACGTATGTTTTCAGTGATATCTTAGGGTTCTTGATCCCTCTTTCTTTCTACAATTTATGTGTATGCCTGTGAATGATTTGATTTGAACGCTCTTGTGGGTATACTTCCACCCCTGGCAATTTGTCTCATTCCTATACCCAATTGCAAAGGTGAATGTCTGTTTGTAGGTTATAGTTTGTGTCTAAGTTCTTAAGAGTGCTATTGCCTTGTGAAATTATCTCTTTCCCTACATAGCATCTCTCTATTGTAGACCCTTCTATAAAATATTGATGCAAGCCTATTTAGTGAGTTGTGATCTCCTAGACCTAAGATTGTGTGCTGAGTTCATCCTCTATACTACAATTCATACCATCATTTCGGTGTATCACCTAGTAGGTAGTTTGCTTTCAATTATTTTCCCTTTCATGCACTCCTTCTATCCCTTTTCTCCTCAAGAATTTACTTTCCTATCAAAGAAGTAAATTAAGGTGATTATCCAAGAGGAACCAGCCTAGAACCTAGAGGTCTCATCTCAGTTAGCATAGGTCCCACAACCTGGAGATGATTCCCATGTTATACTAGGTTATCAAGACCAAGAGAGCTTGAAGCAAGGGAGAAAACTTAGTGTATAACAATAACATAATCTCTTTGCCTGAGATCCAGCAATCTGATCCTCACCCTAAACCAAAGTGGTGGAGAGAGAATAAATTATGTGATTTCCATCGGGGTAAAGGTCACAAAACTAATAACTGCTTGTGCTTGAAGCATACTATTCAAGATAAAATTGATAATGGAGACATCACGATTGACAATCATAAGAGCAATAATGATCATACAACATTCACATAACCATTTTCGAAACATGGTCATGAAGTTTCATCTTCTCAGCCTAATATGGGGGCAAAGGTCAATTATGCTTACCTTGGAAATAATGCTATTATCAATATGGTTGAACCCTGTCTCTCTGAGCATTGCAATGTCATCACAATTGTGTGAAGGGATAGAGATCATCCTTTAGCTAACGCAATTACTTGATCACAAGCTTAGACACATCTGAAAGGACAAATCCTAGATTCATCAAATGTCCCTAAGATACCCTTCAATCTTTCTTCCGCTTCCAAACAAAAGACTGCGTCTAAATCTTCCAATCCTAAAGATACGAGGCCAACATCTTATAGCATTGTTCAACAACTCTAACACACTAATGCAAAAATCTCCATGTTTGAGTTGCTTCGAATATCTCCAGCTCATAGAGCTATTCTAGACAAAGCTTTGCTCGGATCCAATGTTCCTGATGACCTTGATTTAGACAGGTTCTAGACTATGGTTGGACATATTACATCTCTGCAATATATCTCCTTTTTAGAGGAAGATGACAACTCCTTGAGTCACTCGCATAACCAACCCTTTCATATAGAAGTCTTGATCCAGAACCATAGAGTCAAACGTGTGTTGATAGATGGGGGTGCTAGCCTAAACATTTGTTCTTACAACTTGGTCACACAATTGGGATTTTCAGAATTGGCTATTGATCCTAGAAAGAAAATAACTATAAAAGTCTATGATGAACAAGAAATATCTTCTAAAGGCACCATTGTCTTACCTATTAGAGCAGGTCTGGTTATCAGGGATACTATATGTCAAGTTGTTGACCTACCTTTGGCTTACAACATTCTTCTAGGGAGACCATGGATACATGAAATGAAAGCTATTCCTTCTACATTTCACCAATGTTTGAAATTTCCTTATGAAGGAGTAGAGGTCACTATTCTAGCGGACATATCCACCACTTGCAATACATTGAAGGAAAGTGTAGATAAACTTGTGCTTAATAACAAAGAATCTTCCATTAAGTCAACAAAAGAAGCATCCACATCTAAAATGGAAGACATTGCAAAAGAGGTCAATATCAAAGAAAATGGTATGGGAGAATATACTATAGAGCCAGTCTTATCTTTGACATCTCTCCCTATCTCACCGAAGTCTTATGGACAGTCTTTAAAATAGTTTAAACCAGACTCTAAAGAACCTCTTGAGGCATATAAAAGAAATTTTGTGGTAGAACAAGTCTCCAAGCAAGAATTTGAAGAAGATGAAGTTGTGCTTGCATGGCTATACAAGGATGAACTTGAATCTCAAGTTGTTCAAACTAATGACTCTACAATATCCAAAATTCCTTCTAAATCATATGGCCCAGGGGGTAAATTGATAGCTAAAATGGGATATCTAGGTAAAGGGCCTCTAGGGATCAGAGGAAAAGGTCTTATGACACCTATTTCACATACTGGTAGGGCAAACAAAGATACTGTTGGCTTAGGCTTTAAAAAGAAACCCTTCCACCTCAAAGGTAATTGTTCTCATGTCATAAAGAAGATCACACTAAGAGAACCCCTTCTTAAGAAGGAAGAAACTGAACCATCAGATAGTGATTCAGACAGCTTAGAACTTATTCCTTATGAGCATTTGCCTAAGGAAATCAAAGATCTCCTTGAAGCTGAAGATGATCCAATAAAAAGAATCAATGTAGTAGAAACACAAGAACCTACTATAGAGCAAGAGACAGTTGCACCACAAGAACTAGCTAATCTCGAAGACAATCAAATAGATAAAGAGGAAGGTGGTAGTTATTTTGAAACAGATTCCCATGAGTATGAATTCAGATTAGAAACCGAGGGTAACCCTTTTTGGGGTGTTCATCCTAACTTTACACATGTTCTAAGGTTTCCTAGAGGTCCTGAGTCAGAAGATGAATCTAATGACTATGAATGGGGAGCCATTCCAGAAGAAGATGAGCTTATCACAGAAAAACATGTTGATGTTATTCACCAATATGCACCTAAACCCAATGTAAGTCGAGAGCGAAGTAATGAACTTAACGAGTCTGATCCACCTATGGCTGAATTGGACTCCCATAATGACATTGAGCCTATTCATGAATTGAATGTCTTAAGTTGTAATATCACCTTTGAACTTGAGCGTCGGGTTAGGACCGATGATGACAGATCCATATCCGTAAACACTATCTCCCAATCTTTCCCCATTTTGACTATCCAACATCTTGATCTTCTAGACCAAACTTCCACGAATCCAAACCAAGGTATCTATACTTTTCCAAATGATTATCTACTTGCTTGCTACCTTAATGTAGTTAAACCTACATGGACTTCCATTAGTGAACTGAGCATCAACATGATGGAGTCGGACATCAAGTATCTTAGTCAAAAGAATAAAAATAAAAAGAAAAGGAGTTTTGAGGGTGAAAACCACTTTGTGGCAGTCTTAAAACCTACAAAAGTAAAAATAAAAGACATATTTGAAGGTGAAAACCTCTCTAAGGTGCCTAAGGATGAGATATTTGATGTCCTTTTGAGTCATTTATAGAACAGATCTCCAGTTCTAATTGAGCCCACTCAATCCATCAACTTGGGAACAACAGAAGAACCACAGTTGATTCATGTAGCACAATCCTTATCAGAAGAGGAGAAGCAAAAATTTACTACATTCTTAGCAGAAAAGAAGATCAACTTTGCATGGAAATATTCAGATATGCCAGGGTTGGATCCTAATCTTATAATGCACCATTTATCTATAGCTCCAAATGTTAAACTTGTTAAGCAAAAGTTAAGAAGGATACATCCTCATGTTGCACTCTTGGTAAAAGCTGAATTAGAGAAGCTACTAAAATTTGAATTCATCTGTGTTATTGACTATGTTGAATGGATCTCTAATATTGTACCTATTTCAAAACTAGATAAATCAATCAGAGTGTGCACAGACTTTAGAAATGTGAACAAAGCATGCCCTAAGGATGATTTTCCACTACCCAACATTGATATGATAGTGGACATGACCGTGGGTTTTGAGATGTATTCTTTAATGGATGGTTTTTCTGGATATAATCAAATAAAAATTGCTCCAGAAGATCAAGAGAAAATTGCTTTCACATGTGCATAGGGCACCTTCTATTGGAATGTCATGCCATTTGGGCTTAAGAATGCTGGTGCTACATATCAGAGAGCTATGACATCTATTTTCCATGACATGATGCATAGGACTATGGAGGATTATGTCGATGACATTTTAGCAAAATCTATGATCAGAATTGAACATCTAAATGACTTGAGCAAGATTCTCCACAGAATGCAAAAATTTAGTCTCAGACTAAATCCTAAGAAGTGTGCTTTTGGTGTTACTTCTGGAAAGCTCTTAGGATACATAGTTTCAAAGAAGGGCATTGAAGTTGATCTAGCTAAAGTAAAGGCTATAATGGAGATGCAACCTCCCAAGAACATCAATCAAATGAGGACATTGCAAGGGAGAGTTCAATCTATCAGAAGATTCATATCACAGCTAGTGGACATATCACAACCTTTTACAAAAACATTACATAAAGGTATGACTTTTTCATGGAATGAAGAATGTGAAAAGAAATTTGACCATATCAAACAATATCTATCAAATCCTCCTATCTTGATGCCTCCTATTCAAGGGAAGCCATTGATCTTATATGTCTCCGCAACAGATACATCATTGGGGGCATTGCTAGCACAACATGATGGGAATAAAAAGGAAATAGCTATATACTATATCAGTAGAACATTGGTTGCATATGAGAAGAACTATTCAATGATTGAGAAAGCTTGTCTAGCTATGATCTTTGCATCACAGAAACTGAGGCACTACATGTTAGCTCATACCACACATTTGGTAGCTAAAATTGATCCACTAAAGTACCTACTAAGCAAAGCTGCCCTCATAGGTAGAGTAGCCAAATGGGTCATGCTCTTAAGTGAATTTGATATTGAATATGTAGAAAGAAAAGCTATAAAAGGAAAGGTAATTGCTGATCAATTGGCAGATGCACCTATGATTGATGATACACCAATGCAAATGGAATTTCCAAATTTCTCTATCATGACTCTTTCTTCTAGAGAATGGCAGTTATTCTTTGATGGCTCCTATACACAGAATGGATCTGGAGCAAGCATTTTATTTATCACTCCTCAAGGATACTCAATTCCTAAGGCATTTAGAATCAAATTTCCTTGCACAAACAATATTGCAGAATATGAAGCCCTTTTGAATGGTATGAAAATAGCAATTGAGTGGAGAGTAACAGAATTACACATTCATGGAGACTCACGACTTGTAATCCATCAAGTCAATGATGTGTACCAAACTAAAGATAAAAAGCTCATTCCATACGAAAGAATGGTAGATGATCTAAACAAGTATTTTATATCTATCACATTTGAGCAAATTCCTAAAATAGAGAACAAGGCTGCCGATGCAATGGCAACGCTATCTACTCTATTACAGTAGCCTGAACACGAGCTACGCTATGAGTTCCTGGTGGAAGCACTATCTTATCCTGCATATGATTCCCCTAAAACCCGCATGATCTGTACTATTGTTGGTCATGATTCATCCAGATACAAAAACCTTTTTTCCTATCTCAAAGACCAAATCATTCTCGATACCTTTAACCATCATGAAAAGAGATACCTTATCCGAAATGCCTCCCAATATGTCATCATTGGTAATGATCTATACAAACAAGGTCTAGATGGTACACTACTTAGATGTTTAGAACAGGAAGAGTCTCAACATGCATTAGAGGAAGTCCATGAAGGTATTTGTGGGTCACACTTGAACGGTTTAATAATAGCTCAAAAAATTATTAGGGCTGGGTACTATTGGCCTGAAATGGAGAAAGAGTCTATCAAGTTTGCGAAGAACTGTCAAAAGTGCCAAGTGCATGGCAACTTAATTCATGCTCTAGGGAGAGATCTTATTCCCTTTACTACACAATGGCCTTTTCACCAATGGGCTTTTGATCTTATAGGATCTATACATCCTCATTCTTCTAATGGACATACCCATATTATCACAGCTATAGATTATTTTACAAAATGGGTAGAAGTAGTCCCTTTGACACAAGCAACTGGCAAACAAATATCTATGTTCATCTTGAACTATATCATATGCAGATATGGGATACCTCATTCCATAATCATAGATAATGGGGGACAATTCAAAAACAAAGACTTAGATGATCTATGTGCCAAATTCAAGATTACACAACATTGGTCATCTATTTACTGTCCTCAAGGGAATGGACAAGCAGAAGCTTCTAACAAGAATCTATTGAAAATGTTGCACCGTACAGTTAATAAAATAGGAAGAGACTGGCATCTCATGATCAATCTAACTCTCTGGGCCTATAGAACAAGTATCAGAATGCCCACTGGGGCTACTCCTTTCACTTTAGTTTATGGGTCTAAAGCAGTACTGCTTATTGAGGTTGAAATCCCATCACTAAGAATCAGAATGCATGGTCTAGTAACTGATGATGACTATAGAGTGTCTAGGTTGCAAGAACTTGAACTACTAGATGAGCGCAGACAAGAAGCGTATGATCATCTCAGAGTGTATCAGAAGAGAATGTGTAGAGGCTATAACAAGAAATTCAGACATAAAGAATTTCAGGTTGGCGATCTAGTCTTGAGAGAGAATCCTAAAAATTAATCACATTGAGAACACAAGGGGAAGTTTGAACCCAACTGGCTAGGTCCTTTTGTTATCACTGCTACTTTTGGCTATGGTGCCTATCAACTATCAATGACTAAAGGAGAAAAGCTCTGAGAACCAATCAACGTTCTCCATCTGAAGAAATTCTATGCCTAAGGCATTTAGTCTATGAAAAATTGTCCTGAAAAAAAGAAAAAAATCTTAAAATTTTGAAAAAGTGCTAAAAAAATGAACATCTTGGTGAAAACCTAGCAATAGGCATCTTGATGATTCACAAAAAAAGTAAAAAGTATCAAAAGTACAAAAAAATGAGAAAAAGAAAAAAAGTGCCTTGGTGAAAACCTGGAAATAGGCGCCTTGGTAGCAAAAATAGAATCTTTGCTAAGATGGTGAAAACCCGACAAACGGGCGCCACTTGTTTCAAAATGCTCCATCTATCAATGCAATCTTGGTCTTTCCCAACTTTCAGTCTTGCTTTAGTTTGTACATATCTCTTGGTTTGTTCATGCATTCCTATTTTCAATAAGTCAGTTTGCACACCAATTAGCTCAATCGTCTGTATCCTATCAATGCTTAACACTTGGGGGAAATCAATGTCATATCCTATGGTCTCCAGTATACCTCAAGCGAGTCATATCTAGTCAAGGTCCTTTGAATCTTCATCCGAGTCAGTTAGTCAGTCTCCTCTCCAGAAAGGATTTTTCATCTACAACAACACAATCAAACACAAACATCAACACAAAATAAAAACAATCTATGCTTCACATCCTTTTATCTCCTTGTATGCTTACTGATTCACATTGAGATTTTTGCATATTTTGTTCCCACGAGCTCTTCGATGATGTCCTTTATAGGATTTAGAGAGTGATGACTGGGGGCATAATCTTTTCTTTGTTTTCTTCTTATATGTGAACATCTAACAACTTTGGAAATTTTGGATTGAAATGGTGTTTGACTGTAAGAGCCTCTATCTTGAATTGGATGGCCATGCGTACCTCGACCATTGATACCCAGAAAATTCAAGGAATTTTAATCTAAGTATTGTCTTTTTTTGAGTGAGTTCTTTCTCCTATTGTGAAATGCGATCTTACCTAAGGATGTGAATGATAAAGGGTCACTACAGGTAATTCACATTGGATTTAGAATGATCTCTTGACTATTTGATGTGTTTGTAATGCAAGGTGTATTCAGGTCATCGTGACATCTATGTTTCGATGCTTATACAAATTTCTATATCAAAATGGACATGATATTCAGGTCATCTTGGCATTTGTGCCTTGGTGCTTATATCTAATTCGACATTCTGAAAATAAAATCAATATTCATATGTCCATGGTTGCCTAATCAGTGGGTGTTGTATTGATTCTTGTGCATAAAAATTGATATTCATATGTATATGGTTTCCTAACTAGTAGACATTGTATTGATTTATCTGGTTACCTAAAAATTCAATAATGAGAATGACCGACACATGATCAGTGACTAGGTCCTAGGTCTTAGGTTGCATTTCATATTGCATGTGTCTTTGCATTTTTGCATGTTTGCATGATCTCACAATGGCTAAATGAATTTCAATGCTTAAACAATTCTTCAATTGTCTCTTCAAATCTAACAAGAGCTGAAACCTAACTCGAAGGTCTCTTTACAGAACTACAAGCAGTTACCCTCTTGGGTTAAACATCCTTTTTGACATAAGACTGAGTACTTGTCTTCATCAATACCTGCAAAACATATCATGTGTATCATTGCATTTCATATCATACCCATCTGTTGCATTACAATTCATCCATGTACATAACCGTAAATCATACATACATCTTTCCATGATCAAATACATTTGCATAACATCCATACATATGAAAGAAATCATTGCATTGCATTAATCCATACATTCATTCTACTCTACTCATAGCATAAGCATCACATGATATCATCATAAATCAAAACATGAAAAGTACACATGAAGTCATAACCAAAATATTGATCTCATATATATATCAAAAATCTTGAACTAGTCAGGGGTGCACTACTGGCACAGTATACAAAAGAATGATCTCATGTGAGCTATCAAAGTTAGAATAGTATCAAAATCAAGGGATCAAAAGAGTATCAGAACAAACAGATAGATCAACTGTCAGCCTACTCCTGTGCATCTGGTGGAGGTGGAGGTGGTGCATCTGGTACTGCCTCTGCTCTATGTGCTCTAGCTCCCTCTGATGCCATCATGTACTGGGAGTATGTAGGGACTCTTTGCATAATAAGGACAACTATATAATATGTGGATACATAATAGGCCACCTGTGAGGTTTGATGAATCACCTCTTCCTATAATCTCTGCACCTCTGCACGAAGCTTAGTGCGCTGTCTAGCTACCTCTAAATATCTCTCCTCCCACAGAGCATTTTGCACCTTCAGGTCCTTGACCTATAATCTAATCCATCTGATAGTCTCCTATGGAGTAAGAGGAATAGTAGGATCAACATCAGCTATTGGCATCTTAGTATCTGGGGCAACTTGCTCAGTGGTCTCTGCTCTTTGTGCCTTACGACGTCTAACCTCAGCACCTAGATCAAAACCTATGTCATCCTATAATGGATCAGGGCCATCACCACCTACAACCTACTCAGCTGCCAGTACCTCATTAGTTGTACCAATACCACCTAATGTACCACCCTCTCCCCTAGTCCATCTCTGAGAACTTGTAGCTCTATCTACTGTGGAACTAGTGGGACAAGGGGGCCTCATCTGTCTTGATGGTCTCTGTAGAGGAGCCATCACTCTAGGTCTCAGAGGTGTGGGATGCACAATAAGAACCTATGTGGGTCTGGGACCCTATCTCATCGGTGCTTCGGTAACATCCATAGCCTCCTCCATGGACGGTATCAGCTCTGTAGAATCTGAGAACCTATGGATAGGATGGTCAGCAAGATAGGCAATGAATCCATCTGTAACTCCAGCATCAAGTACCTCTGGTCTGTACTCCCAATCTCTACTGATGATAGCACTATACTCCTATGAACACAAAGCGTAAGAGAGCCTCATGGTCCATCTGAGTCCCAGCTCATGATCTATCTAAGCATAGGTGGCATAATCCTCAGGTGCATCCTGCACTCATCCATATTGCCGCCACACTCTGGTGATAATGAATCTCTCTAAAGTGGAGGATGACCTCCCGATCAACACACAACTCTGAAAGAAGAAACTAAACTGCTCACGTGTAGTAGGCCAAGGCTCAGTACCTACATATGGCCTCCATCAAACAAAATTCATATCATCAAGGAATCACCTCCAATACTCTACATGGCCCATCCGCCCCTATATGACATATCCAACACACACACACACACACACACACACACACACACACACATATATATATATATATATATATATAAGAGGCTCTTGAGGCTGCCTCTATGAGGTACATATTGTTCTCAAAACTGAGATATGCTCCCATGCCCAAATCTGTAATACTAAAGCTCTAGCTGCAAAAGACTTGCTCTCCTGATACACTACCTCGTGCATCTCAGAGAACATATGGGCCAAAAGACACTGACCCCAAGCCAACTTAGAGGGAGTCACCATCAGATGTGCAACCATTAGGCCCAACCCATCAATAGACCATTCTATTAATGGTCAGACATGATAATCCCTCCTATCATCCCAACAATAATACACTCTAGCCGGTGCATTTGTCCATAACATTGTACTAAGGTCTCCCAAGAAATAGAGGCAGTCATCTGGGTATCATCTCCAAAGAGATGTCTAAATGCTAATAGACCTGAGTTCCCTAAACTCACATACTCTGGATGTCATCCTGCATGGAATGGAATGCATAGTATCTGGTACACATCCTCTGGGGTCACATTAATCTCCCCTATCGGTAAATGGAAGGTCTGCATCTCTGAATGAAATCACTTTGTCAAAGCAGTCAAAAGTCCATGATTTACCCTAATCTTAGGTAAATGTATGAGATACTCAAAGCCACAGGATGCAAGGTGTACCCTCATCGGGTCAGGTAGTGACACACACAATCTCTGAGTGGCTGGGTGTGAAATGCATACATGAACATCTGGATATATGACCTACACAACACAAAAACAGGGAGTCCTATTAGTAATTCAGTTATAAAATAGGTTACAAGTACAAGAATTGAGTAGTTCACTATTTCAGAAGGTAGGTTAAAAGGTCAGAAATCAGGCTAAGAGATCAGAAAAATAAAAAAATTGACCTAATGTTGAGTTTTTGGTTCATTGTTTTTCATACAACACTTCAAACTGGCAGGGAAAGTCGTACGAGTTTCTACATCATCCCATACGACAAAGCATAGTGATACGATAATGTATACCTCCTCGTACAAGTTATAAGGGACTCGATGAAATGTTGTACGACTCTTGGGTCCCTTTGATACGAGTCTTGGGGGTTAATGAAATGAAAACCTATCTATAGTTCAAAAGTTGTACGAGTCTCGTTGGATAGTCATACAAGTTTCCATGCATTCAAAAATTCAAAATTGAAAAGCGTACGAAAAATGCTAAACATGCTATAAATCATGAAAAATTGAACTTTTAGCAAAGCAAAGAGGTCCACCTATTGGATGTCCGTACTGCCAAGGTCTTTGGTGTCTCCGACTGTGCTCAAATCGATGCGAATTCACAGGTACCTTTGGTTCTACCATTTTCTCACTCAGAGGGCTCCACAAGATTTCTAAAGTCAAAAGGTTGAAATGAATTGAAAATGACCCTTCCGATCTTTATATATCTTTTGACCTAATTTTCAAAAGTGCTATGTTTTTCATGAAAATTGCACCCCTAGCTAATTTCGACGTTCTGAACCCATTTTCAAGATCAAAATCAAAATGTGAGATCATTTACTATGTCAAAATCAAGATTTAAAATTTTCAGACCCAGGACGGTGTACTGCTTGCATAATCAACCTTCAATCATCACAGAAATCCAATATTCAACTTAACTGATTATCTTATGTCAAACTATCAAAATTTCAACTTGGTCAACTATGGTCAACTCATGGTTTAATCTAGTCAAACTTGGTCTCCAAGACCTCTAAATGATGCATAATGCATTCTCAGACGTATTTAACCACTTCTCAAATCAATTAACATGCTTCTAAACTATAACGCTGACTTTTCTTGTCAGATTTCAATTTTTATCCCGAAGGGGGCATGGTATTACACATCATTCAAAGTTTGTAATCTAATTTGAAATCAAATCTTTCCTCAGTAATCAAGACAACAACCACATCTAGTTACTGATTCATCAAAAAGAACTCATCGCTTGGGGCAAATCAATCATCACTTGGGGCATATCAGATTCATCGAGATCCATATCAATCTGGTATTCTCTTAATCTTGTAAACTATATCAATTTTTCGTAACCATTGGTTCATTAGTGTTATTTCCTTGGTTCTTCGTAACTGAAGGGTTCAGATGTGATACCAATGTGATTCTTATTGACAATCGGGTCTGGAATCGGTCACTCACTTCTTCGCAATCATAAGGTTCAGAATCGTACATTTTGATACTTCTTTGCAATCATCGATTCATTGCTGTTATAGTTAACATTATCTTTGGTCATTCAGGACCTAATATCTTTGAATCTTTGAATCAATTTTTGTCTCATATCACAATTTCTATTTCATATCAATTTCAATTTCAAACATCAGTTTCAACATCATACACAGACTGTCTTTGAATCACTGCGCTTCCCATAGTAATTCAAAGAGGGGCAAAATGTAATACCCCAAAAATGGGCTATAGGTTCATTAACTTCCTACATCTTCAATTCGAATGAAATCGACATCAAAGTCCTAACCTAAGGCACATCTGAACATCATCGAATCTTAATTGATTATCCTAAATTCTGCATTAGGGAATATTTCTAGTAATATTCTTATTTATCCTAATTATCTTTAATTTAATGATTATTTGGCAATAAATCTTATTTATCCTAAAGTTTGATTAATTGAATATTTTGAATATTTAATTAATTAGATTTAATACTGCCACTTAATTATTTAATTAGATTTAATTATGTTTATTCCTAAATTGTATTATTTCATTTTGACAATAAATTAAATATCCTATGACTAATTGATTAAATTCTTATTTAATTAATTAATGTCAATTGTCAAATTTAATAATATAGTTTTTGAATAAAAGTTTGATTTAATAATTGATTAACCCATAAATCAATTGTTTTTATTTTTAAAATCAGTTAAGTTGAGGATAAATCACTTTATTTATTTAATTAATTCATGATTAATTATGCACATCCAAAAAGCAATTAAACTTTAAATCAGAAAATCAATTCAAGTTATTTTAAAATTAAACTCAACTCTCTTTTAAGTTGAAAGCTGATCTCAACTTCTGATTTAAATCAAAAAGTTGTTTTTGCATGATTTTGTGAATTAATTATCTTTAATTCCTTGTTGACTCAAAAATCAACCTGAGTGATTTATGGCTTTTTCCATGCATCCCCAAAGCCCTAGATTTCTATAAAATCAAGGCTCAACTCTTCATAACTCATCTCAAAAAGTTTGCATACTTACTCTGCCAAAATCAATCTACGAATTTGCACAATCACACTAGTGAATTGACATCTGAAGAATTGAAGCCTCTTTGCAAATCAACAACTTTTGTGAGATCAATCTTGTTTTTAATCATTTTTAGTTTCATATTTAGCATATCATTGTTAGCTTAATTTGTATATCAATTTCATCTAGAATAGATTCATATCAGTTTATTTCATCTTATTGCACATAAAATACAAAAATATAGATTAATTTGCATTCATCTCATATCTAGATTTTGCATTCAAATCTTTCATTTAGGTGTCGTCAAGGTCACTGATCTCGGTCCAATCTGAGAATACATACTCGCACCTATCAAAAGGCAGTAAATCACCTGGTTAGATTAGTTTCCATTTCACTGCATGATTTTGATTTTAGCTAACGTCTAATGTTTTACTGAAGTGTTGTGTCCACAGCTAGGTAAAAAATTCACACACACAACTCTTATCTCCATCAATTACCCCCTCTTAGATATGCACTCATCTCCTTAGCTAAAGCTCTTTCTTATGTGCAAGTATATCTTATTTTTCACATTCTTCTCTCCCCCTTTGACATCATTGACAAAGACATCTCTCTTTGCTCTATTCAATCATGCTCTTCTCATCCTAGTCATCAAACACAACACGCTATCTGATCAAAACACACCAAAATTGAAAACCTAACTTACGATGTTGACTAATCGCCTTGAGTAGAAACCTCCAAAAAACCAATCCAACATAAAATATATCTCCTTTGAAGTATATTGGATTGATGCAGTCTTGTGTATCTTAATTTTGATCAGGAGGGGCAATTACCCCTAACTTGACTCTGAGATGTGCAAGTATAGATTTTTTTTTGCACCATCCTTACTCTTCTTTCCCTTTGACTTCTTCTTACATTTTTTTCCTTTATCTACTCTTATCTTATCTTTTCCTTTTTCATCTTTCTCTTTTCCTTTGTCATTTTTCTCTTTTTCTTTGACATTTTGACCTTTCCTTTCTTCTTTTTGCTTCTTAGTCTAATTATTCTTCTGCACCTTATTCTACTTTCCTATTGAACCACATGTATTCATTTCCTTGTTTCTACAATGTTCAACAATGTGTTTAGATACAGGAATTGCATAACAATCTTCTATCCACTCTCTTCTTCCTTCTTGGTAGCACGTAAACATCTAACTTCTATATTTTTGACACTATTATTCTTCTTTTTCACACCATTGCTTATACTTGAGACATGGTTATGTCCTTTACAAATACAAAGATGGTTTTTCATTCTACAATTCACATCTTTATGACCAACCTTACCATATACATAACACTTTCCTCTGAATTTAAGTAGTCTTGTTGAAGTCTTCTTAGTTTTCTTCCTCTATCTTTTGGTTTTAAGCTTATCTTGACTAGATTTATAACTTTCTCCCTTCACAAGTCTAACACCATTGTTCTCATTTTCAAGTAATTCCTCAAGTTTTGTTGCTTTGATTTTAAGCTTCTCCCTGTGGTCATTTGTAGTCACAATCTCTTCCTTAATAGATTTTGTCCAATTATCATCAATTGGATCAACCTATGATATTAAATAAATCTAATCTTGATAAATTCTTCTCCTGGTTTGAACACCCTTGTCCTTATCACCTATGATATGGTCTTTAGGATGATTTATCCTCACATACTTTGGTGTCTTCTTCTTTGTTTCATGTCTTTGTGCTTCCTCTTCTCCACTTGTGTAGGCATAATCATTTGTATTCACAAAACCACTTGAAGCTTGGGTTTTCACTTTTTTTTGCCTTGTCTGATTACAACTGGAGCTTTGACCATCAGGATAATATCCGTAGGATTTAGATAGAATATCAAATATTTCTTCCATTTTCACATTGGTACTCTCCACCATCTTCTTTAACCTCTTATTGTAACACATATATTCCTTGTTGTTTGTAGAGTAGCCAAGGAATATACCTTCATCACTCCTTGCATAAAATTTTCCCTTGTCTTCATCTCTCTTAATGTATCATGCACTTAGTAAATAGTAAACACTTCAGGGTTGACCACTTCTCTCTAGAAATTTTTTAGAACATTCCCTTCAAGCATCATGGTCCTAACAATGTCTAGAATGGACCTATTCTTCCTTTCTACCACATCATTTTGTTGTGGGGTCCGTAGAGAAAAAAAAATCTTATTCCACACTTCTCATTAAAATTATTTAACTCACATGATGTGAATTTATCTCCTCTGTCTAATCTCAAACACTTTAGCTTTCATCTTGTCTTAGTCTCTAGCATGGACTTAAAGATCTTAAACTTATGAAAAGCTTCATATTTTTCTTTCAATAAAGTTACACATACCATTCTTGAGTAGTCATCAATAAGTAGCATGAAGTACCTATTACCTTGCAAACTTCTTGTTCTAGCAAGACCAAACAAATTAGTATGAATAAGATCTAGCAAACCATTATAGTTTTTCAAATTTGGAATGGAAAGTAACTCTTGTTTGCTTACCCAATCGGCATTCCTTGCAAATAGTATTGAAAGGCTTCTTCACTATAGAAATATCTCTAACAACATAATTAGTACATATAGCCACAACCATATCAAAATTCACATGACATAACCTCTTATGCCATAACCATCTTTAATATACTTGTGCAATCAAAATAACTTCTCAGAATAGTATTCAAATAGAATAAGTTACATCTTGTCCTTTCTCCAATTTCTATTTCCATTTCTAATTTAATTATGATCTTTCATGCATCATTCTTGAAGTACAAGCTATAACCTTTGTTCATTAGTTGTCCAACACTTGGAAGAATATATTTCAAACCTTCAACATACAACACATCATCTACATTGTTCTTTCTATCTAGAGAAATATAACCTCTACTTATGATCATACTACCAGTGTTATCTCCCCATCTTACCATACCACCATCATACTTATCAAGGCTCACAATTTTACTCTTGTCACCAATCATATTTTTTGACAACCTTTGTAGCTAGGGATTTATATTCAACAACACAATTAGTAGAACTAGAAGGCATAAAATCTTCAAACTTGGGATCATATTCTTTAATAGAGATGAAATACCTAGTATGCTTAGAATCATTAGATTTAGTACAAAGAATGAATGGGTAGGCATAGAATTTGTAGGCTCAATATCCTCACCATCAAAACCATTATCCTTATCTTTGACAATAATGAATGTGAACTCATCATCATTCTTTTTAGACTCATCATTTGTAACTCTTTCATCATCACTAAGAGAAAAGTAACATATTTTTACAATAGTAAGTCTTTTACTCTTCCATCTCTCATCTCTCTATGGACATCTAGAAGCAAAGTGTCATATCTTATTGCATGGAAAACATTTGATAGGTAAATTTCCTCTGTACTTACCTTTAGGAGCTCTAGGTACTCTCCTTGTAATCATTGCTTCCAATTATTCAATCTCTCTATCATCTTCTTCCATTTCCTTCATCTCTTTCTCATATCTTGACATCCATTATTTTGTTGGTATTTTACTTGGTTATGATCTCTACATCTCCTTCCTAGATGTACTAGCTTTGAATGCACTCTCATTTTAAGGTAGTGCATCACCAAGTGTACTCAATTCAAAGGAAACAAGCTTACGAACTAGTTTATCTCTTGTTATATCAGTCACTGTCCTAATCTCCTCAATGGGTACAAATTTGTGACTATAGGTAGAAGTAGTGTTCTTAGCACTTTTGCAAAAATCTCATCATCTTCCAAGGTACCTCTAGCACATCTGATAGTAGTAACATTCTCATTTACCCTAATAATGTAAGAGGCAACCCTCTCATCTTCACTCATTCTCAAGGCTTCATACTAACCTTTCAAACTTTGCAACTTGGCAACCTTCACTTCCATGTATCCTTCATGCAAAATATACAACTTCTCCCATATCTCATTAACTGTCTCTAATTTGGTCATTTCTGCATTAGTCAATGCACTTAATAAAGATTTATTTTCCATGATATTTGCTTTAGCATCAATGATCTCTTATGGAGTATTAGGGTTTGCAGGAGGAATGTAAGATTGCTTAGTAACCTTCCAACAATCTTCATCAATATATTTGAGATTCACTATCATGCAGCTCTTCCACAAAGTGTAGTTAGTTCCATTAAACATAGGAATTTCATTCTTTTATGTTGTCATCTTTAGATCTCCATCAAGATATTAGGCTTCCTTCAGGGGACCAATCTTTGATACCAGTTATACTAAATAAGGAAACAAGCAACTGAGAGGGGTGGGAGGGGGGGGGGGGAATCAGTTACACCAAAAAGTCTAGATATTCAAAATCCTTTAACCCTTAAACTTTGAAACCCTTAAGGATAAAACCCTTATGACTAATTTATGATGAATAAATAAAGTATGCATGAACACATAACACAAAGATTTTTATCGTGGAAACCCAAATTGGGAAAAACCATCATGGGGATTGAACCCATAATAAGACTAATACCTTGTTAAAAGTATAATATTATTATAAATATGGAATGCACGTGCATTCATGCACATTTAATAGAGCTCACTACTCAATGAAACTTGGGTTATAACCCTAAGGAAGACTTTTTCCTTACAAGACCACTACAATGGTCAATCTAAAAATAATTAAAAAATTTGTGAATTGTATAGCAACATCTACATCATGCCAAAGTTAGTTCCATTGAAGTACAATAAGATCTATGTTTCATTTCTCTTTGAATCCTTTAGATGAGCAATTCAACCTTCACTAGATCCACACAACTACTTCACAAGAAATCACTGGCATCCGTGATCAATTATTCTCTTACACAACCACATCCACACTTAAGATTTTTCCCTAGATCCTTAAATAATTCATCAACCATAGTCAACAAAACCTAAATTTCAAATTTCATATCACAATGCCAAAATCAACAAGCCTAATCAAAGTATGTCCCCCAAACATAACTTATATCCTTCATAACTATCTAGAGATCATAATCACCACCATAAAATATTTAATTGATTGTCCATAAAATGTTTTACGAATTTTATTGACATGTCAACCAAGAACACAAGAAAACCTCCTATAACTGATAAAATCCTTTAAATCTCATCACCTTGATCGATGTGAACCACCAACTCAGCAGACACATAATTAAGAATCATGAAGAATAAATAAACATCTAACCCTTCCACATCATTAAATTTTGACAGCATTTCTTACCAGCCCTCAAGAACACTGCCATCAACTAAAACACTTGTAAATACCTTGTAAACCTTCAAAATCACTAGTGGAAGACACATATCCATGTCTTAAACAAATTCCCATTTATACAACCAAAGATCTCATCTTCAACATGTGTGTGAAGCCAATCTCTACAACTATGTTACATTGATAGACAATAAAGTAGCCAATCATCATCTGTGATCTCATAACTTACAAAAATCATCATGTCAACACCTACGTCTTGACATGGACCTAGTAAACAACTTCTACATCATCTCCTAAGGTGCACAACTCCTCATCTTCAGTATCCTCTTCTTGCCATACCTATGAATATACTATTCCTCTGGTAAAACTACATAACATACATGTTGACAGAAATGCCAACAAATGTGTGATTTGTCCAATTTTTGTTTCACCTTTTACAAGCCATAACATACATACAAACCCAAAATTAGGTATAAATTTGTTGGACCATTTGATACATAACAAAATTATAGTTTTAGTTTTATATTTACATTTTGTTTGGCCTTGCAACATGACTGCATGTTTGAAACAATAATACATCAAATGAATTGTAGAATTATTAATTTCTAATTATATTACAAGGCATCCCAAACCTTTCCAAAATATGCATAAGCATGGGAAAAAAAACTAATGTTGGAAACATCTTTTCACATTGATTTGTTGATGAGAATTTATGTAGGGTTCATTGCCAATATGTTATGAAATGGAATGAAATATTTGAAAGTCAACTACATCCAAATTTTTAGATTGGATTCTCACATCAAGAAGATTTCACTCCTTAAAATAACACAAATTAGAAAATCAAGTTAATAAGTCTGAAGCCCCACCATATCTCCTTAATCATCCTTATTTTTTTAGCTTTAAATCCCCAAGCTTGTTCAATACATCAAGAAAATTTGTGAATAAGTTGTAACAACCCATCCTATGAATAATTCACTTACTACTTTAATATATAAAAGAAAAAGGTTCAATTAATCTTATAGGAACCTTCTTGACCTAACATGTCCCTTCAATTCAACTCTTTAGATCAAAGTTGATGAATCTATCCACTTGCAATTATTAAACATTTTATCTTTAAATAGCCACCCTCCATAATCTTGGATATTCCCTTATACACATTCAATTTTTTTTTAATTCAACACATATATATATTGGTTCTTCCTTCATAATTAAATAACATCTTTCTCGTACAATTTTGAATTCACAAAGATTACACTACATATGCTAATAAGAAAAGCACATTAAAGAAAACTTCATCAAAAAGTTCAAATAAAACCTAAAACGAGGCTTACATTTGTTATCAAATTTCAACTTTGTATTTTCCTTCAACCAATCTAAGGAGCAAGTATGAGAATGGTCCATAATTTTTTTGTTAAAGGTTAAAAGAACCTCTTCAACTAAGAGCCAAGAATTGAGGGGTATCCATTCTGCCAAAATCCACCCGAGGCACGATCCCAACCTCATCCCTTATGGTGTCAAATCCTTTTCTCTTAGCAAGACTTGATCCCTGGTGGGCTCATTCAGAACCAAACTTCACCAGTAGACCAAGGGCCCATTGAAAATGGTCCATAATTTGCAAATCCAACACTTCAACTATTTTGTAATCAATGACATTTGATTGTAAGAATGAATCAAATAAACCATCAAACTTATGTTTTCATTAAATATTTAGATAGAATAAATGTCACATCTTGATTTTTTCTTGCATAGACTTGACAATGTGTTATATGGTAAAACAAAATTAGATGAGTGGACCATTAACATATGTTGATGATGTGTGCATTTATGGATGATGATTATATGTGATTTTTTATAATGAATGTGTTAGATAGATGATGATAATGCATTTGTAACATGCTAAACTATAACAAAATACCTTCCAAGTGTTTACCAAAAATTTCATTTAATTTTTTCCTTTAACTATTTTTTAACAAAAGAAATTATTTCATTTTTACATGAACACAAAACCTTCTAATAAATAAATTAATTACCATCAAATAAAATGGAAATATGATATTTATAAAGATTTTTTCATTCACATGAGAAGAGGATATCTAACAGTATACAACTAGTTCATATGAAAAGGAAAAGAATTGAATAACAAAATTAAATAACTATATGCAACGGATAACAAGAACTTGCAAGAGAAGAGAGTAATAATGCTTTGATCTTTTCTAGTAATATGTATCTTTAATGTCCTCTTGAGAGAGGAAAAACATCATCAAAGGCTTTACCTCCCATCCATTTACCATTGGTCTCCCACACAACTTCCATTCAGAAGCAACTCGACCCTACATGAGAGGTGCAGAAATGAGATTTGGTATTATCATTTCCATTTGAGTCTTTGGTTTTTAGAATATACAAAATTATTAGTTATTCACACCCTCTAGAATCCTTTCCTATGAGTTTGACATCCGTTCACTAGATGTGTACTTCCAAATCATGTGTCTAACAATCATGTGCTATTGCATAACACTACCTTGGCCAAGGTTTATTAATGTAAGCATTATAATTCACATTGTTAGTATCACCACCTTACTTGTATAATTGATTCCTTTGAACTCTTAACGGTCTCCTCAAACCATCTTTAACTTGCTATCCTTTCTAGGCAATAATTAGTCCCATGACCTTAAGTATTGGTGACTCACTGGCAAGTACTTTTACATATATGGATCTCAATGGTTCATGACCAACTAAGGAAAGTACCTTCCCAACCATTCTAAGTTGTTACAAGACATTTAATTATAATTTATCTTATGTCATTCTTTCTATTTTTCATTTATAGATTAAGTAATGGAACCATTCTCAAATGTAGATTATGTTTTCTTCTCTTGTTTTATAGCTTATATGAGCATGATTTGATCCAATAATTCAAGTAATATGATACAAAATTATTATTTATGTCATGTTTTCATGTTTGTATAAAGACCTATTTTACCCAACCAAAGGGTCATTTATCTTTCAATATATTTATCAAATTTTTAAATTGTCAAGTTAATCATTATAGATTAAGTTGTGTTTAAGTATTGCTCCATAGATTGAACAAGTCCTTGGGAAAGCATAGATTGTAATTGATGATAGAAGGTTAGGTTTTATGAATACAATGCATTTCTAAATAATAGTTTTGACTATATGTAGATTCATAAGTAAATTGCAAATTCATATCTATAATACAAATTATTATTTGATTTTCTCATTCATAAATGATATTCACATTCATATTTGATGTGTAGGTTCATAATGATATAAGATTCATATTAGAATTATAGATTCACAAGATATACAGATTCATATTAGAATACCAAATTCACAAATGATATACTAATTCATATTAGAATTACAAATTCAAAAGATATGCAGAATCACAATTGAATAAAATATTCATTATAGTTATGCTTTACATGGTTTTAATTCTCCTATTTGACAATGTACATCTGCTAATGTAGATTGAGTTCAATATACAAACAATATTTTTTATTCTCTTTGTTCTCATATCTAAAACATGAATTACCATTTCTAATGAAAATCACCCTTGAATTGAAAATTCTATGAAAATTAATATCTTTCCCCAAAATAGTTGATATAGAAAGGAGTATTATTATTATTTCTTTTATTTCATACTGATGATTCGATCATGTTCAACTGGATGATATCTAAGGTCTTGGGTTCAAAACTGCATTTATTATGCTACAGAGCTTAACAAAGCCTATGCCTCTTATATGTATTCAAGAGGTGATATACATATTTAAATACAAGGATTAGACTTACCCATCATCTAGTCATCCATCAAGAAGTATGCTTAAATCAATGTTTGATTCATTGCAATAGAAAGAATCATATTTAATCTTATAAATTTGATAAAAGATCATAAAGAAATGGACTGTGATTAAGTATGGATGACATGGCTTTACTTAAACTATCTCAAGGAGTTGGGGGAGTATATAGTTCCCTCTAAGTCAAGAATGCTTTTCTTCCAATTTGAATCATCAAAAGTTTTATGTCCTATTCCACTTATAGTATTATTCCATCTCTAATCACTTAGATTTCATGAAATCTTTCTTATTTATATCCCCCCAATAAACTGTATTGTTATCTCTATTTGAGCATTAAAGGTTGTCATTAGTATCAAAGACATCGGTTGGATACCTATGCTACTCCAGTCTGTAAATTGCAAGCACTTCAAGCCAGTCGGTCAAGTCTTCACACCGAGCACCAGGGCAGTTCTATCGAGCATCAGTGTACATCGATACTGAGCGACAGTAAACACCGAGTAGACTGGACACCGAGCACCAATATATTTACCAAGTAGTATATACAGTGTTTATCGAGGAAGATAGAAAATGACATAGTAATTAGGAATGGCACAGTTATCTATGCAAATAGTTACAATAGAATCACAAAATGTTTTACCAAGATTGAGGATCATTTATTGTAAGATTCCACCATTAATTGCGATGATAATCTTTATGTATTTGCTAGATCTAGGTTATTTTTGTACATCGTAGATCTTAGGGTTTTCTCTAAGATATTGTAACCTAAATTTTGTCAAGCGGCAAAAGCAGTATGCTATATAAATGTAATTTCATGTTATTTTTGTATGTGTGAGAGAGAAGCTTGATAAGGAGGCTGAGAACATGAAAAGAACTTCTTGAAGCATTAGCCAACTTCATGAATATTAGTTATCAAGCAGAGAAGAACAATATTTAGAGATATTCAGATTAAGCATAATCAAACAAGGCTATCGAGTAGTTCATAGAAGAGATCTTCACACAGAAAGGTGATATCTATTCAATATTTCATAGATCTGTATCAGACAAGTTGAGTTGTCATTAGCAAATAGTTACCTGTTATTTTCTAATCATTGTAATAGAGTTTTGGTAAAATCTCCTAATAGAGTAGACCTAACAGTATTTTTGTAAATCTCTTAACCGAGTGCATACTCAAGTAGTATTGTTGAAATCCTATCACTAGGTAGATCTAATCGATCTAACATGTTACTCCTAACAGGGAAAGATCACCAAAAGTGATCACCACTTGTAGCCCTAATAGGCAAACCTTTTCTATCTATAGTAGTAAAGAATTTGTGGGTGTCATCCCCACCGCAGTTTTTACCTTCTAACAAGGGTTTCCGCGTTACCAAAATACTTGTGTTATGTGATGATTATATTGTTGATTTCATGCTATTTACTTTGACAGTTAACTAAATGAATGATGCATGCAATGGATTCAAGTTATAGTTGAAGGTTACTACTATTTGTTGTTTAAGGTTAGAAAGGTTTATGCATTAAAATTTTTTGTGGGCACTGATTCACCCCTCCCCTCTCAGTACCCTATCTCTCCAATTCCAATAATTGGTATTAGAGCTCAGTTCTCTTATTGAATAGTTTAACCACTGAAGGGTAAAGATCTAACCATGGAGAGATATAAGTTGGGTAAAACAATAGAGAATTAAAAGATTCAAATGCAAATGTTTTTTGAGCAGTATAAGAAAGCCAAGGATGGATTGAAGAAATTACTGGTTGAAAGGAAGAACCTAGCTATTCTACAAAATGAGATTGGTTACCATGAAGAAGAGATTGATGATTTATTTGATCACATTGGATCTAGTTCAGGAAGTATTTTTGATGGATCTGAAAGTATAATCTTTGATTTGTCTAAAAAGAATCTTCACTTAACCGAACAAGTGAAAGCACTGCAAATCGGTCAGGAATCACAGATGGTGAGAATGGTAAAAATAAATATTGAAGACCAAAGAAATGAACAACTTCAAGCCAAGGAAACTGAGATACAAAGACTCACCGAGCACCATTTTGAAATATCCAATCAGATGATGATTGTGAATCAAGAGTTCAACCGAGTAAATGGTGAACTGTCAAGAAAACTTGAAGATATTGGAATACTCAGGGAAGAGAATGAGAAAGTGAGAAATGAAGTAAAAACTCAACAAAAACATAATGAAATGATGAAATTGGCTGAAGATAGTTCAAAAAAGATTGATGATTTTCTGACTAATCATAGAATATTTGGAAGTAAAGCTGAATTAGGCTATACCGATGAAGGAGAATCATCCAAACAAGTTGAACAAATCAACAACAATTAGAATCAAAGACCTAAGATGTTGTCATGTTATCACTATGGAAAACTAGGACATACCTCAAATGTCTATAGAAGCAAAGCACAAGGTAAACCCCCAGTCACTCCTAAGTTTAATGGATATTGTTATTATTGTGGAAAGTTTGGTCACCAAGCTTATGAGTGTAGAGCAAAACTGAATAAGAATGCTAACAATCCTACTATGGAGAAATTATGTTATACTTGTAATGAACATGGACACACTACATGAGAGTGTAAGGCAAAAATGAAGCAAGTATGGACACCAAAAAAAACAAGAAAACCCAAGCCTTATCAACCAAAGAGACAAGGTAATTCTTATGTTTGGGATTACAACACATGGGCTAACTGTATTGCATGTGGTAGATATGGGCACATTGCAGAAAACTATAATAGAAAAAGATGGGTTGGACAATCACGAAGCTGGACAAGCACTAGAATGGTGTGCCTACATTGTCATAAGGTCAGTCATCTAAGAAAGGACTGCAGAGACTGAGAAATAGAAGAATGACATGTATTTGAGAGTGGAAACACTATTATAGATATCATGAGAATCAGGAACACTATGTGGAGGAAAGCATCAAATGAGAATGGAGAGTCAAGCAATGCTATCGATGAAACCTCGTCCACTGGATTAGGTGACATTGGTACCTCTACTTAAGGTGATATAGGTATGTATGGAACTAACATTTCAAATGACCATATTTTACATACAGTTCCTTATATATGATGAGCACATACCAAATCTGCATGAATAAAGATGGACTATGGTTTATATGTTATGAGCTAACAAAGTCACACAGTCGGTAAAAGTTAGACCGAGCAAAAGGTTACCTGTTGGCAATCACTATTCAAGGTTAACCGAGTATCAGTATCAACCGAGTGAGAAATCATGTGTTAATCGAGCTGATGCAAGTTTGCAGTAGTTGCCGAGTTGACAGTTGTCATCAAGTTGGTAGTAGGTCGAGCATTAATGACATAAAGTTTTAAGTGGGAATTTAGAAAATACTATAAATACACGGAAGTCTGAGTTCATTTTTCACAAAGCAATTTCAGAGAGTGATAATTTCACAGAGCGAGTTCGAGCAAAGAATCTTTCAAGATCAACCAAAGTAGTTGCAGATCGAACCGAGCACATTCTTCGACATATTCTAAGTAAGTTGAAACCCCTACCGAGCATATTCATCATACTTACCAAAAACCTAGTTTGTTATAATGGCATCCACTGCGAGCACTTCTAAAGATGTGGAAGATGAAGTTAATCTTATAGTGTCTGCAAACTATAGTGAACCCAAGTACAAGTTACACCCAAAAGTTGCATAAAAAATGGATTCAGTGGACACTTTTTCTAGCATCCCACCTAGGGTTTTATTTGTCAAAGACATCTAATTAGACATTCATTGCAAAATAGGAGAAATAGGAGATTTCGATATGTATGTTGCATACCAGGCACTATGTGATGAAGATACAAAGTTGAAACTAGAGCATAAATAGGTAGAAATGATTGGACTCACTAATGCCCTAAATTTTTTGAAGAATTTTAAAACAAAATGGATAAGGGTCATGCTAAGTCAATATCATGAGGGCAAATTTTGGCCAAATAAACCAATCAAAGTGACAAATAAAATGATTCATAGGGTTACAAGGTATCCTACAACCGACAAGGCTAAAGCATTTCGAAGTTCATCTTGAGCCGATGTTGAGAAAAATACAGGTGCAACATGGGATGGTAGAGCATTAAAGATTGCATCAATTATGGATTTGGAAGTTAAGTTTGTAGCACATGTAATAGGTTATAAGTTCTATCAATCAAGCAGACTAAACAGTGTACCATGTAGTGCTGTGGATATGGCTTACAAAATGATAAAGAAGGGTCATCAGATAGACCTTGCCAAGCTACTCCTGAAATAGGTTGAAGAGAATATGAAAACAATCCCATCATAGAAGTCTAATACTTGTAAGTTTGGCTCACTACTAGTATGCTTATTTTTCTATCTCCAAAAATTCTTTCCTTTTGTCGATCACAAAGTTTGGTCTACCGACACACCAATCATTTCGCAAATTTATGATATAATGAAAAGTCTGGGAGATCATGCAAATAATGTTGTAGATGGTTATTTTGAGGAGTTTAATATTAAGATGAATCTTAGATATATGATTCCATGCTCATTGGTCGAGAAGTATGAGATGGACATATGTTTTCTAGTTAACACCGACCATACATTGATTAAAGCTGTAGAGTCGAGGACTAAATGGCTAGCCCCCATGGGATATGAAATGGATCATGATTTCAATTTGAAATCAATCAAGGCTTTACTGGCTTTACCGAAGGACAAGAAGGTTGAGAGGTTTGGAACCTATGAAGAGGCGAAATCTAGAATAAAAATAGATCTTGTCATCGACAAAATAATAAGAAAAGAAAAGAAAATGAAGAAAGTCTTAACTGAGTAGTTTGGAGATGTATCTGACTCATTTGGGGAGTCATCGGTTGAACCTACAATTGAAGGTCAGTTACTACTAATTGACAAAGCACATGATAGTGAGGAAATTGAGTCTGACAAAGAAAAAGATTCAATATCGATTTCTCCCACTCCAACTCTAATGAAGAGGCAGGTGCCTGTGCAGACAGGTGCATGAACAAGGTCAACAACTAGAGCCTCACCACCATAGAAAAAGGGAGCTGAGAAGGTAATAAAACCTAAGGCAGCTACATTAACCAAAACATATGCAAAAAGAGGAACCAAGGTTATAGTTGCAAAACCCAAGAAAAGGAGAAGATTAATTAGGGGAAGAGAAGACCTTGAGGATGAAGATGATGACAAAAATCAGTTCAAGGTTGTTAGTAATAAGAACATGACAGTTGATGACATTGTTGTCGACATAATTGAGAATGGAGATCTCACAGATCTGAAACTCAGTCAGTTTGACAACATGTCTACCGAGGATCAGAATAAAATTGAGGAGGTTGTCATCCAAATGATGGTAAGATTTAAAAGAGTTCCATTAGATTTTGGACAACCACTGCCCAAGGCACTATAAGAAAGAATAAATCAAAAGTGGTCATATGCCTTGGACACTGAGAAGAAGACAAGGGAACAATCCCTAGTTGAAGCTACACCAAATCTAACTCTTGATGAAATTGATGAATATATGAATAATTACTACAAGAGATTTAAAGTAAAAGGTCGGGCTATGCAAATATTAGATGAAAATCTAGCAGATGTTGATGAGACTGGCCAACTCATGTAGACATCCATTTTTGTACCAAGAGAGAAAGCTGAGAAAGAAGCATTTATTAATCTATCTAAGAAGAGACAAAGGTCTAAAGGAAAAGGTATTTATATAGATGATGATAATGTAGCAAAGAAGACAAAAGAATCAGATGTATCATTTATCAAGGTGATTGATACAACACTTGACAAAGAAGTTAAAAGTAGTTCATAGGATACACTGAATCCAGTAGTGATCTAGATAAAGGAGACAAATGATGAAGATGTACTCATTGAGGACATCACTAATGGTGATCCTGATGACAAAGATGATGATGAAGATGTGAACATTGCACCTGACAATGCACAAGATGAAGGTCAAGTTACCAAATGTGCATACACATTAATACTAGGCGATCTTCCTATCCTTGTGGAAGTAGTTGAAATTTTATCACAAGAAAAACCTGAAGGTTCAGACCTTGAACAACCAAAGGATACAATAGGGGAATAAGGAGTAGAGACACCTACTGAAACAAACCAGCCTAAAGAGCAAGAGGCACCTGAGATAGAAACAAAGGATCAAGGGAATCCTAATGTAACTGAGGCCACTCAACTAGACACTACATCAGAGGCTTCGACACAATCTACCAAAGGTCACCGAGGAACAACATAAGGTAGATACAGTGTCACCTGGACAAGTTACACAAAGTTTCGAGGTAAAGGACATTGTACTGATTATAAAGAGTTCACCTCAAGAACCAGAGAAGAAGAAGAAGAAAAAGAAAGGAAAAGGGCTGGTCACATTAGATGAAGTCATAGTTATACGGATTGTGACCTGAGGACCCTTAGCCCTGAGGAACTAAGAAAATATGGGGAGTTATGTACAAGTAAGGCAACATAGGAAAAATTGAAACAAGAAAGAAAAAGCAAAGAAATACTTGAGAATGTAAGAGATATCTTACAATAGGTTGTACTAGAGGTACATATAGATGAGGACACTCCGATAATGGACCAACTTTCTACACTTGCTAAAGAGATCAATGCCCCAGATGTCAAAGTAGATAAGAGGATAGAAGAACAAGCAAAATCCAAGATCCAAGATAAACTTGCAGAGAGAATCAACCAAGAAGTGGAAATTCACAAGGGTAAGCTATCTAAGGTAATAACTAAAATTCATGGTATTACTCAATTAATTTGTCAAATTATGTTCAAACTATGCACTGTGGAAACCTTCACTGCCGAGATAAGTGACAAGATTAAACAACTTGATAATGAAATCAATGCTAGTGCACAAGTAGCCTTAACCGAGCCTCAAGCATTTGCCAAGCATATCTTGAAAGTTCAAAAACTCAGGTAGTTAAGAGTAGATCTAAGGAAACAAGAAGAAATAATCAGTGAACAAGTCACAAAATTGCAAACTGAGTTTCTTCCCTACCTGAAAATCTTTGAGAAGCACATTGTCAAGGTACAAACACTTGTTGCAACACCAAAAATCTCTATGTTGGACAACATTTCTGACATGCATGCACAAGTCAGTCTTGAGCACATTGCTCTCACCAACTTGAAGGAGGAATGGGAAAACCTCTTGGAGTCATTGAAGAAAACCCACAAGCACATTTTTGATAAGCTGTAAGTATCTATTTTTTTGTAATTGGCATTAATATAAAAAAGGGGGATAATAATGTATATGCCACATATGTATATAAAATGCTAAGTATACTACACATTACCAAGAGCATGCACCAAGGGGGAGTAATATAATTTTTTTTATAAGTATCTATGTATATGGCGGAGACAGAAAGATTTGGAGACATAAGGTCTTTATACATTAAGTTTTTGATACTAATGCCATAGGGGGAGATAGTTATCTCTATTTGAGCATTAAAGGTTGTCATTAGTATCAAAGACATCAATCAATTACCTATGCTACTCCAGTCGGTAAATTGCAAGCACTTCAAGCTAGTTGGTCAAGTCTTCACACCGAGCACCAGGGCAGTTCTACCGAGCATCAGTGTACATCGATACCGAGCGATAGTAAACACTGAGCAGACTAAACACCGAGCACCAGTATATTTACTGAGTAGTATATACAATGTTTACCGAGGAAGATAGTAAACGTCATAGTAATCAGGAATGGCACAATTATCTATGCAAACTGTTACAATAGAATCACAAAACATTTTACAAAGATCAAAGATAATTTATTGTAAGAGTCCATCATTAATTGCGATGATAATCTTTATGTATTTTCTAGATCTAGGTTATTTTTGTACATCGTAGATCTTAGGGTTTTCTCTAAGATATTATACCCTAAATTTTGTTAAGCAACAAAATCAGTATGCTATATAAATGTAATTTCATGTTATTTTTGTATGTGTGAGAGAGGAGCTTGATAAGGAGGTTGAGAACATGAAAAGAACTTCTTGAAGCATTAGCCAACTTCGTGAATATTAGTTATCAGGTAGAGAAGAACAGTATTTAGAGATATTCAGATTAAGCAGAATCAGACAAGGCTACAAAGAAGTTCAAAGCAGAGATCTTCACACAGAAAGGTGATATCTATTCAGTATTTCATAGATCTGTATCAGACAAGTTGAGTTGTCATTAGTAGATAGTTTCCTATTATTTTCTAATCATTGTAACAGAGTTTTGGTAAAATCTCCTAATAGAGTAGACCTAACAGTCTTTTTGTAAATCTATTAACCGAGTGCACACTCAAGTAGTGTTGTTGAAATCCTATCACTAGGTAGATCTAATCGATCTAACATGTTACTCCTAATAGGATAAGATCACCAAAAGTGATAACCACTTGTAGCCCTAACATGCAAACTTTTTCTATCTATAGTAGTAAAGAATTTATGGGTGTCATCCCCACCATATTTTTTACCTTCTAACAAGGGTTTCTGCGTTACCAAAATACTTGTGTTATGTGATGATTATCTTGTTGATTTCATGCTATTTACTTTGATAGTTAATTGAATGAATGATGCATGTAATGGATTCAAGTTATAGTTGAAGGTTATAGTTTGTTGTTTAAGGTTAGAAAGGTTTATGAGTTA